>OW964573.2:13510009-14110009 GCA_943138885.2 Tholera decimalis
TGCAATGGGTCTATTTGCTTAGCGTTTTCCTGAACTACAGGGAAGACACAAATATTTGGAACACACTTTGAACACTGGTTCGATTAAAAATATTTGATTACAGAGATTAGATTTGAGTTTGCGACACATAAAACCCGGTACCCGGTACATGCCCTAATTTTCCAACTTTTCAAGCACACTAGACCATGCATAATTTGATCCACACCCTTTTCAAATCCACTTCGCATAACAAATAAACGTTCCATTTTCTATGCACATCATTGTACAAGCTTGTTACGGTACTCCATGACAATTTGCGGGAAGTGGCGAAGGGAAGTCAGTTTAGTTGGAACAAAGAGATGTAGTAACTATGCCTTCAGTAATATTGCTTTTTATTTTAGGAGGGAAGGTGTTTAATGATGTTGTTCTGTTAAACTGTTTGGTAGCAGTTTTATGTAATGTTTATTATGTGGACTGCTTCGAGATGTGACTGGTTTATGTTCAACTAGCTGTGCCCCGCGGTTTCACCCGCGTATAATCCTACTACTATTATTAATGTGTAATTTTATGCGTCAATCTAATTCGCACTGGATAAAGAATCGCGAAGTAAATATAGTTTAATTAAATAATATTGTCAAGAATACATTTAGAGTATTTTTAGAGTATTTTTAAACTGCTGACCCGATCTCGTTCGAACAAATTTTAATTGAATTTTTTATTAAGATCTACAGCATATATTTTGTTTTGGTTTTTGACTCCATTATTATAAAAGTAAGAGGGGGTGGGGGGTGAAACACATTTTACCACTTTGGAAGCGTATATCTTTCGACTGACTCGCCCATGAAGAATTCCGTAGCTATGCTTGCTAGCATAGATTAACGTAAAAAAATGCTGTTATCATAATGTTTATATGACAAAGTTTTATTTGCGGATTTTGCAAATGTGAAAATGAAATCTCAAAAACTGTATCTCGTTCGAATCAATTTTAGTTAAAAGTTTTCCTTAGAATCTACAGCATATTTTTTATATTTTACACTTTATTATTTTAAAAGTTAGAGACACATTTTACTACTTTGGCACTTCCAAAGTAGTAAAATGTGTCCCCAAATATATCTTTCAAACGATTGACTTTGACAAAAATGATTACATGAACCTCAGTATCATTTTTAAAGATCTATTTATAGACGCCGACACCCGCATAGGCGTACAGGCTTGATGTAAAAAAAATTTTTAGTTCTAGTTCCATGTATGGGGAGCCTCCCCTTAATGTTTTTTTTACATTATTTTCGCATAAAAATCGGAAAGCGGTTTGCAGAATACATCTATATATCAAGTTTCAACTCTGTAGTCTTAATAGTTTCGGAATAAAATGACTGTGACATACGGAAAGACGGCCAGATAGACATGACGAATAGTATAAGGGTTCCGTTTTTTTGCTATTCGGCCAAGGAATCCTAACAACATCGCTTTTAAACAATGCCAACGTTGAATGTCTGACCCGTTTTTTCGGGTGGGAAAATCATCGAATGACTTCTCTCGCTCTAAGTGGAGCGAGACTATAAGCCCACCCAGTTACTTCAGCTGCCCTTGCCTTCCGGGGCCGCGGTGTCTCGTTACAACATACCTTTAAACTGAACGATGACATAAAAAATGGGATGAACAAAACAACACCCTATCAAAATTACTTATTCAACTAAAGAGAAAGTAAAATATAAATATTCAAATGTATAGATACAAAAATGCACATCTGACGTAAAAGAAGCTGAAACAATTTTACATAGGAAGTCTCTTAGCCAAGAAGTCGAAATGAAACCAAGATAAGGTTCACTATCAGTGCGGTATCTATCGCGGAGTGGTAGAAGTACGCGAGTCATGCTCGACGCGTCGTGCATCCCCGGGCCGCCGCGCGCCGCGGCCGTTACGGTGAATAGCGTTGTTGAATAATTTTATATTTTCTCCTAAACTATAAGTCCAAATTATATTCTGTAAAAGGCAAAGATAATCTTCATAAAATTGTCTTGATGATGAAATTACTTTCAAACGCAAATATTAATATGGCCGCATTATAATAATACTACAAAGTCATTCCTTATTTTTTAAATATTTTCTTAACATAATTTGCCTTATTGTGGATTATTTATAAAAGTTAGATATGCAGTACCGCGGACTTTGTTTTAGATCTACATAAAACCTATATTTTTGTAGTACATGATCTTTACGTATAACTCAGCATTTCGCCAGCTCACGCGATTATAGTAATTTAGCGGCATATTTTCTTCCGACTTACTTCACCAATACCTTTATTGTAGGAAAACCGAGAGGAGTAGCGTAATGCTAGATAGCCTATAGCCTTCCTCATGAAACTGCCTATCATAATCACAAAGAATTTTTGAAATCCACCTAGTACTTTCGAAGATTAGCGCGTTCAAGCAAACAAACAAACAAACAAACAAACAAACTTTTCCGCTTTATAATATTAGTATAGATGTTATGCGATAGGAAGGTAAGTAAGTGACGTAACGCATAGTTATAATGAAAACTATTGTAATAGCCGGCGAAGTTTAAGTCAAACTCTTGCGAAAATTATACTATCCCAGACAAATCATAATCATTTATTTATTTGCGAATATGGGTACAAGCAAAAAGGTCTAATATAAACAAGTGTGTAAATTAGCTATACCCTACCATAAGGCATGCAATTATACAAAATACACATATAATATATCTTATTTTAACAATTCAATTTAAAAAAATTTAATAAATAATACATTATTTGAAATTTCGCATGAAGTAACATTATGTAAGCTTGTCCTGTAAATGTTCAGTGACAGAGTAATATGCTTTTTCCAATAACAGTGTTTTAACCAGATTTGGTTCAGTTTCTTATTTATTTAAGACACCTTTGAGGTTTTGACGTAAACTATTTTCAGCATTTTGTGGGACGCGTAAAATTAGTATGACTGACTTGCAAACTCCTGTCAGATCACCTAACACTGCTCTTGATAGGTTTTTCAAATTCAAATGATTTATATGAGACACGAAAGCTTGGATCAAGCGAAGATTCACATGCAACACGAGTCACTAATCCGGTTCTTAATATGTTTGTGTTTCTAACTATCGTTTGTCGTGAAAGCGGAACCCTCGTTATAGAAAATATAAAATCACAATTTAAAGTAATTCTAGACCCTTTGCTTGATATGTCTACACCACCAATTGCTATAAAGATTCATTAACATCATGTCGTGATTAGGGAATTGTTTTTTCGTTCTGTATAGCTCTAACTTTATCACATAGTTCGATCGTCATAACTCATCACTTCGATATAACATGACAAAACAATATACAGACTTCAAAACTTACAAAAAAGACTTGCACTACAAAGAGAGAAATAACCTTAAATATTGTTTTATTGGATGTCTAATTCCGTTAAAAATAAAGGCTATCTACTCACATAGCTAAAGTCGGTGCCAAGATAAATAAATGAATAGGTTTCATCACCTCGGGTGCCCCAGAATGCGGCGTTCTTTGCCCATCAAAACTATTCATTGGCTTGGCACCGACTTCAGCCATGTGAGTAGATACCTAGCCCTTATTTTTAACGGAATTAGAATCATCCAATAAAACAATATTCAAGGTTATTTCTCTCTTTGTAGTGCAAGTCTTTTTTTAAGTTTTGAAGTCGGTTTAATTTTTTGTGAAAAAAGTTTTTATTTGTATGGGTCAAGTTGCCTGAAATATATAAATTGATTGATTGATTAAGCTGCAATAAATCAGGTCTTGAACAGGTTTATAGCTGATATTATTATTTTGATAAGAAACCTTACTGAAATGAAATGAAATATTTATTTTGTAAATTGGTTATAAATAACACTTTTACACGTCATGTTTTTTTGCGTTTTAAGTTTAGCTAGATCAGGCCGGTATTTCTTAACTGACTATTCTGAGAAGAAACACCGAAATAAACTCAGAGATCATAGTCTCTTTTAAAGTCCAGACAATTTGTATTTTTATATGAGAATCATGTAGGTTCATGTCTGTGGTATTCTTTTGAGGAAATAACCACGCAAATTTGAGCGGACCTGTCCAGACAGTGCAAGCATTTGTAATTTATCGTGTAGCTCAACTTAGAACTTAAGGAGCTCAACAATTTGACAAAAAATACCAACGGACATTTGGGTAGGCCACACAAGTACTCAAACTGCTTGACTACTGATTGGAGTCAACAAAAAAAAAAACGCTGCTTCAATTTAAAATAACGTCAAAAAGTCCGCAATTATAGTCTCCGAAAAAGCCAATATTACTGGACCGGAACTCCAAAAATGCCGGGCGAAAAATCACTTTTAATTACGGGCCACAACTGTCAAACGTCAGACACGCGCCGAACGCGTGGATGTTGGAGGCTTGGTTGGAGGGGAGTTTCGATATTCAGTGTTATGTCACTGTAAGAGAATTGCTGGATGAGGTTGCTAATTATCTATATTAATTTTATAAAGAGATAAAGGTGTTTGTAAGTTTGTATGTACTCTCCGGAAGGTATGATGTAATTGAAAAACTGTTTTTATTGAAAGTAAGGTGCATTATTTGTGAGTGCTTAGGTTATTTCGAAATCAACGTGGATGAAATCACAGGCGAAGTGCTAGCAATATCATTTTGGAATTTCTCGTGTATATTATCGTAAATAAAACTACATTCCGGCTAATAATATCAGTGTTTTGTAAATACATAATACTTACCGCTTCGTACTTATGCAATCGCATTTTTAATCATATGCGTATTAAGCTGTCAATACAAAAATTCATGAAGTCCTTTTCCATACCAGGACTTTGATTGGATGCAATAAGCTGACATAGACTAGTCAATTTTTAAAATAATTATACATGATTTAACGTAATTGTGAATATTATCGATTATTAGAGCGATTATTATAAAGTTTAAATAAATAAATATTATATGAGCTATTTTTAATCGTGACAAATATAAATACATTATAAAAATTTTACTATTATCATTTATTTTGAAGTAGGTAGTAACTAGATTTTATTATAAAAATCTATTTTTATTAAAAATACTCATATGCTTTTGCAAATTGTTTCATGGGATGAATATTTCAATAAAATGCGCCGGATTACTATTGAAAAACCGCCTTCTCACCACTTCGAACTAAATACCGTTGGAACGTATACAGCTACAGGAACATGATACAAAAAATAAAAAATATTATTATGACGTTTTATTTTTGACGTCCATTCATAATTAAAATAATTGTTTACATCGTATATTGATTTTATTCCCGAATCGATTTAGTTACATCACAATTTCGTACTCCGTCATTATCTTACAACACTGTAACTGTCAGTCTACAGCTTCGAATTAAAAGTCCTGGTATACTTAAACTGAAACAATAAATTGATGCGAGTAGAATATTGGAGTAGAACTATAAAAAGCAAATCAATTATTTTACGATTGTACCGTTTCTAGTAACACTAAATCTGTGGCACATTTTTAATGTGACTTCTACTGAAAAGCCTTTGAAGTCTCGTGACATTATTTTGTATAAATTTAACAAAAAAGTATTTATTTAATAAACAATTTTCAGGCACTGTTGAAATGTCTATATCAGTCAGTCAACATCATCTCAAGCTAGTTTTACATTTCAAAGTGAAGATCTCTTTGAAGATGAAACTGCTTGGATAGTTTTAATAAGAGCATCGTTACAAAATAATAGTAACATTTTGATATTATTTAAGCATGTTAAAATTATATGATGCTAAAGAGACAGAGGTTTCAAAACAAGAAAAATGTGAACATAGACAACCATATAGGGTAATCAGTTAATCTATACTAATATTATAAAGCGGAAAAGTTAATTTGTTTGTTTGCTTGAACGCGCTAATCTTCGAAAGTACTGGGTGGATTTGGATGCAATTTGGTATGGAAGTAGCTTGAAGCTTGAGGAAGGTTATAGGCTACTTTTTACGCGACTGTTAAAAAGTAGAGCTATGTTTTTACCGTGATAGAATCCACGGGAGCGAAGCCCCGCGTGAGTACTAGTGTCTAAATAAATGACATTTTGAAAAATTTATATAAAGACCGTTTTATTCTGAAGCACTAAGTATATGGTAAAAAAGGGGCAGGACCCGTGCTCCACCCAGGTGGAGATCCTAGGTGGAGCACGGGTCCTCCCCCGTAAAAAAGTTAGTATGAATAAGTTTGAACATTGTCACACCACACACTGCTTAATTGTAACTCTTACCTCACATCATTGAAATTGGAAGCTCTAGTTTTTATAATACTCACCTTTGGGATTCTTATAACTGGCCGCCTTATATTTCTAGCTAGCCTTGGACCTGCATTTTACCTTATTTTATAATTAGACATTTTGGCACGTTCATTGTTGTGTATGTTGAGGAGTCTGTGTTGTTAACAGCGAGATGTCCAGCAATGAATGTTGTGGGATGTGAATATTTCCAGTAGCTAACAGTTCAATGTGGAGACACTTGGAACATTTCCAGTGGATGTCTTTTAACTGTTGTGATGAATAAATCTATAATGAGGTAAAAAAAAACTTGCTTTTAAGGATTACAACATTAGCCAAATACACTAGCTGCTGCCCGCGACTACACTTCCGTGGAAATTTCGTTATTTTGTTGTAATGAAAAGTATCATTTGTGTTATTCTATAGACTATAATCTATCACTGCGCCAAATGTTGTCTACATCCGTTCAGCCACTTTGGCATGATTGAGTAACAAACATTCATGATCCATGATTCCAAACAGTTCGTATGTAGAAACACCAAGACTTCTGATGGTCGTGAAATAACTTTACGGCAAAAGAATAATTCAAAGAAAACAAAAATAAATTAGTTTTTCCTCTGAATAGTTCTAACGGATCCGAATACTCGAAGCATCTTCAAATACCAAAATCCATCTCATCTTACTTTGCCTCGTACCAGAAAGCAAAAAGAAAATGCTAAAAAATCGCGGATCCATCGTCACTTCCAGTACTTTTCTCTCGATCCAAGATCCGAGGTTACGACAGCTGTTTCTCGTTCTGAGTACCCACTGAAATATTCAAGTGGCTAAGTAGACTGAAATTTTAAACCACGCTTCCTTAATTTTTCTTTGGGTACCCATAATTTTAGACTGTAGAAAAAGTGTTGTGAATATTCTTTTTTTTTGTAAAAAAAATCCGTCGGTGTTAATCAGTTAAAAGGTTGTGAAATATGTTCTTTTGTAGGCATTATGATGGATGGTTCCGTGTGCTTGGTAAAAGAATATACTCCCATCACACCTGTGACTTCAAAATGTATTCTTGTAAGCGTTTGTTAAGAAAATAGATATAATTATCAAGCTAAGAATGTTCCTAGACTTTAAGTATTATTATGTAGTCGATAATAGATTATTAGTGATGTTCTATTTTATGAAAACAATGCCTACTGAATTTTTAATTGAATTATTTCGATGGTCCCTAGGTAAAGTATCGAAAGTGAAAAATGCTACTTTACAGGAGAGCGATTTAAAGTTTATTTTTTTCATAACTTTTTTTTTAAATTATTATATTTCCATAAAAATTTGGATTCACAGTTGTGTTGGGTTTACATACTATTACTGTGCATTAAAAATTAATATATATGAATAGTTTTCGAGAAAATTGAGTTATGATAGTATACCAAGTAACTGAACTTGCTTTATGAATCGAAACTGGCACTTTCAATCATTTACAGGGAACCGCAAATTCAAAAATGCATCGGATCTGCCGATTTCGATATTCTACGTTGGTTTGTGTTTAGAATATTTTATTGAAAGTGTTACATACGATTATTTACTTCGCAGATTGGTTGTACTTACAATTATTTCTCTATAGAATAACAAAAACACAGTTAATATGGAATATCTTTATTAAAGTAAATGTATTACAAATTGAAATAGTTATACTATATTTAGCTAAAATTATTTAAAGCCAGTGCTTGATACGTTAACTTACGGTAAAAAGCTGAGATCACTTATTACTGTTACTTAAGTTATAACAAATGCGAGCGCTGAGCACTTAATATGCTAAAATAATAAGAAACTTTTTAAATCAAATCACAATAGAATCACATTACTTATAAAAGACAAAAAATAATAAAACTTCTAAGAAACTTCAAATAAAAGTGACAAAAATTATAATCTATAACATCAATTAAATACCTACTTACCACAAAATATAATTACGAATTGTAGTTAAATATTTATGATAGGTACTTTGTAAAATCTAATAAACAGAATAAAGTGTAAGAATACTCTGGTAAAATAAAAAGTACTAATAAATCAGGAAAATAGGTATTTCTGTTTTAACAAAAATAATAAGACGTGTCACATAAAAAAATCTTAGTACGTAAATATATTACTCATCGGACTCATTTTCAGAATTTTCTGCGGCTGTAGAATAATATAGCATAGCTTTTGTAAAACCTATGATATTCTTTGAATATCCCTCCTGAATTATATAAAGAAATCAAATCTTTATACTTTGCCACTGGCAAAGCTAGTGAATCCGAATAAAGATTTTTTAATTACATAGATTGAAACTTTCTCTTTTTTCGACTTCTTGTTTCTACAGAAGTATTCACACAAAAATAATCAGCCTTCAAATCGTATCTTAAGTATAGATTAGTTGGTTCCTCTTTTCTCACACTAACTTCCTTAATGCTGTTCCATCTCATTTTTTTTTCATCACATCATTGCATCACCATCCATCAATTTTTCCTTGACTAAATTCGTTAACAATACTGATTGACAAGCCCACGCTAGCTAGAAACAAAGATGGTTCATAAATCATTGTTGTTATTGCCACGAGATCACGTTGTGACAAAAGGTTCACTTCGTACAATAGCTTACATACTGATAAATTAGTGGATAAATAACTTTGTGTTGGAAGTTTAAGCAATATTATAACTACATAAAATTTGTTCATTTGTAGTGTTACTGTTATTAGTGTGTTATTAAAAGAATTACTATTATTATTAAATTGCACTTAAACAGTGCGGTTTATGTCTGGGTACAGCGACATCTAATTAGGTATTCAAGTGACGTTTTAATTTTTATAATGCGCTCGCTGATTTTAACTGCTAGAGATTAAAAGTTGTGGCTTAATCCATGAGACTTTGGTCACAGAATTTTATGTTTTTGGATCATCATCTTGTGCAATCTAGAAATTTTTGTTCGTCGATTCATTAAGATCTTGTATTTAAAGTACTTGTCAGCGCACGTAATCTCTTGCTTCGGCATACACCTGCTGTATAACTGGTATTGCTGTATCATCGATGTAAATTATCGTTTCAGCTTTCACTGCAGTGGCGTTTTGTTAAGGTTCGCTAGCACCTGATAAGGCTTCTTTGTTTAACGAGATAAGAAAAAGATGAATATGATTTTTTAAATGTTGCTCTTCTCCCAACTGATGGATCCCACCCAGAAACGTTCAAAAGTACCATCTGTACTAATATTATAAATGCGAAAGCTTAATGACTCAGGTGTCAGACTTGCGATCGAGAGGTCACGGATTCGTCCATTACACTTACTCCTTAGTTGGAGTTGTTAACAAGACTGCTAGTAATGTGAATTCTATTAACAATGCTAGATCTCTGCTGGATCTGGTTGAAACAGATTATAGTCTGGAATAGCACATTGCCTATTATTGTCCTGGGGATATGTTGTGTGGAATATCCAAGCGAATGAAGTTGCGGGCAACAGCTCCTATGAAATAAACTTGTCGTACGTTACTCATGTCGTACATATTTTTTATATGCTGTTCATATATTCTGTGAAAAAAAGTTATTAATATAAATTCTGCCCAAACTTCAATATAGTAACAAGAAATATGAGCCCAAAAAACATACCTCAGATAACAGACCCCGAAACCTCAGATCGCAACCCAAAAACCCTTCCTTATCAAAACACGTTCATAGTTAGACTCACCCATACATAGGTACTATTTATGCCGAATAATTATTTTGCAAATGAAACCACCAGGGACTCTATATATGTATACAGCAATTTTTAGCTCCGTTGAGCTGTGTAATGTTATTTATTTATCTACTCAAATGACAGGATTCGATACAAATAAGCAACATTATTTGTGTATGGTACCACGAAGTACGCTTTTGATAAATATTTAGATTCTCGGATGAATTTTGGAAGGATACTTTTTATTTGTATGTTTTCTTTAATTTTCTTATTTGCGTGGATTTCAATTTGGGATAGATTTGATCTGATTAAAGTTTGATTTTGGAGAATAAATGTTTTTAAATATGTATTTTAAGGTTTCGTGGGCAAAGCATGCGTGCCTATTACTAAACCTATATCTATCTTGCTTGGATATAATAGGCGTAGCTATTTTTTTTTAAATTGATAGTAGGCTCGTGTTTGACCACCATGTCACCTGTTGCTTACTGATGATGTGGTCGAAGATGGAGCATGCTTACCTAGAAGTAACCTATTGACTTAAAGACTCTCAGGTTATAGCTATTGGGAAACACAGACTCTGACAGGGAATTCCACTCCTTAGCCGTACGCACAATGAAAGTATTCCCAAATTTTTTTGTGCGTATGGGTGGTCTTTCCACCATGTAACGATGGCGCATCGCCGTTTCTCTTGTAGTCCGATGATGGAACGGGCGAAGTGTAACTAATACAAAACCGATAGACTTGCAACTCGTCGTCGATGTTCAAGGCTCTGGAGCTTTGACTCGACCAGTGCATCGTTGCCAATGAGATGATGCTATTTGTATGGAAAAGACCTTTCCGCAGAATGCATATAAATATGGCATAAGTGAATGAGTACACTATAAATATTTGCTTATTTGGAATAAAATATTTTTTATTGGATGCTTGTTTCGTAATTTGATTTTCTTTTGTTACTCAAAGTCAAAAACATTTTATTTCACTTAGGTCTACATGGGTTCTTATAAAACGATAGAAGCTAGTGCACATGATGTTTAACTGAAATAAAAATAAGGTCTGCCTACTTAGCGCTAGTGGCGATAGAAAACGCTTGCCTTGTATATCATAAACCGTTGAGACGGTAATCCAACACGAGCGGAGTGAGATCAGGTGCAGGACCAACGACTTGACGTGCATTCTGAGGCACACTACTTTACACCAGTAATCACAGGTGGACTCATCGTTCTATTCAATTAAAAGTCTGATGAGATTGACGATTTCAAAACACGTAGATACACACTGACTTTCAAACTCCGGTCTGCTATAACTGAGAAATTCCTAATGGGAAAACACATTAAAACTTTACCCGAGAGTCAAACCCGGGGCATTACACGAAGCAGTCGCAACAACCAAACTATGAACTATATATTAATAAGTTAATAAATATGTTGTTACGATGAAGCAACAAAGACAAAGATCGTTGACTATTCTTTAATGTTCTAACAGTCATCATTGCAAAAGTCGCCCTCTTACTACTCACATCATCATCTTACATTCCATCCATTACACTAACTACTCTTCTCGTGTACTAGATTTGGAACCAAACTAGCCTCAGACTTGGAGATACCTTTGTAAATGAGGTCATTTATAAGCAAGCTCGCGAGCCTTCACTCCGATTAGAGTAATATCAAACCGAGACGCTTTGAAAGCACCAATTGCGTCTAGTTAGTAAAAAACTTGTTTAGACTTTTCTCGATGTTCTTTACAGCTTCGTCACTACTAACAAATCTTTAGTTACTTATATTCGTTTATTTACGTCCCACTCTAATCTATTTCTTTTCACGAGAAGCTCGCAGCTAAATAATAACTGCACTACGGCTTGTCTTCAAGTTAAGCAACGTTTGTGGTACGTGACTGGTGGGGTGACAAACACCTCACTCCCCTTCGCTTTAAGAAAAGAGGCCCGCAGAGGCCGGCCGGACCAGTTGGGGGCCGCATTGAAGATTACTTATGTGTTCCCGCAGCCTCCGACGCATGTGTACTCACACATATGCGACGGGGGCTGCGAAAACAACACAACTCAGTATCCTAACTGTGTTGTATTCTCCTGTCTCCCTGTCGCCCAGGGCCGGGCGAAGGCGTCTGTCAGACCCCTCGCCAGGCCCAGGGCGGAGGGCATCCATAAAGATTTCCACCTCGGAAAAAAATGAAGGTGACTGGTGGTGTGGATGAGCGAATATCTCAACGTATCATGATTATTCCGTGTCTCGAAAAGCGCGTGAAGTAATATTTGACAGTTGGTTACGACGAGTTATAAGCTAGAAAATCTGACTGCGTTTGGTATTGTGCTACCCGGTAAGTTGATTTTGGAGGTCAGACATGCAGTCGCTTCATGTAAAATATTACCAATATTATATTCAGCTGGATCGAGTCAGACTGAAACCCAACCCCAACATAGTTGGACAAACGTTATTTTACAAAAGCTTACCAAACATCATCACTATTCAATATCTAATCTGACAATCACTCACGACGGCCCTGTCCACTTATTTAAACACACACATAAGCTACATAAACATAGTCCCAGTAACAGTTAGTACGCTGCATATTTTACAAGCTCATCCATCTGCTCAAACGGAATACTTAATGCAGGTAATAGAACTGACAGTGATATTTGAAAGCCAATCCAGATTTCACGTGTTTGAATATAAAAGTTTTAGTGTAAATTTCAGCTATAGAGGGTTTTAATGTAATTTGTTAGCATTGTGATCAGTAAATTAGGTTGGTAATATATATATTTATCCATAGAACCGTTCCGAAATACTGTGTATTTGTTTATTTATATCCTTCTTTCATGACAAAACGAAGCAATAGATCGATGTGATTTTATGTACTGATGGTTGAAGGGCTTGAAGGGTGATATAAGCCACTTTTTATCGCAGGAAAATAACTTTACGTGAGGAAAGCTGAGGGCAGAAGCTAGCAGGATAAATAATCGTCTAAAACCTTGTGTCATTTGTTTCGATCACCATTATTCTCCGGACCTGTCTACATATAATTGGCGTCGATTCAACTTATTATGTCAGAATAAACAGTCTGTTATTGCAAACTAGGTTATCAACCTAGTAGATCACTCGGCAATCAGAACTTTTCGTGAAAAATTAACACGAAAATATTCCCCAAAATCTATTATTACCTATTGGTACGGAGATGTACCAAATTATGTAGGCGAATTGAAAATGTTTGATTTTAAGTGGACTGTATTTTGAGGATGGCTGGTTTCGCCTAGAAAGAACAGGATGATGAACGGGCGACCGAGTTTCAGGGATTATGAGGGAAAAGCACGTCTTACCTGAAGACTTCAAGATGGCGCCTGCTGGCGCCTGCCTGCTTCGAGCTTCGAAGTACACGACGTGTTGATATCAGAATGCACCAAACCACTCAATCACACCCGCGGGCGGTTCATCTTAGTTCAATCACGATTTATAGATAAATAAGCGGAGTTTTAGCGGTATAACACACGGACGGCGGAGTACGGTAAGACATCGACAATACGTCCGCGTGGAGAGGCGTACTTAACACGTTCTGTCATTGCGGTGTCATTGCTTGCCATAGGTTCGTGGCAGACATGCCTTTTTGGGGTAGGGAGAGGGAATGGTCGTCCGTTCTGACAGTAAACGTCAAAATGTGGGAACAAACTATTTTAACCAAATTTCAAAATGAGATGGCGTTACCATTTCCCCCCGGCTTTAAAGGGTTGCCTTTAAAAGGAAACAAATAAAATAAGCTACGTTAGGTATACTACCGCATAACCTATCCACGAGCTAAAACAGCGTTATGATATTAAATTAATCTAAATTAAATTTAGCGGAACAATTATAGCGAAAACTATTAACTAAATACCTAAACTAAGAGGGAGATCCAACTTCAGGCTAGATCTCACTGAGTCGGTAGCGGACAGAGACGTACAACAGGGCGCACGTAACTACCCTTCGCGGTTTTTACAGTAACAACGCGGGTTGTACCGTCTTTAGATGTATGCAATTACTCAACGATGGCTAAGGGCCATGAAAGCGGCGGAGAATTGTCATTTATGACAATAACCAACGTACCCTCCTGTATAGGGGATGCAGGACTATTCCATTTGGATCTAGCTTGAAGCTGGTGAAGGTATTCCGACCGCCAGCGCCCCCAGAACGACTGTACGATATTATCGAGCAGAGTATGTCTCTGAAGCAAGCTAGAAGAGTCTGCTTTTAGAGCGGGAAGTGACGATAATGGCGCTGTGTTCAAGAAATGCGCAGGAGTTAACGCGGATGGTTCAGCAGGGTCGCTACTCAGTGCTGTGAGCGGCCGCGAGTTAACCAGTGCCTCGACTTGAGCAAGGACAGTTAAAAGCTCTTCATAAGAGAGGATCTGTTGACCTACGATTTTGAAGAGATGCGTTTTAATTACTTTGACCATGCTCTCCCAACATCCACCGAAATGTGGTGAAGCAGGCGGAATAAACTTCCAATCAATGTTACGGAAAGTTCTTCCTGTAGACTTGTACGATGTTGTTGTGCAAACATTGTATAGGGCCGCGTCGCGAAAGAAATCGTTTTAGGGCTGCCAGAAATGACACCGTGCTTAAATCCGTCGCAACTTCAATGTGCGTGGCGCGCGTCGTTAAACATGTAAAAATGCACAGCCAGGCTTTACGGCTTTTAACACCTCGACCACGCACTGGCGTGTACTGCAGCGGTCCTGCGTAATCACAACCGGTATGTGTGAACGCCTTATCTACTTGATTGACGCGCTGGCTAGGAAGGTCAGCCATGAGAGGAAAGACCGGGCGAGGACGAAATTTAAAACACGCGTTACATTTGTGTATTCTGTGGCGAATTATTCGCCGTGCAGCTAAAACCCAATGTCTATGCCTGAGTAAGGACATAAGCAACTCTGGACCGGCATGGAGATGTTTCTTGTGATAAAAATCAACAAGAAGGTCGACAACGTGGTCATGACGCGGTAAGACGCAAGGATGCTTGTAGTTGTATGGTTCGTCCGAATTTGACAGACGACCGCCAACGCGTATAATGCCATGCTCATCGAGAAACGGCTTGAGCTTAAGAAGCGCGGGAGAACAAGATACATTATTTTTTAAATTTTGAATGTCGTTACTAAAGTGAACAGCCTGTACAACTCGCAATAATTTATACTCTGCGAATTCAAGATCAGAGCTCGAAACAGAAGCCCCATTAGGTAGTTGCCTAAGAAACCTACAGACATAAACGATGGCGCGTAGTAACTTAGACCACGACGACATGCGCAGCGCGAGTGCATAGATCGGAGATTGTGCTACCTCAACAATCACGGGGTGAGAAACAGATTTCCGTTCGGGTGCATCCTCGGCTTCTGCACTGTGGTCACAATGTTGTATGGGCCACTCTGACGGATCATGAGAAATCCAAGAAGGTCCACGGTACCACAAAGGATGTTGCAGAAGTTTAAGTGGAGTAACACCACGAGAAAGGCAATCAGCAGGATTCTCAACGCCCGCGATGTAATTAAAACAAGTAGCAGGAACAAGTTCTATTAATTTGACAATACAAGGGTAGGGAACAATACAAGGGTAGGTGTAAATAAAGTACAGACGTGATTTTAGTGTGAGCTCTAAAATTTTAATTAAATTAATTGATTTTAACATGTTTTCTACCTAATATTTGAGGTATAAAGTATTCATTTAGAGGTGCTTACAATTTATGAAATAGTACATGTAAGATAACACTAAGAGCTGCACCACCTACCAGCTGTTCACTAGTATTGTCACAAGAGGATCACAACTTGCAATATGTCACAACTGGATGATATACAGTCTGCACAGAGAAACTTGGAAGAATGTTTCCTGAAGAAGATGGGTGAACTCGAGGCACAGATACAATGTGCTGGACCTGCAAAGGAAACCGTTGCGAAGATTGCTGAAGAGTTATGGACTTTCAGGGAGCTAATGTTTAGCATGTTGGGACTTCTCCGGAAGCAAATCATGGAGTGCTCTAGAGTGGTGGACGGATTGGAGACACATGCTCGTCGTAAGGCTCTCCTTTTCACCGGGTTTGCAGAGACAGAAAAAGAAGATTGTAAGTCTCTTGTATTAAACATTCTTCATAAAAAACTAGGGATTTTGGATATCACTGCTTCCTCGATTAAAATATGTCATAGACTGGGGGCTTCAAACAAAGAATCCACACGCAGCAGACCTATTTTGGTGAAGTTTGCTCATATCGACTGTAGATCCGCTATTTGGAAGGCTAAATCGGCTCTGAAGGGCTCTGCGATTACAGTTAAGGAGTTCTTGACCAGGTCTAGGCAGACTGTTTTCAGCCGGACGCGGTTGCATTTTGGGATGACGGCGTGCTGGACCCAGGACGGAATGATTAATGTTAAATCCCACGATGGAGGGCGTCATAAGATTACGTCATTAGATGATTTGAATTCCTTGTTGGCAAAGTATCCCAAGAAGATAGGAGAGAATGCTGCTGCAACAGGAAGCAAGCCAGGAGTTCGAAGTCAGTGTACACGTTAGTCCTCACATCATCTCGCTGTCAGTGTTCGTGTTTGTTGCGCCATTTCTCTCGGATTAGGTAGTGTACTTTTCTACCCACATCATATAGTTGTGACCTTTGTATAAGTTTAATTTGGTTTTTGCTCTTTGAAGTTATGGTAAAATTTTATTTTGTTTTCGTGTGTAACAATGTCACTGTCACTTGTCAGTCATTAAATTACATCAAATGTTTTTAATATTCAACTCTAGATAAGTGGCTTTTGAGGCACTTCAATAATTGCTAATATCATAACGTTGGAGAATTTTAAAATCTTTTAGTAATGAAATGTGTTATTTTATGTTATTCTGTTCCACGTTTTGTATTATCCCTATTTCTTAATTTCTTAGTCTGAGATTTCCGTTTTGTTTTTGTATAATGTGTAATTTAGTATGTAGTTTTGTTCCTCGCTTGCGTAAATCTATACTTATTTTTATTATGTTTTATAAACAATTGTACACTAGTGTGGCTGGTGGGTGGTGCACAGATAGTAGTGTATCACCGGACGGTAATTAGGTAGTTTAAGCATATATTTGTTTATATTTATATATTTTTTTCTCTATGTCCTCTGATGACTCCTTTCATTCTGCTTTTGATTCCGCAAATTCTTCTGCTAATGCAAGTTTCTGTTCCTTGCCTGACACTGTCAGTGACTTTGTGCATCGCAGCTTCAGCCAACAAAATGAAAGCTTTTTCAATGTCTGCCATATAAATGCACAGTGTTCCTAGTCATTATAGCGATCTGTATGACACCTTTTCTAATGCAAATGTACATGCCGTTCTGGTTTCTGAGAGTTGGCTCAAACCCCATCTTCTTTCCACTGCCTACTCTCTTCCCGGTTTCATTTTCATCCGGAATGATAGAATTGGAAAGGGTGGAGGTGGTGTAGCTATCTATCTTCGCAGTGATTTTTCTTTCAAAATAGTAGCCAGTTCTCCTTCACAATATTGCGCTTCTGCAGAGTACCTCTTCCTGAAAATTTGCGTTAAGGGTGTCAAGGCTCTACTAGGCGTTGTCTATTGCCCGCCTGCCGTTAATTATTTTTCCAACCTTGAACTGGCACTTGAATCTATAGGTTCTGAGTATGCACATTGTGTCATCATGGGTGATTTCAACACAGACCTTTCTCGCTCAACCCCTCCTTCCCGAAATCTCCTTCACATCATTGAGTCCGTTAGTCTCCATGTTCTTCCACTGCAGCCCACTCATTTTAATGTGTCTGGTGATGATACGTGGCTCGACTTGATCCTAATATCCACTCCTTCCTTGGTTTCATCTCATGGCCAATGTCCTGCACCTGGTTTTTCCCATCATGATCTCATTTTCCTCTCCTATATCTTAAAGCCTCCTAAACCTCTTCCTAAAGTTCTGCACATGCGTTGTTATGCGCGCATGGATGTTGAAAAGCTGCATCAAGATGCGTCAGAAATTGATTGGGACCAGCTTGCAGCGGCAACGACAATTGATGACAAACTGCGTATCTTCAATCAGGCTGTCCTTGCTCTCTTCGATGAACATGCTCCTGTTCGTAGGGTTAAACTTAGGCGAGCACCAGCCCCTTGGATGTCACCTGGGGTTTGTTTAGCGAGGAGGTGCAGGGATCGGGCCTTTCGGAAGTTTAAAAAGGATCGCAGTGAACAGAATAAAAACTCCTACAAAATTGCAAGGAATCGGTGTAATCAGGTGATACGCAACGCTAAACGCCGCCATATTCTTGAAAACATTTCATCTTCTTCGCCTGCTTATATCTGGAAATTCCTTGGAACTCTCGGTATTGGCAGGCCAAGTCATGTTGATTTTCCTAAAGCAATCATTTTGGATGATATCAACCGTCATTTTACTACCACTTGTAATTTGGAGCCCCTTATTTTATCTCAGACGGTTGATTTTGTCACTAGTTTGCCTGGTCCAATCATTGAACCATTTAAGTTTTCACCAGCCACCTTGGAAGAAATTAAAAAGATTATCCTGTCCATTAAATCCAAAGCTGTAGGCCATGATAACATCAGTCGTGGTATGGTTACCTTGATCCTTGACTGTCTTCTCCCGCCAATTACCCATATCATTAACTTCTCCTTAGATTCCGGGCAATTTCCGTCCTTATGGCGTATGGCCTATGTCCGTCCACTTCCTAAAATATCGAATCCTTCCCTTTCTAATCATTTTCGACCTATATCCATTCTCCCTTTCCTGTCAAAAGTGCTCGAGGCCTGTGTTCACAAACAGTTTTCTGCGTTTGTTTACCGCAATAACCTTGTAAGCCCATTCCAGTCTGGATTCAGACCCGGGCACAGTACATCCTCTGCTCTTCTTAAAGTGACTGGTGACATTAGAGAAGCTATGGAGGATACTAAAATTACTGTATTAGTATTAATTGATTTCTCCAATGCCTTTAACGCGGTCAGTCACGATATACTCCTTGCTATCCTCTCCCATCTTATGGTTTCTTCCGAGGCGCTGGAATGGTTCTCTTCTTATCTTCGGGGACGTCAGCAGTCGGTACGCGTTGATGAGAGATCTTCGAGTTGGCGTGGCCTGGATGCTGGTGTTCCACAAGGCGGTATTCTTTCTCCATTATTATTCTCTGTCTTCATTAACTTTATTACTCACTGTCTTCGGTGTTCGTATCATCTTTATGCCGATGATCTTCAATTATATACAGCTGTGCGGGTAGAAGGTTTGTCAGACGCTATAGGGGATGTAAACCGAGATTTGGAGGCTATCAATGACTGGTCTGATAGATTTGGAGTGTCAGTAAACCCCTCAAAATGTCAGGCCATCGTTATTGGTAGTTCACGTATGATGGGTAGAGTGGCGGCTATCTCTCTACCTCCTATTATTTTTAATGGTGTCGTCATTCCCATTAGCCCTAGCGTAAAAGATCTCGGTTTGCATCTTGACTCGACACTTGGCTGGCAAAGTCAAGTATCTAGTGTCAGCCAAAGGGCCAATGGCACTTTGCGTTCTTTGTATCGTCTGAGGAACTTTTTGCCTGTTAAGACAAAGACTATGCTTGTGCAGACTTTAATTTTCCCTTTGATTGACTATGGTGACGTGTGCTACTACGACCTGAATGCGGTCTTGCTGGATAAGCTTGACCGTATTCTTAATATCTGCATTCGGTTCATATTTAACTTAAGGAAATATGACCATGTCTCAAGTTTCAGGTCTGAGCTTAAATGGATGACCATTCGTCAGAGGAGAAGTTTGCGCGCTTTGACAACGCTTTTCTCACTACTCAACTCTCCCAGCCCACCTTCTTATCTATTATCTCACTTTCAATTTCTATGTTCTTCACACAATAAGAATCTACGTTCATCCAATAATCTTCTCTTACTCTGTCCTTCTCATACTTCTGACTTTGTTCATTCTTCTTTTCATATCCAGTCGATTCTCCTCTGGAATGCGCTTCCTCTTGAGATCAGGACGGCTGACAATCGCTACGCATTTAAAAAGAAATTGCGGATCCACTTTCTTCACCAATAAGCAGAATTTCCATATTTAATTTTCATTTGCTTCTTAAGTATATATGTATGTATATGTATTTATATAAGTATTTATTCATATATATTATTTATGTTGATTTCTATTTTATGATATTTCGATTTTATGATATTAGGTTTTTTTGTTTTATCACTATTATCTATTATAATTATTTTTCCAATATAATTTTCACGTACATATTGCACCTTCCACTCTATCTCTTCACCACTCATGGTTGACTGGTAGAGAATGCCTTTTTTTTTTTTTTTTTTTTTTTTTAACGTGGTAAAATTATCAAATAAGTCCTCCCACTCCGGGCAGGGTGGGAGGGACTGTCAGACTTTTACTGACTAAAATCCACGGTGTTCCTTCAATAGCCCTTTACGTACCGGGGCCACGGTAACGGGATGAGTCCCACGACCCCGGCAGGCTTCGGCCCTCTGCAGAGGGGGCCTCGTCATGTTGCTGACGCTCTTTGAGGCGCGCGTGGAACACGACGCGCCGTCGACCCGGGCATGGTCCATGGTCGGACAGCGAGTTGCCCTTTACTCGCTGTCCGCATGCCCGCGCAGGTAGAGAATGCCTACGGCATTAAGTGCGCCTTTGTACCTATGTGCATAAAGTGTAAATAAATAAATAAATAAATAAATAATTTAGTAACGCGATTGGCGACAAAAGTCTGCCAGCGGTGAGGAGAGGAATAAATCCAGGCGAGCACTACCTTGGAGTCAGAAAATGCGTATATTTTATTGATGGGGTAGTGGGGCGAAACTGTGTCTTGAACCTTGCGGAGCAACTGAGACAGCAGAAGGGCCGCGCACAACTCCAGTCTCGCAACCGAAATGGTTTTGACAGGCGAGACCTTGGACTTGGCACAAACTAACTTCACCGAGTAGTTAGAACCAATGCGGACTTGCAAATATACGACTCCGCCGTAAGCGCGTTTGCTGGCATCAGCAAACCCTATTAAGTTGATAGTACATCCATCGACCAACCCAAGATGCCGCGGTATAGTTATTTGATTGAGCGCGGAAAGCTCAATGCAAAATTGTTTCCAAGCGGCGACAATATGGTCGGGAGATGCGTCATCCCACTCACACTTTGATAACCAAAGTTCTTTGATCAAGAGCTTGGCGTACAAAATTGTGGGAGCCACAAAACCCATGATGTCCCATAGTCGTGCCACTGTGGTCAGCATAGTGCGTTTGGAGCACTTATCATCAGGTGGTGCGACATCAAACAGAAAACTATCAATGGATTTATACCAACGTAAACCGAGAACTTTATGCGGTACAGACCTCTCAAACTCAATGTCTAGAGAAGCCTTATGAGAATTAGGTAAGTGCTCGAGAACCTGTTTATAGTTGCTTGTCCATTTGACAAGATCAAACTGGCCTCGCTTGAAAAGCTGAATAAGCTCTTCACAAAGCGAAATTGCTTGCGGAGCGTATGTGACACTACAAGCGATGTCATATATAAAGCGGAAGTAGCGGCAGCCGCTGCGGCGGGAAAGTTGTCGCCTTCATCAGCGATCAACTGGCGGACAATTCGTAACGCGTGATATGGACTGGACTTGAGTCCAAAACAAACACGATTAAACTGATACACAGATAAAGGTTCATTTTTGTTAAAACGATAAAAAATCCGTTGAAATCTACGGTCAGATTCACGAACGCCGATATTGAGAAATATTTGGCGGCAATCAGCTGACAGAGCAACTTGGAAAAGTCGAAATTTTATTAATATATTAAATAAGTCACCCTGTAGATTAGGGCCGGCATGCAAAATGTCATTGATCGACTTACCCGATGTAGTCCTGCAACTAGCATCTAAAACCACGCGAAGTTTCGTGGAGGTTTTATCTTCGCGAACTACGCCGTGATGCGGAATATAATACGCGGGAAGAGAATTGTCCTCGTTGTTAACAACCGGACTCAAAAAACCTTTATCTATGTAGTCGCGCATGACGTCATTATAGGCGCCGCGCAACTTGATCGATGCATCCAGTTTGCGTTCCAAACAATGAAAGCGTCTAAGCGCCGCAGCGTACGAGTCGCCTAGCGAATACGGGTCACCACAAAAGGGTAACGCCACAACATATCTACCACTGTCGTCGCGAACAGTGGTAGTGCGGAAGTGTTCTTCACACTCGAGATCCTTAAGGCTCATCGAGGGCGGGGCGGAGATCTCTTCAAGCTCCCAAAATCGCTTGAGAAGAGAATCAATATTATTTTCTTGAAGAACAGCACAACAAGACGTAGTATATTGAGAAATATGTGACGTAGGTACGGTACCCATAATCACATATCCAAATACCGTCTCAATAGCGGGTGGCAAATTATGTTGTTCACTACGTATCACGTTAGGTAGGAACAAATGTGGAAAGATAGATGCGCCGAGCAAAGCGTCGATATTTCCTGGTTGCGAGAAGTCAGAGTCTGCGAGCGATAAATACTCGAGATGCTTAAGTAAGGACACGTCCACCTGAGCGTTCGGCAGTGTGTCCGTAATACGTTCCACGATAAGCGAGGAAATATTAAAATTAATATTCTTATTGAAACGGGAATGTATTCTAACATCTACGGAACCCTTACAAGATTTTTCCGACCCACCGATCCCCTTAACTATTAAGTTAGTATTTTTAAAGTTATTCCACAGTCCGAGGCGTTTAAAACAATCAGAAGTAATAAAATTACTTTGTGAAGCACTATCTAGTAAACAACGAATTATGTGCGGTGAGTTATTGACATCGTAAACAATAACTTGCGCTGTCGCTAACAGTACCGTTGTGGACGCTATACATTGCGGCTCTGCATCGCGCTGAACATGACAAGTGCGCGAGCGCTGACCGCGCGCACACGCAATGGATGTCGTACACAGCGACACCTCGGGCTGAGACGCGGAAGCGGCCGCCGCCGTGGTATTGGCGGTTTGTGGCTGTGACGGTGACTCATCCGTTAGCGTAGATTTTTTATCGAAATGTAATAATGTGTGATGACGCTGATTGCATGAGCGGCACCTTGTCTTACTAGAACAATCACTTGTTTTATGTTTTATGCTTAAACAATTAACGCAAGCTTTGTTGTCTTTCACACATTTGAAACGAGCAGTCGGATTTAAATTACTAAAAGCGGGACATTTAAAATAGTGGTCGTGCACAATATTACTGCACAGACACTTAGACGAATTATTTTTATTAGGTTCCGAACATGCTACATAAGACTGCGGATTAGGGACCGACCTATTGTTACTATTTCGCGATTTATTCGAACTTTGTCTACTATTGTTATCATGCGACGAGCTGGATGAACTAGGCTGCGTATTATGATATATTCGGCACTGATCTTTGATGAAGGTAATAAAACTATCTAGAGTAGGTATTTTATGATTACGTTCCGACATCTCGTAAGCACGAATGGTTTCAGTGTCGAACTTCTTTAAAGCGAGATGTAACAATATGAAGTCGGAAAGATCTTTCAATTTTAAATTTTTAAGTGAATTAACTGCGGTAACAAAGTTATCTATAAACAGCTGGAAATTCGATTCAGACGCGGGACCGAACAATTTAAGGTTTAAAGCCTGATCAAAGTAAGTAGACGCGAGAATACGAGTATCCTGATACCTATCAAGGAGTGACTGGAATATGACCTGATAATTCTCAGCACTGGGTGTGACACCCGCGAATACGGACTGCGCTTTCGGCGACAGCTTCCCTATTAAATAGTACAACCTGTCAGCGTCTGTCAGAGAGCCATTATCGTGCACCGTTGATTTAAAACTTGCATGAAATAACGGCCAGTTCCGTATATCGCCATCAAACGACATAAGTTCAATCGGAGGTAGTCTAGGCGGCGCTCGGACAACCTGTGCGGCGCTCGTGGAGTATCTACCCTCTAACTGTAATTGTATGCGCTTGATGATGCAATAAAGATCCTCGAAGGATGTGTACGCTTGGTAATTCGGTTTTGAATCAGGATCAAAAGAAAGTAATTTATCGTTATATGTGTCCAACAAATTATGAAAGTCTGATCGAATATTATCTACCTACTGTTACACAATAACTAAGAAATGATTCGGTACTAATTTCGGAAGAAGCGGCGGTTTTTGAGCGCTCGTAAATATTTTGAATCCGCTCAAATAAAACATTACGTTTAGCTTCCAAGATTGTCAGCTCTTTTTCTTCCGAAATACACGACTTATTTTGTTTCGACATGTTGTGTGGGTATAAGTAAATAAGTTGTTAGGAACAAACTAACTAAGAATGACCAAGTACCCACTATTTTTGCAACTAAAATAAGATTCGTAAATATGTTTATGCGGTAGTTATTCCTAGCTAGGCAAGAACTATGATAATTATAATTGGCGGTAGAACTAAAAGATGCTTGAAATATGGAATTTACAAGGCAACTATGATAGTTTGTATAATGATATTTAGGAATGTAGGTAGCTACTTTAAGTATATGCTGATGACTTTGTTTTATATTCTTCATCTACAAATCTAAGGGTAAGTCAAAATGAATTTCAAATAGCGCTAAATACATTTTGTAATATTTTGGATGAAATGGGATTAGAATTGTCAGCTTCTAAATCTAAAGTTTGCATTTTTAGTAGGGGATTTAGAAAATTACAAATTGAATTGTGATTACAAAGTCAATATTTAGAGCTAGTAGAAAATTATAAATATTTGGGTGTATGGATGGACAGGTCGTTAAGATGGAGTAAACATATTCACATGACGGTTCAAAAGGTACAAAAGAATCTTAATCTACTTAAAGTTTTGGCAGGTACTTCTTGGGGCTTACATCCTAAACATTTACGACATATATATATAGCACTGATAAGAAGTCGCATCGACTACAGTTGTTACCTATATGATACAAGTGCAAAATGTCATTTAGATAAGTTAAATAAAATTCAAAATCAGGCGCTAAGGATAATAGGAGGATTTATTAAAACCACTCCAATTCATGTCATGGAGAGTGAGTTGTGTGTAATTCCACTGTATTTACGTAGGAAGTATTTGGCATATAAATTTTGTCTAAAATCTAAGTCTATAGAAGATAATGTAACAAATCAGCTATTAAGTGAACTATACACTCTTCGACAAAATTGTTATTGGAAGAATAAAACTATCCCTTTACTTGTAACTTTCATATCCTCTATTAATGTATACTTTGAGAACATGGGTTACTAATCTTAATATAAATGAGGTAATAAGAGTGAATTTAGAAGCAATAAAACTATCAAAAAATTCTTATGATTGTAATTTATTAAAATATGAAATTATTTCAGAGTTGTCTATAAAATATAATAAATGGTTTGCTATATTTACGGATGGGTCGAAAAGTGACGAAGGTCATGGGTCTGCATTTTATGTTCCTAGTGTAGATATTGAAAATAACAAAAGTCACCATTGTTTAAAGATTTGTGAAAAGACATCCATTATGACGTTGGAACTTGTTGCAATCTCGGAAGCTTTGACCTTTATTACGAATAGTCAACATAAAAATATTGTTATTTACACGGACAGCAAGAGTTCTTTGCAACACATAGCTCGATGCGCCTCTGGTCATAGAGGTGCATCGATAGCTTATGTTATTCTGTCAAAGATAGATGAGCTGTGTTCAAAAGATGTCCAATTGCGATTGCAATGGGTTCCATCGCATATTGGGTTGCGGGGCAATGAGAGGGCTGACATGTTAGCAAAATACGCAGTTA
Organism: Tholera decimalis; assembly: GCA_943138885.2. Classification (NCBI taxonomy): domain Eukaryota; kingdom Metazoa; phylum Arthropoda; class Insecta; order Lepidoptera; family Noctuidae; genus Tholera; species Tholera decimalis. Next base: position 13,535,694 of record OW964573.2, read on the forward strand.
GAAATGGTAAAGAAACTTATTTTAGATTGGATTATTCAGAGTATTTGCCTACATTCAAAAATATATGTTATGATCTTTGGACAGAATATTTTAATAAACGATCACTAGAAATAGGGATATGGTACAAAACGATACAGTGTCAGCCTTTTCATGTGCCCTGGTTCCTGAATAGTAATTTAAGTAGAAAATTAGTTGTTACTGCTCACAGACTCAGATCCGGACATATTCCATGTAAAAAATTTGCATTTATGATGAGGAAAACTACTTCGCCCAATTGTGAACAATGTGGGGTTATTGAAGACTTACACCATTTATTGTGGAATGTGTCCGATCTGAGTCTGCTAGAAATAATTTAATATCGGCCTTGAATTTGAACAGGGCTGACGTAGGCATATTTCATAAAATCTTGTCCCAGCCGAATGGAGATGATGCGAAGGTTTTGTTCAAATTTATGGCCTACTTATAGTATATAATTGCCTTATGTATGTATGTTTAGGGTACGATGGAACTGACATACGCTATGCGTAAAAGTTCCTATAAAAAAAAAGAATAAAAAAAAAAAAAAAAAAAGATGTTATAATTTCACAAAGAAGCTTATACAGACCGAATCCTCTCGGAACTATCTTTTCATTGTCACAACTAAGAAAAACAATCTGTTTGTATCCTAATATTACATTTCTGTCATGTTTTGTTACATTGTTTGATGTCAATAAATTAATGGATTGTTGGCAACACCAAGTGAAGCTAGCGCGAGTGGTGCTGTGGAGAGAAACGAAGCGGTTACACCGGTCGACATGGCGCGATCACCGTGTCTCTTTGGGTTGAGCTCTCGACGTGTACGGTTGTGTTGTGCTTAGTTTTGCGTTATTAAAGTTGAGATTGTCTGTATTGTCTATATTTGTGAATATGGGTATTTTTCACTTCTGATGACGAAAACAAAAAAAAATGCTTTGATCAACTTTACGTGAAATAGCTGTAAATATCAATAATTTAAGTCATAGCCTACTACAAAAAATATGTACCGAGCTTACAACTTTTTAGTTTTACTAGAAATACGCAATGAAATTTCGAACGTCCATGGTAGTGACACTGAATCCAGGGAAGTGACTTTCCATACAGTTTTTTTAACCATGGAAATAACTTCAAGTCATAGACGTGAAATTCTACATATTTTAAATAAAAGATGAAGTCACAAATCAATAATTAATTAAAACACTGGATTTATTAAATAAAACAAATGTTTGGAAAATCAGCTTTAATTGCTTTGAATTTTTAACTTAAACTTAAATCACATGTTTTATCTTAGGAAACATGGTATCAACCATAATTTGTAATATAATATATATTATATATTTTTAAAAGTAACTGCTAAAAAGATCAAAAATATTGTACTTATAGCACTTTCTAATTTCAGTCTCAATAAAATCTTAATGTATATTAAAACCTTCAAGTTATTTTATAACTTTAGAAATATTTCTTAATTCAAATATTTCGAGGTCATCATCGCTCTCACTGTCAAAGATCCTCATCCTCTCTTTTCATCGTGTTCCTTATCTTTCTGTTTTTCAGTCTCACTATCAAGCTCGTTATCTTCTTCTTCAGTCTGATCATCAAGTTCTCTATCCTCCCGTTCTTCAGTCTCACTATCAAGCTCGTTATCTTCTTCTTCAGTCTGATTATCAAGTTCTCTATCCTCCAGTTCTTTAATCTCACTGTTTAGTTCCTTATCCTCCTATTCTGCAGTCTCACTGTCCAGTTCCTCGTCTTCCTGTCCTTTCATCTCACTGTCAAGTACCACATTCTCCTGTTCTTTAGTTTCACTATCCGGTTCCTTATTCTCCTGTTTTTCGCTATCTCTGTCATACAGTATATTAACTAATAGAGGGCTTTCCCATTAACCCGCAATAGTATAGCATCCATACATGCTAAATAAGTATTAACATTCGAAAACAAAATGTTTCTTTTTTTTTAATATTGTATTCACTTAAAAAAAATGTTAAATTGACTGGCTTTATACAAGTCGGGGTTAGCCTTATACGAGCTCTTCGTTTTCGTTCGCATTCTCTTTTTTGTTTACGAATTTCTTTTGCTGTCTTTGGTCTTTTATGTCTCGCCATCCAAAAAAAAGTAAAACATGTATTTGTATTAGTGATGTGTCAACTCGGAATAAACACAACTCGAGTTAACTCGAGTTGAAATTCACGTAACTTGAGTTCAACTCGAGTTAAGTAACTCGAGTTAACTGGGTGAAATGAAACTGAGTAAATGATTTGTTTTCGTAACATATTTAAATAAATTGAACAGATTCAGCATAAATATGTATGGGGATTTAAGTAGGTAGAATTTAAATAAAAAAGAAATGTATTTATTTATCATTTATTTATGTTTTATGTATTTAGGATTAAATTTTCGTAACATAAATAATGTAAGTATTTCTATTAATTAACAACAAAACTATATTTGTATGAATCTGAACACTGTTTGCACTTAGCATGTCCATTCACTGGCGATTCAAATACATCCCAAGCAACAGATTTCCTTTTAGGTCCCGGCATTTTTTCTATACAGTACCAAATAATTCAAAAACTAACACCAATAACAACCAGCACTCCAAAATAACCTCAAATCTGCAACAATGCAATGTTGTCTTGTTGTGAAATTGACATAATTGACATTTGTAGCGAATTAAATGAATGAATATAGTCATAAATGATCGGCAAACTTCGCGCTATCTCAGTGTCTATCATTCGGTTTACGCGCTAGGGCGGGAGTATTCAAATCGACTAAATCAAGTTAAAGAGAATTCAATTCGAGTTGACTCGATTTAAGCCCAACTCGAGTTAACTCGAGTTAGTAAATCGAGTTGACACATCACTAATTTGTATGTAAAAGCGTTTTGTGTATCTATGTATGTGGCAGTGATTAAACAAACAAAATAATTGGAATGATCCAAGTTAAAGTTCACATCCCTGGACCTGTGGTCACGTCCATGGAGGAAAAATATCCACGTAATCAATGTAAGTGACATCCATGGAAAGGACATTTTTTGGTTCAAATACGGAAAACTAATCTAAAAAATCTCGTCAACCTATTTCGGCAATCGTAATTTGACCATCAAACCTACAAAACAGCAAAACAAATGTAAATTTAATATTATATACTTACTTGGCAAAACAACCACAGTAGTGACCACGTATGCTTGACGAGTTTTAATTAGGTAATCTTATTGTTTTTTCACGACAAAAGTATTGCAACCAGTAAGAAATTGACATCTCATTATGGTTATAACAGTTGATGGCTTGTCAATGCTCACATAAATTCGGACACACGCAGTTTTTTTTTCTTGGTAAAAAGTTATTGTGACCTTTGTCCATGAAAGTGACCAAAATGTAAGTCACATATTTTAATTAGGCTTTTTGTTCTCTTTTTTATCAATTGAATATTAAGTTATAAGCTGATATGGGTCAGTATTTGATAAAGCTCAAGATAATATCCTTATATTTTAGAAATATCATGCTTAAGACTTGGAAAAAAATATTATATCTGTAATTTGCTTCAGTCACATCCACGGAAAAGACATACTGGCGATTATTTTTTAATATTTAAAATAATGTGATCAATAAATTTAGTATATTTTCATGTAGTCTTCACCAGACATGGTAGCAATACCTTGATAAATATATCAAGTCCGCATGCCCTATGTTATTAAACAAAAAAATCTCTGTCACAGATAATTTTACTGAAAATGAGAAATACCCATATACAAGTTATTCCTCACTTTTGTCTTGTTTATAAATCCCTAATCAGCAGTACCAGTAAAAATTGTTAACATCAGAAGTGGGATAAGCTAGTGCTTTCCCCAGCCCACGGGTAAAAAGGAAAGCAAAACTAAGTGCAAACATAATTCGTGCTAGATACGCGTCGAGTAGCAGCAGCGTAAGGTTGACAGAAACTGTGAGTACAAATCCAAATATCCTGATGATAGGTACCTGAGTTTGAGCCGTCTGACTTTGTGACTGAATTTAATCGAAATTGATACATCTACATTTAAATGGTCAGATAGTATTGTTTGTTATCAAGTTAAACTAAATACCTACTTAGATCAAAGTTTCCGCTAAGAGACGTAACGAGTGTGTGATTACGTATCCATAACGTGTGACCGGTTTGCTTGTGGAAAAGAAAAGGATTTCTTTGTCTTTTAAAGATAAAAAGAAATATATTTGGCTTCATGTAGGTAGTTGAATTTACAAGAAAGGTGAAGTAAAAGTATTATTTAAAGAACCAGATTGAACGAAAACGTGTCGGGAACGGTAATTATTATACTACATATTATATCTGTAGTACAAGTCAGTAAGTAGAGGTCAGTTTTTAAAATACGTGACTTTTAGCGGGTTTTCTGCATAATTATGTCTATAAACAAGGGCATGTAACCAATCATAGTAGCGCAAGTATTCGGCATTAAATACTAAAGGGACCAAAAATAGTTGTAATGTTTCGTTAGTTCGTAAAAGAAAGGAACTATTGCGGTGGTAATCACAAATAAATTATGTGTAAAGTGTAAGTCTTATGCAAGAATCCGGAGGCGTCTTTGTTACAATAAAAAGATCGAAGCGATCGAAGATAGAAAATTATGATACCGTCCTAACTACTTGCCTTTGTAGAAAGAGGTACCTAGTAGTCGGTTATCATATTTTGTTATGGAACGCAATTTAGATATAACTGAACTACCTGCTATTATGAATGAGAATTAAAGGATTTTCAAAGAACAGTGTTAAAACGGTAGTTTAATAAAAATAGATTCGGTTTTGACGTTAATGATATCGAAATGCATGTCCTTGATTCTTTATGTGATTGTGAGGTGTTGATTGATCGTAAATGGTAGACGTATCACGGTCGTATAGTGTGAATAAGTATATTGGTTAACATAGTAAGGAACTAATTTTACTATTAAATAGGCCATGAGGTGTTTATAAATGTGAAAGATTTAATAACACGATATTAAAATTAATGTAAAGTATGAGAGCTGGGTCAAGTCAGGATAGTTGTAATGAGTGTATATATGTAACATTACGACAAGTTTCTATAGTAGTTACGACTAACCAATAAAGGCCGTTCGTTTTGAAGAGTTCTTAGACTAGATAATGCGTAATGATAGTGACAGTTATTGTCCTGTGCTTGGAAACGTTGATGTGCATACTATGGACGTCAGAGAAATATGAAAATGGTATCGAATAGAGAATATGAGAAGAAGTGAGAGATCAAGTAAATGACATGAAGGAGTGGCCAAGGCGGAGAATAAAATCCTTAATAATCGGTATTTTGAGTAAACCACGCGTTGGCAAGTTAAATAGATTATCCAGGCATTTATTTACAACTAGCCCTATTCATATTTCGTAAGTGTTCACGATTTAGGGTAGGAGTGATGTGCTGAAGCAGTTACTGCCTAAGACCAGGCCTCCGTCACTCGCTCAAGGTCGCGCGATAAGTACCTACCGGCTAGCCGTGTGTTCGAACGCACAAGTGGCAGAAGGGCGCCGCACGCCCGCCTGTGATACTGATTACCGTTTTGGTTTACCCATGCAAAATGCTCGCACGTATATTTCTGGGTATTTACTATTTAAATGCAACAAAAAACATAATTGCTGTCCAACTCTCGCAGACGAATTAAAAAAATACTAAATGTGAATAACTCTGGAATGTTCACACATTTCAAAGCATATAACAAGAGCTCTTCCTGTTATGGTGGTTTGAAAATACCACCGGAGACGTTCAATGACTACCTATGTTAGAAGATTAGAAATTGCATTTATACAAAACTAGCTTCTGCCCGCGACTTCGTACGCGTGGGAAGGTTTTCCCGCGTAAAATCCTGAACCCGTGGGAATTTTGGGATATAAAGTAGCCTATGTGTTATTCCAGGATGTAAACTATCTACTTGCCAAATTTGATTCAGATCCGTTCAGTAGTTTTTGCGTGAAAGAGTAACAAACATCCATCCATCCTCACAAACTTTCGCATTTATAATATTAGTAAGATTAGTAAGATATTAAGTAAGACTTTTCATCGAACTTGATAGGACGGCCTGGCAGCAAATTGTATGATGTATTAAAATCAATATCATTTAAGTCTTTCTGTCCATGCTTCCCACATGATTATTTGATCAAACTTTTTATTAGATTCAGAATTTTTGCTGTTATCTAATTTACAAATGCAACGTTTAGAGAAGGTAAAAAAGTACCTAATTAAAAAAATTAAAAAACCCGACTGCAACCTTATACTAAAACTAACTGAAAAGCTAATAAAAACAAGCCCATTTTAAATTAAATAAAAGTTGGAAGCAGGCGGGGCCCATACCATTATTCTAGTTTCAAACTCAAATGGGTCCCGCGTGCTTCCAACTTTTATTTAATTTAAAATGGGCTTGTTTTTATTAGCTTTTCAGTTAGTTTTATTTAGCTTTATTTTGATACCCTACTCGATAGGTTTTGAGAAAAAAAAAACTTTTTTGAAGGCATAACATGGCGCCAAAAATCCGCCATTTTGGTTTTTATTTTAGTTTGATATACCCAGTGTCACTTTCACAGTCAATACGAATCTAACGATACGTCTCAAGCTAAAATCCGTCGAGCCGTTCAGTACCTCTACCATGAGATTACGCAACCAAAACTCGCTAGCGTCTCCGTAAATTATTTGTATGAAATATTGTACAGCGCCCCTAGCGGTCACAGAAAGAATTAAAGTTCGTACCCTGAGCACTATAGATTACGATAGGTTTAAAACCTAACGTAATCTATACGATAGTCACTAACGTTTTTTAGCTGTCACCATACAAAACGGTACCATGAGTCACTAATTGGACAGACGCTAGCGAACGATACGCTTACGGTAGTAGTTATGTTGCTCACTAGCATTTTGGCGTGTGAAACATGTGTTTACATTAACATTTAATACGTTTTGAGTATAATAAAGTTATAATAATGTCAGCAAGAGCATATTTAGCGTGGAATATGTTAGTGGCCGCTGAATTTGAAGATCAACGACGTGAACAACGTGAATTTCAAGCCAACATGAGAATTCATGTTGTTTTATAAGCTTAGTTTTTTTATATATAGGAATAATTTATACATCAATTAATTATTTTAGCATATGCTAGAACCAAATATAACACCTATTGTACCAAATTCTTAAAAATAAATATTTTTTATTTAATTTGATATTAGTAGAAAGTTGAACCATACCTTTCCATGAACTTCACCATCAATTGGAACTGTGAGACACTGGTCCTCATTGTATTAAATAATCCAAACTTTTAAACCACACAAAGCACCTCTGTGACACAAATACAACAAACAAAAATACAAATTGAATACAAGAACCACTCGAAATTCAAAAGCCACTAAATACTATAAGTAGTGCACTACTCGTAAACTTTTCAATTTTGTTGGTTTATTTTGTTATATTGACTGTCTTAACATTTTTAGCATAGCGATAACACTACATTTTGAGCTTAAGAGCAGTTCTCTCTTCTTATTAACGGGAAAGAAAGAAACAGAACATAAGTAGTGACCCACAGACGAAAGTATTCTACGAGTGGAGTGAAGTTAGCTAGACGACATGATCTATTGAGCTCACGTTAGCGCCTCCGTAAATTTTCCAAAATCTCATGGTGCAAGCATTATCGAAATCTATTCGATCCACGTTTGTACGCTAGCGAGTTCAGCGCTAGCGAGTAAGTTGTCAGTGACAACTCATGGTAGAGGTACAGGCCACAGAGCGTGCCAAACAATTATACATACATACTCTCGAAAAACATAATCCTCCTTCTGGCGCAGTCGGGTAAAAAGCAAATTGACCATTTTATAAAATTAATATACATATATCATTTATAAAACATTTTTGTATTTTATTTCATTGGGTTAACCCTAAGGTATTTTCATACCGTCCGACGTCATCGCCCGCTGTGCACTTGAAACGCGCCGTTGAGTCAAAGCAGTTAAGCTCATATTTCCTCGTGTCGCTTGACAGCTAGAAAGTTTAGTTAATTATAGCGTAGGTATTTGTCGTTTTGCAGGGAAGTGATGTATCTGTTACGATAGTAACTTATTAGTAATCTGTGCTAAGACTAAAGGAGTAAACTGGACCAGGCACTACTTCGAACCAAAGGAGTGAACTAGGTTTCATAATCATTTATTTACAACTAGCCCTATTATGCTTATTCAATTTATGCGTGTTATGGTTTCATACAAAAGAATATAGGTATGTGCTGATCTCCCAAAACTTTGAAGTGTTTACAATCCAGGGTTGGAGTGGTGTGCTGAAGCAGTTACTGCCTAAGACTAAAGGAGTAAACTGGACCAGGCACTACTTCGGACTAAAGGAGTGAACTAGATTTCAGATTTTGACTAAGTCTAAAGACAAAATTCTATGAGTTGGGCAGATCAGTACATCAAAAACGATGCGTCTCGCAAGGTTTCCTGGGCCTAAAGGGGACTAGAATAATTTTCTCTTTTGTTTCAAGTTTAGGGAAGAAGTAAAAGAGATCAAGATGATGTTCCTGATGGCGGTGTTCTGATACTTGTTTTATTTTCAGATGCATAGTTTTGGCTTGTGTGACGGTGTACGCAGGTGCTGTTGGTTGGAGTGTGCCTGAGGTCATGCACGAATCAGGAGGGCCGTGTTGGCAACACCAAGTGAAGCTAGCGCGAGTGGTGCTGTAGAGAGAAACGAAGCGGTTACACCGGTTGACATAGCGCGATCACCGTGTCTCTTTGGGTTGAGCTCTCGACGTGTACGGTTGTGTTGTGCTTAGTTTTGCGTTATTAAAGTTGAGATTGTCTGTATTGTCTATATTTGTGAATATACAAGTTATTCCTCACTTTTGTCTTGTTTATAAATCCCTAATCAGCAGTACCAGTAAAAATTGTTAACAGGATAAGAAACGAAAATTGGATATTTATCAATATGGATTGCGAATATTTATCTACTTTTTATTTATTTATAGATGTTATCTGGAAAATTTGGAAATAGAAAATAAAATAATTGCGACTTTTAGGATGGGTGAATATTTGTAACTCAATCGCACTAAAATAGCTGAGAGGATTTTCAAAGGCATTTGTAAAGGCATAGTGTACCAAATATTATAAATACCTTATCAATGTCGGGTAGTGACGTAACAATAGATTGTGCCTATACGAAGAAAAGCCGTAAGTATAGGTGCGAGGGGGGACGGTATTTTTTATATTTTTCACTAGCTAGCCCGCAACTTCGTTCGCGTCGGAGGATTCCCCGCGTAAATCATGACCCCGTGGGAATTCCGGCACAAAAAGTAGCCTTTATTATTCCAGGATGTCAACTATTTACTTACCTTTCATTAAAATGATGGATTTTCAGAAGGTCCAGAGATCAGCGTGTACAAACAGACAGACATTTTTTTTGCCGTGTTACCGTTTCTTAACCCACCTCAATTATATAAAATTGAAATGCACAGACACACTTTTTACTGTTTTATTATACATATGTATAGATATAGATTATAAATAAGAATTCATGCGTCGTAAAAAATAAATAAGATATGTTTTGGAATATGCACATCAAGCCCTTTCTATGATTTAACTAAAAATGTATAGTTTTCAGATTTTTCCTTAAACTTTTAACTATTTGAGACAGGTAACAATGTTACTTGCCAATTTTCCATCATTCTTAGTTCTAGGTCAATGGTCCCTATCCATTTTGATTCCATTGACAGTGTAAAATTACGCGTTTTTTGTGACATGTACGGCTGCATCTTATTAGTGCCAATTGAGTAGTTAGATTTATTCTGAGCTTCAAGAGTCTGTAAATATGAGTATATGGTTTTAATTTGGACTATATATCCCCACGCGTTCCCGAAATAAAGGGTTTTGACAGACATACAGACGGACTACAAAGTGATCCTATAAGGGTTCCATTTTTTTCGTTTCGATGTACGGAACCCTAAAAATTACTATTTGCTAAGCGGTGCCTAAAAGCTAATTAATCGATGTTGGATACCATTGTTGTTGGGAGTTTTAGATAGGACTACCAGGCCTAATTACAAAATTTGTTTAATATTTTTACATTACTTACATAAAATTTTACACTTTACACCTTACATGAAATACTAATTAGAAAATGCTATATAAAATGTTTAAAACGAATTCGAATTTGGAATCTTCTAATTAGTAGGTACTTAACCAAAACAAATGGTTAGATTATAAGCCTGTATTTCTGAAGAAAATGTAGTATATAGTGCTAGCTTATATCACTACCTAGCTCAAAGAATTTACTAGCCAAATATCGAATTAAATTTTAGAAACTAAACGATTAATGCCTATTAAGAGGATTAAAGTAATACGGGATCAGCTCATCCAGTTATGAACTAAGGAATCTCCTGAAATAACCAAAAGCAAGTGAATTGCGTATGTCGTGAATCATCACCGCTGTACGTTTAACAAAACGGTCGACCATCCACCTACCAACAACAACAGGCGTTCCAATAAACAGGGAAAAATAAAAAACTGCCGACTTATTCAAGAAGTAAGAATTCTGTTGCAAAATTGATACACTGATAGGAAGCTATAGTATTGCTGAGTGTGATAAAGCAGCTAGTAAATAATACTTTACTTATCAAAAGAATCAAATAGAGAAAAAAAGAATCAAGATATCAAAAGAATTAAAATACTAACACCAAACATTGTTTTGTCGCTTTAAATTCGCTAATATTCCTCAGCCTAGCTGTCTCCCAATTGTTGTCTTTTCAGATAGGCTGGGCTGCAAAAGCTTGCCAATCGGTCCTCAACAACACAATAACTGGATAAAACGATACCGTTTTGCAAAAACAGTTTCACAGTTTATTGTTTCAGACTGAAGAAGTCATATTATCTGATTACAACGTGCCTAATACAAAAAAAAAATATGTTTTCAATAATATTTCCCTCACCGTGTAATAAGCAGCCACTCACAATTGGTGACACGAAGTAAAGCCCACTCCACACGGCCGGTGTCATGACCAGGTTATTTATTGCCTTTATTTATCTCTGTAAGCCGACTCAAATATCTGAATTGAGTGCGAGCGTGTGAAGCCCACCAACTCTCGTATAGTTTGTGGGTACAACGAGATTTGTTCGGTTTCATTTTTTCCTTCTTTTTGTTTATAGGACTTTTCTTTTGGTTAGTTTCACTATAGTCTTGTTCTTTCTGCTGAAATCGGATCGTTGCACTCCTGATGGTTAGGGGAAGGTGGGCAGCTTCATACAGTTTTTATATTTCGTCTTATAGAATGCTCTCGGGTATCGACATCTGTATCGTTTCATCAAAAATCAATAGTCTTACTATCTGACTTTATATAAAAAACATGAAATTTGTGTAAATACACTTGTACGACTTTGTGTAACACTTGAAAGAAAAAAATTAAAAATGTATAAATGTACCACGCATACAGCCTATCACATGCGGGGCACTTACATACAGCCTATGGGGCAGATTCATACATATGAAAAAACACACAAGTTTTGCGTGAAATGTTTATTTATTTATCAAAATCAAAGTATCAAAACATAACGTTCATGAAAACAAAAGCAATATTAGTTTCTATTACCAAATAATACTTACATAATCATATTATAAAAAAGACAAATATAGTTAGTTTTTATTTTTCTGGCACCGAGGGAACTAACTTAACCTAACAGACACAGCACACAGAGAGATCCAGTTCTAGAGCTGACAGGGATGAAATTGCCACTCTCAGAAAGACCATGGTAGAGCGCATGAATTTAACCTTAAATCTCGTTTCCCAATGGGGTGACGACAATCTGGTCAAATTCAACGGTCTGAAAACACAGGCTTGTCTTTTCAGCGCTAAAAGGAGCCCTTTTGAATTGACCCCTACTTTCCGAAATACATCTGTGCCAGTTACCAATCGCCTGGAGCTTTTGGGCATGGAGTTGACATCAGACCTCAACTTTGTCTCAACCATCGAGTCTCGAGCTCGAGTCGAGCCCAGACTGCAGCAAAAAAGCTGGGAATCCTACACAATGTGAGGCGGTACTTCACGCCTGGACAGCTTCTAAATCTGTATAAAGCACAGGTTCGTTCCTGCGTGGAGTATTGCAGCCACTTGTGAGATGGCTCTGCAAAGTACCAACTTGCTGCATTGGACTCGATCGAGCGCAGATATATAGCGCTTATAGGCGACGAGGTGCTGGTGGACAAGCTTCATAGCTTGGCCATCGGCGAACCGTTGCTTGCCTGTCGGTTTTCTACAGACTGTACTTCGGGGAGTGTGCGCAGGAGCTCCATGACCTGATTCCTCTATCTCCCTTTCACTACCGGTCTACCAGACGCACGGCTGGGTACCACCCACACTTGGTTGATATACCGTCTTGTCGTACCAAGCGCTTCTCGTCCACATTTATTGTGCGCACAGCCAAGCTGTGGAATTCTCTGCCGGCTTCTGTGTTCCCTGCCACTTATGACCTTTCAGCCTTTAAAACACGAGTAAATAGGCATCTTCTGGGCTCGCTCGTCCCACCTTAGACCTCATCTATCACTTACTATCAGGCGAGATCGAGGTCAAGAGTGGGCCCATCAGTAATAAAAAAAAAAACAGTCTTTCTGATCAGTCACATCACTTTTTAAATGTCTACAGCCTATTGCTTAATAATTACACTCAATAATATTAACAATATAATTAAAATACCCAATGGGGCCCGGCACTGCACTTCCTTATACAGGTTATTCTATAACCTAGCTGGGAGTGTAGCACCTCACCACCATTTTAGTTATTGTAGTACTTACTTAAATATGTATGTAGTCTAAGTGTAAAATACTGTATAGATATAATAAGCAAATAAATAAAAAAATAAATAAAATAAAATAAATAAAAATAAATAAATAAAACAAAAATAAAGACGTGGCGTGGAGGGCACGGAAACGATTGTCTTATATAGAAGACCGTGGCGCTCAAAAGGTTAAAACACTCAGGGGGGCTGCTGACTTCAAATGTCTGATAATCTACCTTGCCCTGGCTCAATCAGTCCTCGGGTATTATGTGACCACGTGGGGTGGAGCGCACAAAACTTCTATGCTTCGTATAGAAAGGGCACAGAGGGCTGTACTAAAAGTCCTATCAAAGAAACCAATCCGCTTTCCGCTTTCCGACATTCGGCTTGTATTAACTTTGCAAGGTCCTTACAGTTAGGGAGCTCTTCGTACTACAGAATATAATTAGAAAACACAGGCAGATACACTACGACCCAAATTATAGCACTGCAAAAGTGCAAAACGCCTCGCTGATAGAGTTTGCAAAACTGTACCATGGGGGAACAGCGGTAGCGAGAAGACACTTCATGTTTATCAGCTCCAAGCTCTACAATAAAATAAATAAAATACTAAATAATATTTACCATGTACCCCGTACCCTTTTGAGGAGGAAGCTGATTGGCTGAAATCACTGTCATATGATGAAACTGAAAAAATTGTGGATACTTAAATAGCACAAACATTGACACACACACCCAAACTCTCACTCACATACACTCCCTACATTTCACACAATGACCAAACATTCTCACACTCTACTCCCTCATAGAGTCATACTCATCTAAACCCACATACACACAGACTAATACGGTCACTTTTATTTTAATTTTACTTTTTTGTTTTAATTAATTAATAACTTTTAGTCTGAAACAATTTTCTTCTTTTTTTTTTTGTTCGGGCGCTGATAGCTGCGACACAGTTGTAAACTTATCTAGCTATCATCGTTTTCTTTGTAAAGTAGGCAACTCTCTATCTACCAAATTCTTATTTATTAGTACTCCATATTTGGCTGCTGATTTCCGAAATGAGACTTTGTTTTCCAAAACTTTATCGATAGCTTTAAACATTGCTTCTTCGTCCACCTCTCCACTCCTAGTACCCTTTTTCTTGTAATTTCTGACCATAATGATTCTGCACAACAAAATTATGGTATAACTTCAATTTTACAAACAAACAAAAAAGGGGGACATTCGTACAGTATGAATGTGCCCCGTACACTAGGGTGTCCCGAAAAATTTGTTTTTCGCTTTTCGCTACTCAAGCCCCCTCTAAAGTTGCATTATTAGTTTTAGATTACCGTAAAAATAATAAAAAAAAAACATAAAAAAGTATCTTGAGGGTTCTACCGGCATTTATTTTTATTTTTTTGTCACTTAAATAACCCTCCAGTCAGTGTCGTCTATTCTATTTTATGTACATTATTCCCATTTTATTTTTTATTTCATTGATAGTGAAACCTTAAGTTATGATTTGCAGGCAACGACAGGATTTTTTCTGTTAGGAATTGGTTTGGAACAAACTCGCAAAATTCATGTTTTGACTTGTTTTTCTTAAATTCTCTACTTCTACTGTGAGGCAGTTCGTCTCATTTTTATTGCGGTTTTATTGCTGTAAGTGTCGCTCTGCACTTCCTTGTGATAAAATACGTGTTTTTGTTATATATAATAATGGGTGCAAGACGAAGTGAGACTACTTGTGCTATTTTGGGATCATATAAAGAACTTGACGATCGCCAGTTACCAGTGATAAGTGACGTTATCAAATTCATTTTGTTTACAAAAAATGAACTAAAACTACAGAAGAATGGGAAAGATCCTTCTAACACAGAAGTTTTTTCAATCGTTTCTGGAAAACTTGATACGATTTGGACCAAAGCTTCGATTCCTATCGTTTCCAACGTACGAGTTACCCAATTGCTGAAATCATATTTCGACAAATACCTGTCATTGATAAGATATCCCAAAAATAAAAGAAATGATAGTTACGAAAGCTAAGTGAAGTGCTTTTTGGAATCGTCGAACAAGCTCTTCGATATTGCTGCTTGTAAGTGCCCTTCGTTAGACATTTGTTCTTGCATAAAACCTAAGAAAGTTCCTATTTCTGAAAGATACTTTTTACTGGATCAAAGAAGTGATAGAAAAATGGCAATAAGCGGTATAGACACAAAAGAAACAGCAAGACTTTTAAAGAAACATCAGAGACAAGAAAATTTGAATCGGAAAGAGTCAGAGCACGCATGTTTTCCCAGTGCATCACTAAAAACCAATCGTGTTCCGGTGCGCGAGTTGCCGCCTCGACCGCAGTCGCCTGTAACAGAGCTTTCTGCGAATAGTGACGTGCCTGTAAATGAGACTCCATCTACTTCGTTGAATCGGAATACTCTGGCGCTGCCAACAGTAGCTAAGGTATGTGATCGGTATGGACTATCAACGCGATTTGCGGCTGCGGTCGCTTCGGCGGTCTTAGCTGACGTAGGATTGGTATCTTCCGAAGATCTAAGTCTTGTTATTGATAATAATAAAATTCATAGAGCTGTTTCAAAAGCATGGACCAAGGCCAGCAAAGACATTGATACGATTGTAATAAAAAGTATCTACTTTGATGGACGAAAGGACAAAACACTCATAAACGAGAAAATAGGCGATTTGTACCACCGCAGAGAAGTCTTGCAAGAACACATTTCAGTTCTCACAGAGCCGGGATCTATTTATTTGGGACATATGACGCCAAATCGTTGGCACTGCCAAAGGGATCGTCTCTTCTATCATATCTTTGTTAGAAAATCAAGGGTTGAACTTGGCAGAGGTGATCTGTGTGTGCTACGAATACAGGTTACGTAGCGTAGTACGGGGCGTTGTTAACTGCGCTACAGTTATACTTTTGCAGCTAACATCGTTTGACTTATTGTATCTAGTTTTGTGTTTTTGTTCCTGAATAAACTATTTACTATTTATTTAGGTAGGAAGGGAGGTGTCATTCAATACCTGGAAAACTATTTAAAGAAACCGTTGCAATGGTGTGTTTGTATGCTTCATGCGAATGAATTACCGCTTCGTCATTTGTTCATGTCTCTGGATGGTAGCACATCTAGGCCAAAAGAATATTCAGGACCTATTGGAAAACAGCTAGCTGCTTGTGAAAGTAAACCTCTAGCGTCTTTTTGTGCAGTGTCTGGCAATTTGCTAGTATTACCTGATAATATTGTGAAGGAACTAAGCACGGATCAAAAGTATCTGTACGAAATGTGTCATGCTGTGATGGCTGGTTCCTGTTCCCTTGAGCTAGCGAACCGCCAACCTGGAAAAATGGCGCATTCGAGATGGCTCACTACTGCCAATCGCATACTCAGACTTTACGTAAGTACTGTTTCGCCGTCAAATAATTTGCAGCTGCTTGTGAACTACGTGGTCAAAGTTTACGCTCCTGTTTGGTTCCTAATCAAGCAAAACTCATCATTTAAAGATGGAGCCAAGCATATTTTTCAAATGGCTATATACTCTCGATTTTCAGATTCGAGAGATTCGACAGTCAGAGATCTATTGTAAATTCGGTGATCGAAAGAAACGCTTTTTTTGCGCACCCAGAAAACTTGCTTATTGCCATGTTATTCGACGATAGAGAGCATATTCGAGAGCTTGTATCTCGCAAAATATTAAAGGCCAGAGAAGCAGAAAAGAGCAACTCTCGCAGGGTATTTAAAGCACCAAAGCTTAACTTCTGTGGGCGAGACTACACCGATATAATATTTTGGCAAGAGTGTGAAATATCAGCTCCACCAATTTTGCGACACGTCTCCAACGATGAACTTAGAATTAAGGCTAAAGAACACATCCTCGACATTATTGACTTTCCCTGCCACACACAGTCAGTGGAAAGATGTGTAAAACTAGTGACGGAGGCTTCTCAAAGCGTCACGGACGCTACAGCTCGGGATGATTTTATTAGGAACAGATTAAAATCTCGCTCAGAAATGCCTAATTTTGGTCACAAAAACCAGTTCCGTTTTTAAAGTTGCCATTGATTATTTTGTCTTTCAACTATTTTAAACCTTGCTTTAACTCATTGTTGTACCCTTAAATTTAATAAAAACCATTTAAATGTTATTTTTGTATGATTTATAGTTTATATTAGGAACCCCTAAAAATAGCAAATTTGAAAAACTTCAAGGACTGGTAGAGGCCTCAAGATGCCGGATATCTAATTAAATTTTATAATAATCGTAATATATGTGTCAAAACGCAACTTTTGATACCTCTTGCGTAGCCGTAGCTCATTTTTATTTTTCCCCCATACATGAACGGGACACCCTACCGTACACTCCTGTATGAACCTACCCCATCCCAAGAAAATGGAATCAAAATATTTCTAGAAAAAAGGCAAGCATATATTTATTCACAGATTAATTCACAAACTTGACCCTATTATCTTTTAAATAAAATAGAACTGAATAATCTAGAGAACAGCTTTTATTAAAAAAAAAGACGTTAAAGTGAGCTTATAAAAATACTTATGCCTGGCCGAATCACGATCCGTGTCACACCGACGAGCGTTTCACACTGACTGCTTTCAAACTCCGTGAGCAACCACACACAAAAGTAAGCTACACATACACGCATAAGTCATTCTGTTGATGTGCGCCTAACATCAGATGTATTTGGTGTATGACGGTACCCCTTGTATGAATCTGCCCCACTTCCCCCTATCTAACAGTCAAAGTTTCGAGTAAAGACTAGGCATATAGATTCAGCTAGCAGCCACAAGTCAAAAGCCGCTAAGCTGCCTTTATCGTCACAACACAGGTTCTGTTATTAAGACACTGCTAATCCGCTGGATACGAGACGTACGGTACCGGTCCATGTGGCGACATTTTGGAGAGGCTTTATAGCCTTCAGTGGATTATTGTCTTACATTTATCAAGGGTTATTTAGGCCTATTAAATACGAATGACACTATGAATGTTTCATGTTTTATAAGAACCAACCCCAATTTTGTCAATACGGACGGTAAAAATCAACATCAACATCAATATTATTTTATTTCACATATGCTTTCATGGGAACTCATAAAACGTCAGAAGTTAGTGCACGGTTCAAAATTGGTCGTTTCCTATGGAGAAGAACCGGCAAGAAACTCCACGGTTACTCTTTTAATAAAATTCTTGATTTTCCCAATCTTTGCATAAAAGATACAATTTTTATTTTTATTTTTTGATGTGAGAGGACAGTGTAGTATAATAATGACGGTGTGTTAACATTATAATTTATATGTTAGGGTGTCTGAAAATAAATCAGTGTTTAACCAACTTGCGTGCGTTTCATTACATGGTGGCAGCGGTGGGATGTGTCACCTTCTTAACTACACCTAATTCTTCCATTCTACATAACTCCTGCCTTAATTTATCCTTAAGTCCCAATGGAATTTTCCTAGTTGGGCATATAACTGGTTGCACATTTTTATCTACGACGATACTGTATTCCCCAGGTAATTTTCCCAGTCCTTGAAACAATTCATAGTAGTGATCAATATTTATTGTATTTAATTGACTTATTAAACCTAATACAATGCATCCCTCCAAGCCGAGTACATTCTGACAGACTAAATCAGCTACAACAAATGCTAATATGTAATTAGTGTTTTTAAACATAAATGACACACTACCAATGCCGATAATTGGTAACCGATTCCCTGTAAACGAATGTACACGTTTTGTGAAAGGTTTAAGGTCCTTAATTAATAAGCCTAAGTTTAAATAACTCACTTTAGAAAGAACATTAATCATTGATCCAGTATCTATTTTTAACATTAAGTTTTTACCTTGGCATTTTACAACTTCTGTCCATTCCATGGGGGGTTTACATTGCTTTTTCTTATCTTCTAGTGTGTTGACATAAAACATTTGTTTATCGCTATCATCACTGTCACTATTTACGGTTTCTATACTCAGATTTAACACTTTGCTAATTGCTTTCTTATGTTCACACACACACGCGAGAAGTGACCTTTCTTTTCACAAACATAACACTGTGCACTACGCGCTGGACACCGGTCCCCGCCGAGGCACCGTCCGCCGCCGCACCGCTCGCAGGCGCTCCGCTGCGTGCGCGCCGGCCGCAAGCCGGGTGCTCCGTCGCCGCGCGCTCGGGCTCCGTGCCAGCCTCAACATAGTTTACCCGGAAACTTTGCGCTGAAGTATTTTCGTTCTATAGGTACTTAAGCCTCATGTAAACGTGATCTAAACAATATTACATTAACTTAATAACACACAAGGAGTTACACGCTGACGGAGTCGCGGGCACAGATATTAACAATAATATTGTGCGGTTTGGTATTGCGATATTTTTCAACAGTATTATAGATTGACATATTATATTTCCCTACCAAATTACGAAATTTAATCTGTCTGTTACATCAAAATCACTGAAACGTGAGGAAGGACATAGGCTACTTTTTTTTTACGAAAAACGACGGAAACGTGGACGAAGTCGCGGGCAACAGCTATCTATACTAATAATATAAGGCTGAAGAGTTTGTTTGTTTGTTTGAACGCGATAATCTCAGGAACTACTGGTTCCAATTGAAAAAATATTTTTTTAATTAAATAGTCAATTAATAGAGAAAGGCTATAGGCTATATATTATAAATAAGTACATACATAGATTTAAATAATATAGCTATAAGTATAGTAAGTAAATATTACATATATTGTTAAATACATAAATTGTTACGTAAACTAGATTAGAAATAAACACAGATAAACAATTTGTTAAGTACGTTATTGTTATGTAATTGTTAGTATTATATATATTTGTACAATGTTTTCTGGAAGGGAAGAGATGTAGTATAATAATGACGGTGTGTTAACATTATAATTTATATGTGAGGGTGTCTGAAAATAAATCAGTGTTTAACCAACTTGCGTGCGTTTCATTACAGACAGTATAGACTAATTGACATAGTACAATGTAATATAACTAAGCAGAAATTAATCTCAGAGTCTGTAGTCTTAGTAATATTCATTCAAGTACGAACGCTGTTTTCCACCTGCATATTCGCCAGACATATTAGCATTTAGCAAAAGACGTCAAGAATCCGCTTAGGGTTTTGTTGCACTCCTGTGTTCTTGGAAAAAATCCGTGTTCGGGACTCATCCCTATGCGAATGCGGCCTGGAAGAAGGCACACTGGACCACATATTTTTTAAATGCCCAAATATCGTCTCATCTTCAGATTTGTATAGTCGTCTCCCGAAATTTAAGATCCCTCTTCCAATTAACTTCTCTTCTCTTCTAACATTTCCTTCACCAGAACTGCTTGTGGTGCTGATGAGTTTCATCCGTCACAACAATATAAAACTGTGAGCCAGAGTACCAAAAATTGTCTGTATGGTTGTGGTATAATTTATGTAATCGTTTAACAACTATAATATTTATGTCTTTTTATTCTTTGTTTGTTTCAGTCCTGTACTAACCCAACAAGTTCAACTGTACCAATTGAAGAAACAGAGACTATCGTTCCTGTTCTGATTTTAACTTTTTTCTTTTCTAAATCCATTCTGTCTCTAATCATTAATCATACACACTTGTTTTTCCAATTTACTTTAGACATTGGCAGAATAGTCGACATCAGCTCCACTTGCCATTAACCAAAAATAGAATAGAATAAAAGAGACGTCACACCGTGCCCGACAGATAGGCAATCATTTATGATAATTGAAGTTTGCGGTCTACCGGCTGAACGAACGGCATAGGTGAAAATTTAGCGAGTGCGGAGATGTCGTCTCCGTCAGTCGAAATTTTGGATGGTGATAAAAGTGGAACTGTTCATGTTGTAACGGTTGGAGGAAATTAATAAAATCGTCTGTGACTTGGAAATCTCTATCGGTTTCATAGTTAAACAAGAATGCTATAAGAGATTCGCGATGTTTGTCCCTGCGCCCACGGTATCATTCAGCATTGTAAAAGAAAAACTAAAGTTGTTGATATAGTGAAGCTGTAATTAGGAATACATAGTTTGAGATATGTATATTATATAGTGTTTAAAATCATTGTGTTTTTTGTATTTAACATATTATCTTGTCGTATAAAGTACCTATCAAAAGCCTATGCATAGGCTTTAAAAAAAATGTCTATCGATTCAGAAATCCACTTTCGAAACAGTGTTATTTTTAACCCTCTACGCATCTCGTGATTTCATTAAATCGGTTCAACCGTTCCTGAGACTAGCCCCGGCAAATGAGAGACAGACAAATGATATTAAAAAAGTTTGTATGTGTTTAAGTATAACTAAAACCACTTGAGAAATCATAGGTATTTTGAAACCATAGATAGACGCTTCAATTTTATGTGTATGTATTAATAGGTGTAACGAAACCATACGGATTGGATACGTCTCCATCACTGTCGGCAACACAGAAATTTTTATCTATGGTCGGCAACGTGCGCTCCCGCGACTGATAAGTTGAAAACACATTTAATGCCGGATTTAAAATGCATTTTCTTTCTCTTTCAGGTCTTGACAGAAGAAAAAGGTTAGCAGCAATGCGGGTGGTCATTACTCAGCACTTTACTGAGAGGACAGTCACACCGGGCGGGGATGTGAGTACTAGCTAATATAGTAATGGCAAATTTTAACTTATTTGGAATAAATAAGAAGTGAGTCTAATGCTGTACAGATTGTAGTGTTGGTCATTAGGATTTTTAATTATTTTATTATGTTCTATTTGAGTGCATATCTGGTGTCTAATCTCGTTCGTTGTATCGTTTCCAGATCAGCCTGCAGTGTGCAGCTAGCGGTGCGCGACCTCCTCAGTTCATGTGGGAGCGGGACGGCGTTGTTGTCACTAGTAATACTGATACAAGGTTTGGTTTACCTATAATCTATCAACAAAAAAACATTTAATATCTGTACATAAAGAATGGGCAGTATTCATCAATAAGTGCTTCCTTTAAAAAGTTTTTTTAATTAGTCCTTCAAATATTCTACTCAAATAAACTTCTACTCAATAACTAATAGAATATCGTTCACTATGCACATGGATATATTCAGTAACCCTCTATTATATTACGTAATTTTTTATACAGAAAAATGATACCTTTTTATTACCTATGTGATTTATTACTTAAGCGTATCATTAAATTGTTTTAAAAACAACTTAAAGATTTTTCACTGACCGTCCGGAATTTTTCATCTAACAATCAACAACAACGACATAAATTTTATTTCCGAGGAGGAAAGCTTTTAAAGACGCCAGTCGTATGGAAGAATAACAGTAACAATAAGAATAACACTCATAATAACCACCCTGGCGATCACCATCAATCAGCACACAAAAGTCGTCCCATGATCTTTTCAATAATAACAGTGCGTTTATTTTCAAGCAACTTGGCCTAAACACATATTACACACATTATAAACCAAAACAATAAAAAAAAAACAAATACATATATGTTAACTATTTTTACTGGTACTGCTGATTTGGGATTTATAAACAAGACAAAAGTGAGGAATAACTTGTATATTCACAAATATAGACAATACAGACAATCTCAACTTTAATAACGCAAAACTAAGCACAACACAACCGTACACGTCGAGAGCTCAACCCAAAGAGAGCCGGTGATCGCGCCATGTCGACCGGTGTAACCACTTCGTTTCCCGCCACAGCACCACTCGCGCTAGCTTCACTCGGTGTTGCTAACACGGCCCTCCTGCATCGTGCATGACCTCAGGCACACTCCAACTAACAGTACCTGCGTACACCGTCACACAAGCCAAAACTATGCATCTGAAAATAAAACAATTATCAGAACACCGCCATCAGGAACATCATCTTGATCTCTTTTACTTTTTCCCTAAACTTGAAACATTAGAGAAAATTATTCTAGTCCCCTTTAGGCCCAGGAAACGTTGCGAGACGCATCGTTTTTGATGTACTGATCTGCCCAACTCATAGAATTTTGTATTTAGACTTAGACAAAATCTGAAATCTAGTTCACTCCTTTAGTCCGAAGTAGTGCCTGGTCCAGTTTACTCCTTTAGTCTTAGGCAGTAACTGCTTCAGCACACCACTCCTACCCTGGATCGTGAACACTTCAAAGTTCTGGCAGACCAGCACTTACCTATATTCTTTTGTATGAAACCATAACACGCATAAATTGAATGAGTATAATGGGGCTAGTTGTAAATAAATGATTAAGAAACCTAATTCACTCCTTTAGTTCGAAGTAGTGCCTCGTCCAGTTTACTCCTTTAGTCTTAGGCAGTAACTACTTCAGCACACCACTCCTACCCTAAATCGTGAACGCTTCAAATATGAATAGGGCTAGTTGTAAATAAATGCCTGTATAATCTATTTAACTTGCCAACGCGTGGTTTACTCAAAACACCGATTATTAAGGATTTTATTCTCCGCCTCGGCCACTCCTTCATGTCATTTACTTGATAACAAACAATACTATCAGACCGTTTAAATGTAGATGCATCGATTTCGATTAAATTCACATGGTCACACGGCTCAAACTCAGGTATCATCAGGATATTTAGATTTGTACTTACAGTTTCTGTTAATCTTACTTTGCTGCTACTCGACGCGTATCTAGCACGAATTATGTTTGCACTTAGTTTTGCTTTTCTTTTTACCCGTGGGCTGGGGAAAGCACTAGCTTATCCCACTTCTGATGTTAACTATTTTTACTGGTACTGCTGATTTGAGATTTATAAACAAGACAAAAGTGAGGAATAACTTGTATATTCACAAATATAGACAATACAGACAATCTCAACTTTAATAACGCAAAACTAAGCACAACACAACCGTACACGTCGAGAGCTCAACCCAAAGGGAGCCGGTGATCGCGCCATGTCGACCGTGTAACCACTTCGTTTCCCGCCACAGCACCACTCGCGCTAGCTTCACTCGGTGTTGTCAACATATAACAGAACTATTTGAATCAACTACATGTTTCATACGAATAGTCTACAGACTGTATTGTGTGTCGTGCAGTATCGGGAATCTGGCCAGGAAATCCCGTTCAAATCAAATTTAATATCGTTTTAAAGAAACCAACATTAATCTAGTCTATCTGCATCCGCCTAAACACATATTACAAACACTTTACAAAAAACTATAAAAAAAAAACTAGTAACAAAATATAGTTCGTTACAAGAGTCCACTGTTATTTATATACAGTGCACTCTTGTAATGAACTATATTTTACACGAATGGTCTAGAGACTATGTCGTGTGTCGTGCCGTATTGGGAATCCAGCCATGAAATCACCGTTCAAATCAAATCTAAAATCGTTTTATAGAAATCAACATTAATCTAGTCCATATATCCTTCCAGATACGCGCTCGGGCAGCTGATGACGTCAGACAACTCAGTGGCATCCCAGCTGAACATCAGTCGAGTGAGGGTCGAGGACGGAGGCCTGTACTCCTGCACTGCCAGGGAAGGTGAACATGTGGCGTCGCATGAGAACAGGCTGGATGTTTATGGTAAGATCTGAAATGCGTTTCTGACCATGGTTAGTCGCTCCATGTAAACACTAGTATCTACTCAGCTGCATTCAGTTAAGCTGGAACCAACTGGAATCAAACCCCGACATAGTTGGGAAAAGACTATACATATGATGATGAATAATTGTGTAAGAAACACACATTAATCTGCTTGATTTCATATTAAAATAATTATGAACCGCTTATCTATCCCATGACTGCAGTTAATGAATCCGTATCTAAATAGTATCAGATTATCATGAAAACTTTAATTTACCGTTTCAGGGCCACCGTACATCAGATCCCTACCGCCTGTGAAAGTACAGAGTGGAGAGTCCGTTAATTTGAGATGTCCGTTTTATGGATATCCAATAAGGTAATTGATATTAGCTTGTATTGTGTTTTTTTCACATATTTAATGAAAACAACAAGACCTGCAGTAAATGCTTTCATTTTGACATTGTAATTGTATCCATTGCGTGCTTTACGTTGTCGAGCAGACGATTTTTTTAATATAATGAAGCAATGCATTTGGAATCACATTCAATTGTGAGTGATGATGCTATAATATGCACGGTTAGGTAGCTGTTGTTAATGTTATATACCTACTTCAAACCAGCTTGACAAATAACCTCACGTAATTTGGGCATTAGACTTGATACTTAGTTCAGAATGTACTGTATGTATTCACAGTCTAGTAAAAAGACATAATTCCGTAACGATATCTTGATTTTCAGCAAAATCGACTGGGAGTTCCAAGGCAAGCTGCTAACATCGAACGCGGTCTTCCAATCTCGCTACGAGAGGTCCCCCCTACAACGCAGAACGCGACGAAGTGCACACAGCTTCAACATAAATGGAATTCTGTCCATACCACAAATATCTAAAGAATCCAACGGGGCAGTATACACATGTATAGTAACCAGTCCTTCTGGAGAAATGGCGAGGAGAGCCTTCGAGATCCAGGTCATAGAAGCTCCAGTGCTCGATGATCTGCTGTTGGGAACGAATCTGCAGGAGGGACAGATTGTGAATATATATTGTAATGTCAGGACTGGGGATCTGCCGATACATTTTGAGTGGTTGAAGGATGGGAAGAGGATTCCTAGTGGTTTGAAGGTAAGATTATATTTTCCTAATTATTCAGATACTCAAACACACTAGTTATACTAATAAAAAATAAGACTATAGTTATTTACCACGAAGTTTCATACAACTAACAATCTGTATTATTAGAAACAAATGCGCTAGATCATATTTTAGCCATTTATATCCAGCTCAACAGTTATTAAACAGATTTCAGAAGGGAAGATATAGCGATTATTAGTTCTAAAAAAAACTTTTTACCAAAAAATTAAACCGACTTCCAAAAAACACTGCAAAGTGAAAAGTAACTTTAATTTGGGTAGTCGGTGTCTTTTGTTTTGTATTTTCGTTTTTGGCACCTACTTCCAAAATTAAAGTTATTTTTTACTTTGCAGTGTTTTTGGAAGACGGTTTAATTTTTTGGTATAAAGTTTTTATTTTACACTTTTTAATTGGTCGATTTATAAGTTACCTAGTTACAAAAGCCTAAATCTCAACTACTTATAACCTTTTACAAAATATTGCTTTTCCCAATGCTGGGCCGTTAATTGTTGAGGAGTTCTCCTGGTACTTCACCATCAGCTTCACTTCACCATATGCATTGTGACAAGCATATTGTGCTTAATAACCATACTCAAGTAATCGAAGCGGAACCTATGAAATACTTATTATTCCTACTTATATATTGAGTAGTTCCCGTGGCCAGCTGTGGGCTTCATCATCAGATCCACTTCATAAATGGTGCTTTTGGAATGCAACTACACAAGTTACTATAAAAAATACTCAAACCACTATAGGTGTGCCTAAAATATTTGAAGAGTTCCCTCGATTTGTCCAGGGTCCCATCATCAGATCCTGACTTGGTGACAATGGAACCAATTTCGAAGCATACCTTAAAAAAAATACGCGTGTAATTGATAACCTCCTCCGTTTTTTTCATCGGTTGAAAAGAAAATTACCCTATACTCCCGAGCCCTTGACTCACGCGTAGAGTCTGCTGGTTTCTTAAAGAACCTATCGTCGCACTAGAATCAATGAAGGATAATCTAAAAGAAAATTCACCAATTAAAAGTCACACCACCAAAAGTGCGTCATCACCTATATGACAATTAAAGAATTTATCTATTTCACAGGTAGTAGAGAGAAGCTCAGAGCTGTTCACTGCGCTCGTGATCAGGAATGTATCCTTAGAACATTGTGGTACTTACACATGCGTCGCTTCCAACCACGTGGCGAAAGTTAATAGATCTACTGAGCTTTATATAAAAGGTACCATTTCATTTTCGTATGTTTGTAATAATAATATTCTGTGGTTCCTTTCGAATGCAAATCAATTTGAATAGACTGATTACATCTTTATAAGTGAAATAATCTTCAATTTCAGTTGCACCTAAATGGCTAGAAGAACCGAAGAACAGTTCTCTCCTTCTTGGTAGAAGAGGTACAGTGTCGTGCAGTGCTAGCGGCTACCCACAGCCGCAAGTGCATTGGATGAAGAAAGATGGTATGACATGTATTTTTCATTCGCTTTGTCAAAAACAGCTCATAATAGACCGATATGACAAAGCTATGCAGTACACACACGTGAGGAGCTCGTTGCTAAAGTAATAATATCAGAAGGTACAGGTCGATCCTCGAGGTTGAACAACACTAGCCGAGGTCCATCAGTGAGTATGTCACCAACTTAACATATCGAGATTTCTCCGTGCCTCGGAAAGCTCGCGTAACATTTTACGCTAGTCCCGGGTGTCACTCGTACTTCTGATAATCGTTACGGCCAGTCAGCAGCCGGAATATCTGACACTAGTTTTGCCAAGGGGTGTCGTGTTACCGAGTATTCTGCTACATCTGATTAGACTGGAAGCTGACGCCACCATAGATGGGAAATGGCTCGGCTTATTCAGTTAATTTTGGGTTTCTGGATCGATTTCAAAAACATAAAATAATCTGGACTCATTGAACCATTTCTTACAAATATTTTATAAAATTTCCAATGAAGTGTTGAAATGAGACAATCAAATAAAATTATCGTTGTTTTCTTTTTTTTCAATTCCCAGCTATCCTAGGCACTTGGCAGCCCGTGCTAGAGCTGGCTGGTGGCGGGATCCTCAGTCTGCCTAACGGGAGCCTCATCATTGAAGAAGTGTCTCTTACTGACGAGGGACTGTACTCGTGTAACGTGGAGAACGGAGTGGGGCAGCCGCTGAGCAAGACTGTGTGGATGAGTGTCAACAGTAAGTGTTATCTCTACCGTATGGACAACGACACGGTTGGCGCACTGCTTGAGCAATTACTTCGGCCAGTACTCAGATACCGTAACACAGTTCACTGTCACAGCTGACTCTCATGTACAGGTGACACGGTAGCTCGTTAGGCTGCAAAAGCTGAAACGTGAACCTTGAACTGTGGAGGTGATCACATAAACAAAGATCGAAACCATCTGAAAACTAAGAAGTGTTTTGAGTGTTGATCCTCTTTTTTTTATTACTGATGGGCCCATTCTTGATTTCGATCTCGCCTGATGGTAAACGATAGATGAGGTCGAAGATGGGACGAGCGAGCCCAGAAGATGCCTATTCACTCGTGCTTTAAACCCTCGAGTGTCACATGTTGAATTTCCTTATGATTTTTGGGTAGGTCTTCAGAAAAAATTACAATTTATGTCCATTATCATGGTATATATTATACCTTCCTGGCTTCGTTATGAGTTTATCTATTTATGTCATTCAATAAGCAAATCAAACTGACCTTATCTCGCAGTGATGTGATATGTTTTCCCTTTTATAATTTACACTCACATTCGAAAAAAAAAATCAAAATATGTAGGCAATTTTAACACAAATTATTCCAAAAAATTAATAAAATCTATTATAAAAAGTAATAAAAACTATTTGATAACACAACGAAAAAGTCTGCGGCGTCACAACAAAAACCACAGATGCATTTTGTAATTTTTTTTTCGTTTTTTTAGCGGTGTATGCAGAACGTATTGCTACTTGCAACACAACCACAGATATTTATCGACCAATCCTGACCAAGCCTTATGTCGCACTGTGTAACTTAAGACACGCGAGAGGTTAAAGTCTGAAAGGTCATAAGTGGCAGGGAACACAGAAGCCGGCAGAGAATTCCAACGCTTGGCTGAATTCAGTACGCATTATGAGAGACTAGCTTCTTCCCGCGACTTTGTTCGCATGGCAAGGTATTCGGTGGAATTTCGAGATAGCCTAAGTGTTATTCCAAGATGTCAACTATCTTCTTACCAAATTTTATTCAAATCCGTTCAGTCGTTTTTACGTGAAAAAGAAAAAACATGCATACATCTGTCCATCCATTATCACAAACTTTCACATTCATAATATTAGTAAGATAAGGAAGGTGAGGCTCTCTGTTTTATGTACTTCTATTTTAAACATTTATGAAGCAGTTTATGCACAATCAAGATATTAATGTAATATAAATGTATATGCAAAATATCTTAAAGAATCTTAACATTTTAAGAGCTATGTAATTCAATACGACCGAAATCTCAAAGTAACGTTTCATCACATGATTTCTTAGTTTTCCTATTTCAGAGCCCGTCCACTTTGAATCTCCTTCAATAAACGTGACGTCACGACTGGGTCACCCAGTGACGCTGGAGTGTCGACCACTAGGAGATGACCCGATCAGAGTCACCTGGACGCACGATGGAAACGCCTTGGATTTTATAAGTCAGAGGTAAGATAATATGTTTATTTGAGTTTATATTATGGTGGTGAGTTTGTAAAGAAGTTTTTCATTTAAAATTCTAGCTAAATTTCAGGAGCCAAGCGACATTGACAAGGTACTGAGATTCAAGATATCGCCTCGATACCTGCATAATCATAATATGATTATGCGGGTATCGAGGCGATATCTTGAATTATTATATAAATCAGTTGCTATGTTATCAGTAACCTTGTTAGTCAATGTGTCAGAAATCTGATAAAGATGCAGTCCAAAAGAATCTGCCTCTCATCAACCTCTTAAAAATAGAAATAATTTAGGAATTGTATAGCCAGTTTATTCTAAAAGCTATTTTACTTTTCAGGGCAAAGATATCAGAATCAAAGACCACTCTCGGCGTGATCAGCACCATCAGTCTACAATACTCAGAGACGGCAGACGCAGGACTGTACCAGTGCAGAGCTACCAACCCTTACGGCACTGCTAGCTACAGTGTGCAACTTAATATATTGGGTGAGCATTTTTATCTGACAAATTAGCTTCAGTTCGCAGATTCACTTTTGAATCATTCTAGCTCTTCAACTATCTGCAATATCAAAAAATAACATTGATCCATTGTTTTGGTTTGACGTGAAAGAAGGACGAACAAATAGATACATCGTTGCATGTTTTATTCTTTATTGTTTCGGATGAGCTGGCTGTTGACCTCGATCACGCCAAGTGTTAAGCGATTAATGAGGTCTATAATGGAAGAAGCGACCCCAATAGATGCCTGTTCACTGGTCATATGGAGTAGGTAACAAGAAGCTGGCAGAGTGTTCCACGCCTTCAACTTGGTTGTACGCACAATTTTTTTTTTTTTTTTTTCATATTTATTTCCAAACATGCGATCGGTTCTTGAACCATAAGCAGTTGTTTATGAATGTGTTTGACATGTTAGGCTTGCCCTCCCATTGTTGGGCTGCCTTTGGATATTGCTTTACTCAAAGTATATTATCCCAAGTGTGAAGTCTTTTAAGACGTATTGTTGGCAGTGATTCACTTAGAGCCTGAGCAAGCCTGTTTTCGTGATTTATTATCCTCTGTCTGTAAGCTTTTGTCATAATTTTGATTTCCTCTTTGATGGTAGGGACTTTTATATATTCGTGAATTTCATCCATTCTTGTGTACCATGGGGCGCTCACTATGGCTTTAAGCACGCCATTTTGAAATCGCTGGAGTATTTCAGTGTTAGAGGTTTTTGCTGATCCCCACAGCTGTATGCCGTAAGTCCAGACTGGTTTTATGACTGCTTTGTAAATCAAAACTTTATTGTTGACAGAGAGTCGTGATTTTCTTCCCAATAACCACTCTAGTGTTCTCCATCTCTGTACGCACAATAAATGTGGAAGAAAAGAGCTTAGTGCTAAAAGGCGGATGGTACGCTGCAGTACGTCTGGTTGACAGGTAATGAAAGAGAGATGGAGGAATATTGAATTTGACCAGATTGTCGTTGCCCGATTAGCAAATGAGATGTAAGGACAAATTCATGCGCTCTACTATGGCTTTTCCAAGAGAGGCTATTTCATTCCTACCAGCTTAAGCACTAGATAAGTATCTCTGAGACTGAAGTCCAACAGTAGTCAGAAATCCAGTTGCATAAGCCAGCAGGGACACTGAATGTGAGAAGCTCGTCCAGCAGACTAACGCGCCTCACTCTTTTAAAGGTCTTTGAGATATCAAAGCACAGGACACAGCAAAACATTCGCCGTGTTTCTTAATAGCCACGCCCCTAGTATAATATTGAAATAGGTTTTACTTTTTGGCTGGTATGAACTAGGTGTCTGACTGCTGGTGGATGTTTGTTTGTGTACTGGTATGCACTTTCTGCCGCAGTGTTTCATGGAATCTACAAAATATGGAAACGAAATGAAACGAAAGTGTTAATGTCTGTCATTACACACACATAAAGAGAATATTTCAGTTCTCTTTAGGTGTTCTACTGTAATGTGTACATGAAGATATCTGTAGAGTAGCGTGGAGTGTAGAGCAGGTCCCCCCGCAGAGCCGCCCCCCGCGCCGGGCGCCCTGCACGTGGTGTGGGTGAGCGCGCGCGGCGCGGCGCTGTCGTGGCGCGCCACGCTGCGGCCGCACGCGCGCCACTACACGCTGCAGTACGCGCACGCCGCGCACGCCGCGCACGCACACACACTCAACGTCACCAGGTACCTCCAGCCTTGTCAGTGCTACACATGCTACCAAATATGCAATTATGACATACCATCGCTCTTGTTTTAAAACAGTAAAACAAAACACAAGTCCTGTACAAAGCAGGATTGCTCATGCTGATAAAAATACTCAATAACGCTAGGAAGTTTTAGGATTCAAAATGGAAACTTAACCTAGCTTAAAATGTTGCGCTTATTTCCACTAGAACAACAAACATTGTTATCTTTGCTGAATTTCTCTCTTATTTTAGGAAAGAGCACGAACTCCTTCAAACCGTAGAGCTCCAAATCCTCCGCCCCGCCACGCCGTACGTTGCCCGCGTTGCTGCAGCCAACGAAGTGGGCATGTCCATGTATACAGAGCCCGTGCATTTTACTACGCATGAAGAAGGTATGATGGCTTTCGAAACCGTCGCAACCCGTAGTCTGGTGGCCAAAGTGGAGTACTTGAGAATTATACGTGTGACTCGAGATATATTCAAAAGATGAGAATGGCCTTAGCCAATGCATAAAAAATTATAATTTTCAATAAGGTAGAACTGGTTTCCTACGGCATACCACAAGGCAATACTTTAGGGCCCACCCTCTTTCAAATTTATATTAATGGCGTCTGCCAAATACCTGTTTACCATTGTGATGTATTATTCTCTTACGGTGATGACACGGCACTCGTTATTTATGACAGACACTAGTCCAAAGCGAATAAGTAGAATCCTCAGCTATAGCATTAATATATGCATTTATACGCGTTATAGCTATTCTATTATACATAGTTAGACTGACTTAGCAACAACATGCTGGGCATACATGGAGAGAGTGCATGATTGTAAACTGTGGAGTCGCGGGGAGGCCTATGCTGCAAAGTGAAACTATCGATGTTTGCCTATCTGCACAGTATATTTCCAATTATGTTTGGGTTTGCTTCGAATATGACCGGATGCTATTGAGCCTATTATTCTACATGGATCATCTGCCTGTAAAAATAGTTAAACATTTAATAGTATCATTAGAACTTAACACGGTATATTTACCATGTGTTCTTATCGTTTCGAGTTTCTGATATTTCGATACTATTGCAAGCGCCATGATCACGGATGAACAAAAATACAAACAATAAGAAAACATGGTAAATATCCCTTTTTAAGTTCTAATGATACTGTTAGTGACCATGTCAGCTTAAAAACATTAAAAAGTCATAAAGAACAATGGCGAATCCTCTAACAAATTTTTGTTGGCATAATTTTGTAGCGTCTATTAATGGAAAATATACAAGAGTATAGAGTTTCAATTCATGATCATTTTTAACTTAAAATCCACTGTTAAAGGAACTCTTGAAAAAAAGATATTCGTTGAAGAAGTTTTAGAGGTTATGTCTGGCCATTATTATGTAAACCGATTTATTGGAAGTAGACTGGTACCGCAGACTTGATTATATCCTTAGTCAACGCTAGTGTGGAAAACATAGACCTAGTAGTGAGCCATTGTCAGTTGGCCAGGGGTCTCCCGCCCACGATCTCACGGCAGCATGGAAAAAGTGGCTGTCGCAACCAAAGTCTGGGCACGCCGCAATCGCGGTGATAAGTCCCGTCTTTGAGAAGTGGCTGGAGAGACACCATGGCGACCTCACCTTCCACCTGACGCAGGTGCTTACTGGACACGGGTGTTTTGAGAGGTACCTATTTCGGATTCAGCGGGAGGACACGCCCGGGTGTCGACATTGCGTGGACCACCCGGAGAATACGGTGGAGCATACGGTGGAGGTGTGCCCTGCTTGGGCAGAGCTTCGCCGTTTCCTCGTTGAGGCTATCGGCAGTGGTGACCTCTTGCGCCCGGCGCTGGAGCAGAGTGAGTGGGAATAGAATGCAGTCGCCTCCTTCTGCGAAGCAGTAATGCTAGCGAAAGAGAAGGCCGAATGCGCGAAGGAGAGGCAACTCTTCCTCACGCCCCAGCCGCCGCGGACGACGCCCCGTGCGTCGGGGATCGCGAGCCAATCTCCGGCCACCGTGGGCGCGGGCTTGCGGACGGCGAGCAGGGGTAGCTCACCGTCCGGTAAGGACCAGGCCCGGGTCAACAGCGCATCGTGTTTCACGCGCGCCTCAAAGAGCTGTCAGCACCAGTGACGGGGCCCCATAAGGCCAATGCCTGCCGGGGCACAGCCCCAGTAATGTTCTAACGAGATACCACGGCCCCGGAACTTAAGGGCAGCTGAAGGAACAGGGTACCGCTCTGGGTAAAGCGGAAGGGATTCCGTTTTACCCAGAGCGGGAGAAGTCATTCGATGATTTACCCCCCACCCAGGAAAAAATGGGTCCCCCGCCGCTTCCAAGGTATTAGAAGTTCATTATATCGAAAATCTGTTTTAAACAAGTAACTATGCGTTATGAAAGCTATAATTACAGGCATTAAGTATTACAAGTTAATTGCGGCTCTGTCTCTAGGATGGCAACACATGTACAATACCTTTTGTAATACAGATCCATATAGGCCGAGGCGATCACTTTCCATCAGTCGGAACATCTGTTTCCCATCCTCAAATATTGATCTTAGTCGAATTAAATAAATAAATACAATAAAAGTAGGTAATATGTACTTATAAAAATGAAACAATTTGTTTTATATATGTATGTATTTATTCTTCATCTTCTCTTATGATAATATCGTCCAAAAAACCTGCTGGTGTAGTAATAGTTGTCTGATGTCTGGCCCATCCGAGATACCAAACTACCGTCATAGTATGCGCGCAACATCCGACAGTTCGTCTTCCCACTAAGCAACTGCAACAGTACTCTTTTATTCCTGCACGGCCGGGCACATTATTTTCTATTAATATAATTATACGTATTGCCTTCTAGAGACATGGCGTGATTTAATTTTGCCTCTAATAAGGGTTGTATCACTGCTGCCTCTAAGATTGTATTCAGATGAATTCACTCACTCACTGCATACTTCAATCCTGTATCCGCCGTGGAAACGTACATGTTCACCATAATATGAACGTGCTTGTCGTATTTGGTACGTTCTCAGGGCGAATAGAATGAAGTCTCTATATTCTAAGACAGGAAAGGAAACGTAAAGTAAGTGTTAGTTTCTGTTTGCTGATATGTTTTGGAAATTAGAAGTTCTTCTATTCATATTGACAGCCTCAACCATACTAGCCAGATTATTTTCTAAATTCATGTTTTGCCTACTTATGTTTAATATTTCTTTGGCATATTCACTATCTTGCAGGCGAGCACCAAACTTATTTAGTAAAGCTGCTGCTATCTGAAAGTTTTGCATCATGTGGGGAAGTGATCTATGGAAATATTCTTGCCTCAGTAATTTCAAATCTCTTTTAAAGTAACCATTGACCACTTCCACTTATGCGGCAGTTAACACACATTATGCGAGTAGGCATTACACGACTTCCAATTGTGGTATATAAATGGATCGATTATTCCCGATGTCCACCACTTGTCTGGCCACCACTGGGGGACAGCGAGACAACATTAAAACATTATTCTCGTTGTCCACCACTGGGGGACAGCGTCACAACTTTGTAAATTATTTCCATTCGCCACCACTGGTGGCCGCCACTCATCTATGGTGAGTCAATTCAAAGACATACAGAGTTTGATACAAAACATACCGTAATTTCAAAGCATCAAGTCAAGTTTATACAGACATAGAAATACAATCGCTGGAATGAAAAGACTTAAATGCAAAAATGTGGAAGAATTCCATGTTCCAAGAAATTATAAGGACTTTCTTTTAGCAGACTATTCATATAACTGCAAACGAATTGTAGTGTTTTGTATTGAAGAAGCCAAAAATGTAATGTGTGAGATTCATCATTGGTACCTTTAAAAGCTGCACAGAGTCATAATTTACAAATTTGTGACGCTGTCCCCCAGTGGTGGACAACGAGAATAATGTTTTAAAGTTGTCTCGCTGTCCCCCAGTGGTGGCCAGACAAGTGGTGGACATCGGGAATAATCGCAAATGGATGCACAAACAACAAAGTCCAAAGTATCAGATAGAATCGTAGTCCAAAAAAAGCAAAATGTCGATGGCGTAAATAGCAGCTGATCGGAATCCTTAGGCAAGCACTAGTCGCAAGGAAAAACTGGGTTTTACACAGAAGCAGTTAATAATTTCAAAAGTACGGAAACACATGCGACATTACACGAGATAGCAGCAGTTGTCAATACACCTTACGCAGATGTCAATGTCATGTCGTATTGTTGCCATACTTTGCTTGCAGTATGATTTTATTTTAGTATTTATTTATTCAGCAGAATTCTTAACAAAAATCTGCAATTATATTTATTATGGTTTATCAATACGCTTGTAAAGTATACTTATGCAATAAGGGTAAAGCACTTTAAATAAATTGGAGTAGATTTACTAATATATGGCAGAGAAACCAGCAGAGAACTTTCAACTGAGACAATATTGGCTAAAAGACATGAAGTCAAATTGTAAAGGAAAAAAATAATCTAACCCCTTGTGATCACATTACTCAATTGTATTTCCAAAAAAAATATATTTTTTATTAGAGTGGGTCAGTTCATAAGCATATCTTGAAAAAAACTAAGAAATTATTTTATTAACATTTGCAAACATGACATTTATAGACGCTCAAATATTCTATCAACAATTTTTTCGCCTTTGTTCTTTAGGCGGTAAAATTTAAATTTAATTGGAAAATACTCCTTTCTGTCTGAATGACCAAATTTTTTTTATCATTAAGCAATTTGTCCACCAAACAATCCTATAACCCTTTTACTTGTTGGTAGTTTTAGATCTTAGCTTATGATTTTTTGGATACATGTTTAATCACTAAGTGCTTATATTAATTTTAACACCAACTTGATGTCCCACTATTCAGCAAAAACCTGCGTATAATACTTTTTCTCCTTCTGAGGCCTACCATGACATGCTATAGTAGTTCCGTGGCTTGCAGCGCCGTCGTCCCCCCCTGTGGCGCTTGTGGCGGAGGCGCTCCCCCGCGCGGGCGAGCTGCACGTGACGTGGGCGGCGCCGCCACAAGACACGCATAACGGCGTGCTCGTGGGCTACCACGTGCGCGCTGTGCCTGCCCGCCACACACCAGGTACTGCGCGCGGGGCCCGAGCATACGCGACCTGCCTCACTAGCCGTATCTATCTGTCTATTTTACTACTTTTGACAGGAAAATGTCGAGGTATCAAGTTGAAATTAAAATATGTAGTATGATAACGAAGTTACATTTGCAGTTGTAGAAAAGACGGTGATATATAACAAACTACGTGAAACTCATTTAACTATGTCACCCAGGCTCAGATGAAGTTAACACACGGACGGTCAAAGTGTTGCATCAGCCGGGCAAACAAGAAACTGTATTGAGCGGTCTTTTGAAGAACACCAGGTGATAACGTTAAAACTCCTTTATTAACATTAGTCTACAACTTATTCCTTAATAGAATAGAATATAATCTTTTTATTTCGGACCATAAAATCCATAAAACGCTAACAACTTATATGTAATAGCTTATTATCTAGTGTTAGTACCCATCACCCTCCGCACAAACTCTTTCATAATAGGAGAGGACACACTATCACTCACCGTTCTCAGGATGCTGTTACGACTGTCCCTTACTCTTCTAAGAAGTAAAGCCAGTTTCTTTCGTATAATTGATTGAAACGCGTCCGTACGAGCTTGTGCAAACATTTCTGAGGCGCTACAGTAACGAAGCAGTTGCAAGAGCATCTTGAAAGCATTATTATACTGGACGCGGAGCACATCTAACGATCTTTTGGCGTAACTGACCCATAGATTGCCCGTGTAAAGACTG
Organism: Tholera decimalis; assembly: GCA_943138885.2. NCBI lineage: Eukaryota > Metazoa > Arthropoda > Insecta > Lepidoptera > Noctuidae > Tholera > Tholera decimalis. The sequence goes on from OW964573.2 coordinate 13,572,843, forward strand.
GCAATAAGCCTTAAAAAGAGTAATTTTCACACCGTGCAAACCTATGGGCCAGCATATTGCTCCGGACCGCTAGAGCCCTCCGCATCCTCTCAATGTCTACATTGTCTCTAGCAAGAAAATGCCCAAAATATTTAAAAGAATTTTTTTTAATTACTGACCCATTTATCAAGAGATCGGGTCAATCTTCACGGCACTTACCACCGACCTTAAAGACCTTGCATTCATATTTTTTTATATTATTTATTAAACCATGCATTATTGCATCTACTTATTCGCTTTCTTCTTAACAAAGATCACGGTAAAAAGATCCCTCGTAGCTTGTCTGACGTAGTTATTTAATGATATGAAGAGACATCCAGTACGTCCTAGCTGATATAATTCATATTGATACATGTGAGTGAATATTAAGACTTTATCCGATATGGATGTCGAAGCCAAATGTGTGCCCGTTTTGAAGTTGAGGAAAAGTCATACGTATGAGTGTGTGTTTTTAAACACACTGAAAAAATAAAATTTTACGTTTACGTTACAATAATAAATTCAATATAATAAATCAATTCTCGTGGATCTGATACCATGATGATATAACGAATCGTATTTCATTCGTCGTTGCGTGTGAAAAAGCGGTGAGCGTAAGTTTTCAAGAAAATGCATGAATAATCCATTTCATATCCAAAGTAATTTTTATAAATAGCTCAACAAATATGTTTCTTGTATCTAACATACGTTACATGTCGTAGGTATGCTGTCTTAGTAGCCGCCTTCACAAGCGCTGGCTTGGGTCCATTCTCGCCGCCAGTGTTCCAAGTTACAGGAGAAGGACGTAAGTCTTGCCCATTCTTATTAAGTCATTTGGTCCATTTCTTGTTTTCTGACACCATCAGAAGGCTCCTGGTCTATTTTTTTTAATTGATAATAAGCTTGCGTTTGACCACCATCTCCCCTGATGGTAAGTGATGATGTGATCGAAGATGGAGCACGCTCGCCTAGAAATAACCTATTCACTCTTGACTTTAGGACTCCCAGGATATAGGGATCAGGAAACACAGACTCCGGCAGGGAATTTCACTCTTTTGCAGTACGCACAATGAAAGTATTAGCAAAACGTTTCGTGTGTAAAGGTGTAAAAGATCGGGTAGTATGGGATTTTTACCTCTTAAGCTACACCGATTATTGCCACCAGCATAATATAGAAGTGGCCCCGTTATTTCAAAAAAGACCTCTTGAGAAACTTCTCAGTGCAACGCTTGTTAGGGCACCGATTTCAATTTCTATTTACTCCAAAGTACTAAACTTAGCTGCTGGAAGTAATTGTTTAAATTATTAAAAGGTCAACTTCTACCTTCAGCCCCAGAACAAGCGCCCTCCTCAGTAGAGTGCTCGGCGGTGTCGTCAACGAGTCTCCGTATAAGCTGGCAGCCCATCGCACTGCCTGCACAGGGCAGCTCACTAGTGGGCTACTCCGTGATGTTTGCTACTGATGGTGAGTTACATATGTTGAACTTTTATATGGGACCAAGAAAGCCAATTAACACCATTAATAAATATAGAAATTCATTATGAAAAATAAAGGCCTTCCATGACTCCAGGCTCCCAGAAATCGCCAAAGTCAAAAATGGCGTAATAGTAATGGGGAATAGATAGAATGAGGCAAAGTACCGGTCGACTTTATAGGCCCAAAAAGCGAGTGAACCATAACAATTAAAATTATGAAATTGATGATCCTGTCAAGTAAACATTTCAGAAACACGTGACTAACTTGGTAAGGACTGGTTTTATTCAGTATCAGAACATAATTTCCAACCTTAACGTTAATATTACAGTTAAGAAGGACCAAAACGAAGCTGAATTTAAAGGATCTTTCACATAAATAAATGTATTTAAATGTTTCAGAAGCGTCCTGGCAGAACCAGAGCTCGCTACACTCGGAGCTGTACTTGCAAGGACTTCTGAAGTACACGAACTACACAGTGAAGGTGGCTGGCTTCTCTAACTATGGAGCAGGACCTTTCTCCTATCCTATTGTTTGCACTACTTTACAAGATGGTAAGACAATTGTTTTTTTTTTCTCTTCTAAGAGAAATACAAAAAAATATAGGTACATAATAAATATTTTTTTTTCACCATCTTCCCCAGTGCCCGGTCCACCAGCAGATATCAAAGTGCTCGTGCTATCGTCGACCTCTCTCCTCGTCAGTTGGAAGAAACCTCTTCATCCTAACGGAGAACTGCTGTCCTACACAGTGTATGTCAAGTCTACGTCCAGGTGAGTGTAAAGGTATAAATAAATATAAATCAATTTCCTCATACACATAATAATGTATGTACGCATCACTTTTGAAGTGATGCGTACATACATAATTGTGCTTACCTAAGTGGTAAAAGCTTTTTTTGTTACCTTAAGACGCATTATAATCCCGTTGACCTTGCTCAATCGGGCGCACTCACAGACACATCACAGAGACTGCCCCGCGCACCCCCTCATTTGAGGGGGTGAAGCAGATGAAGTGGGACACGAGTAGTCCCACCTACTGCGGGGTGCACCGCGCGAATTTCGTCGATGCGTCTTTTTCATTACATTTAACATCGTAATTTCGCGGCTGATTTACAGAGCTCGAGCGGTCCAATGTGTCACCGTTCGGGTTTCGCAGCGCGTTTCCGCGGCGATCACCAAGATCGAATCTCATTCGCGGTATAGCTTTTTGTTGTCTTATTTATTAAATATTATGTATTTATAGATATTTACATATTTTCGTGTTGTTATTATTTTAAAATATGTGCATAGTTTTGTTCTCTTATTTTTTATTTAATTCATTAGGTTATCAAAAAAATTTTTAGCACAAAAATAGAACCGACTTCCATATAAAACACTACAAAGGCAAAAATAACTTTAATTTCGGTAGTCGGTGTCATTTGTTTTGTAGTTTCTTTTATATTTTTGACACCGCCTTCCGAAATTAAAGTTATTTTTGCCTTTGTAGTGTTTTTATATGGAAGTCGGTTCTATTTTTTTGCTAAAATTATTTTTCACGCTTTTTAGTGGGTCTGTTTGTAATTTATGTAGTTACAAAAGCCAAAATGTCAACTACTTATCACCTTTCACAAAATATTGCTTTTCCTGGTGCAGAGCTGTTAATCTTTGAGGAGTTCACCTGGTACATCACCATCAGCTCTACATCACCATATTCATTGTGATGAGTATAAAGTGCTTAACATCCGTATTCAAGTAATCGAATCGCAATCCACGAAATACTTATTATTGAGTAGTTTCAGTGGCCATCTGTGGTCTTCATCATCAGTTCAACTTCCCCAAATGGTAATTTTCAAAAGCAACTGCTCAAGGTACTATAAGAAATACCCAAAACGCTATAGGTGTGCCTATAATATTTGAAGAGTTCCCTCGATTTCTCCAGGATCCCAACATCAGATCATGATTTCGTAACAATGGGACCAAGTAGAACGTATACCCTTTCAAACGCAAAAAGAATTTTTCAAACAGGTCCAGCCGTCTCCGAGTTATGAGGTAACATACATAAAAAAAAAAGTTCAAGACGAATTGAGAACCTCCTCCTTTTTTTTTTGAAGTCGGTTAAAATCAATAATTTTTATTCCTATAGATATTTTATTTCAGAATCAAGAATAATATAATGAAAAAAAAAAACATCCAAAAAGTTTGATGGTGGATTCTGAAGAAAAATAATATACAGGGTGTTACAAAAGAGTTTAAGTAATACCAAAGGAGGTTATTGTACTCATAATTATGAACAAGTTTTACTATGGCACCAGCTCTGAAATCGCAATAAAAACAGCTGTTTCAATTATTTTTTTCCAAGTGAATAAACTTTTTGTATAAAATAGCAGTTTATTTTCGTCATTTTTATTTTCGCAATATACGGTTTATAAGAATACAGCGTGTGAAGTGAACATACCTACGGATGCGAGGAGAGACGAATAAAAGGGTGGGATACGAACTGGGTGGATGGATGGACAGGTGAACGAACAGGAAGGATACATAAAAATTAAACAAGCTAATTATTATAATTTTATTTTGTGTTTTTTTGACGTATTTACGCATACGGAGCGCAATGTTAATACAAAAATTTTGTAAAAAAATTACTCAAGTCACAAATCTTCAAAATTTAGTTTTCTACTACAACAAGTTTTGTTTTTAGGCATCCAAAACAAATACTGCCTTGTATGTGCTCGTGCAGAGAAAAAACAAACTGCTGCACCGGAACAGTTTGCTTTCATTCCATTTCGCTTTTGTCTTTTTTGTCACTTTTATCTCTATCTGTATTTTCATCTCTATTTTTTACGTATGGTTCACGAATTTTCATATTTCTTGAAATTCGGGGATCAAGTATCTCAGGTAAAATACAGTCTAAATAGAACTTTTTCAATTTTTCTTTCTGTTCTCTTTCCCAAAATGTATCATCTCTTTGAATGATTTCCGTCTTCAGCTTTTCTTTTTCATTCTCCCATACGGCAAACAAACAATTTTTTTTTTGGGTTACGTGTAGCTGTCCTTGAACTTGGTAATACCAAGCATGTTTTTTGTTGATGGCTAGTTCACTAGTTTTTGTTTTTTGCTAGAAGTTTACTTTTTTATTTTCAATTGCTGCTGCTAGGCCCATTTTGTGGGCTGTCAAAGGACACTTTACTTCTACAACAGTATTTACTCCAATTAATCCATCAGGCGTTGCACCCAAGAAACATAGTTCTTGGTCTATAAATAAACCACAGGGTCTAATCGTTTTGCGCTCTTGTACAGCCAATTGTGCAAGTGCGATTTTTTCATTCAATTGGCCATGTCTAATAGATTCCACGTGGTCAATTTTGTTCCGATAAAGAATATCTTTGACTAAATTAGCACATGGTGTATTAATACGCGTTTTTATAACTCTGCCGAAATTGGATGCAGTCAATAACGATCTTCACATCTCTAGCCATTCTCCACTATCACTTTGTAAAACAGTTTTTCTTTCAATTGTTGCTCGTTCCAAATCAGACTTTTTAATTTTTTTCATAAACTCGTTTTTCAGTTTATCCAGTATTTCTACCGGCATATCGGGCTTTTCACAGGACTGGCCATAATCCTTATCGTCTTGTTTTTTACTGAAAACAAGCCTTCTTTTTCTTTTTATATATCTTTTACTAAGGAGTTTTTGTTTCTTCTTTCTTTCTTCCCACAGTTTCAGTTTGCCTCTTGGGCTCTTATTGGTATTTTTTTTATAAAGCTTCGAAAGTGCATTTTCTTCATTGAACGACACTGCTGACGCAATGCATCGCGTCTGATATGAGTTTTTGAGGGAAAAATTAACTCTTTTTCCTCCTACATATTTTGCTATGATGCTATGATAGCGTTCTACAACGTTACTGTCCACGTCATGAAGTAAACTTCGAGCATGGCCAGCAATAATTTGTATCATTATACTAATTCTCTGCCACAGAGAACTTAGCTGAAAGTCACTTGGAACATCATTTTGCTCCAAATCTCCCGTTTTTTTGCAGAAATGTGTTTTGCATTCAAGGTGGTTTCCAAAAGCGTGATGATGTGCTTGTAAAATGTCCTCAAATAATTTTTGCTCTTTTGGGCAGGGATCATTTTTATTTTTTTGTATTGCTTTGGTTATGCAGGATCTCATGCTCAAAACTCGCGATATGGTCAATAATTTTCTGTGACTTTTTAAATATTTGGTTTCAGTTTGCAATGTCATCATTTTGTTACAAAAATTCCTCAGTAAATGATTTCTGCATTCTACTTTTTCGACGGTAATATCAAGGTAAGGTCTTGCCTGCAAAATTTTGAAATAAGTACTTGAGTCACCATCAGATATTAGTCGTCCGTAAATCAAACCGTGGGTAGCTAATGACTGCTTAAAACCTTCCACTATAATTTCGCTCTCCATTCCTGTGGACGGACGGGAATAGTTTTTCAAACATAAATGTTCAGGCACTGTTGTTTTTTTCTTTTCGGCACGATCACAATGGTAGCAATATTTATTTCGGACTCCCAAATATAAAAGTTTGCCTGTTTTTCTACCTATGATTGCAGCAGCGCCGGATAAAGCTGAATAATTTTTTTTTGTACGACCTTTTACCGTACACACCATCTGCTATCACATCTATGATAGGCGTACCATTCTTTGTGACCCTGCCTTCTGCTATAGCCATAATTTTCTCTTCCTCAGCTGCTTGATCCATGGACTGTTGTGCCAGTTGCTGCCAGTTTTCCGACAGTAATTTGTGGTTCTTTTGGTATGTTTTTTGGGAAATCATTGGCAAATTCATGGCTGATGAAAATTCTTGTAGCTGAGAATGACCACAACCAATAGAAATTGCACCAGCTACAGCACATGTATTTATTGATAAACAATTATCATTGTCGTTAATGATAACAAATTGTTGTTTACACATTTTACATAAAAAAAGTAAATTTGGAAGATAAGCCGTGAAGCTTTTCACCAACTAACTCAAGAGAAGATAGCCCGCAGTCTAATGGTCCGTGATTTGAGATCTCACACAGCTTTAAAAAAAAATAGGAAACATTAATAATCCTGCGTCCAATTTGTATGTTCTTTTTAGGAGTATAGTTTTCCGTCTGTAAAAATAAATGAATAATTTTTTTTTATACCATAAAACATTGTTTTAACTTAAAATAATTTTAAATAAGTATGTTTTCACGGAATAACTTACTTCTGCACTATAATTTAACCCATCAGTTTCTTAGTTTTCAGGTTGGACATCACAATGACTTTCTTCAGTAGCACTAGCCACCTAAAATTGAATTATACCATTTTTATTTATAAAACTAATTCTACACAACTCGCAAAATTATGTTACTGTAACGTGCGGTTGAAGTTTTGAATATTACCTGTGTATTAAAGGTTTCTTCTAATACTTGCTCAGATGAATATGTACTTTTATCAATAACTTCACGACCGTGATCATTCTGTGATGCCACAGTTTCCAATCTAAAAATACAAAAAGTTTGTGGTAATGAAATTCATTACAAATTAAAGCGGGACATTATTTACCATGTTTGTTATTTGTTTCGAGTTTCGATTGTGAAACAACTGAAAAAAATTGGCCAAGTGCAAGTCAGACTCACCCATGAAGGGTTCCGTAGTAACTATAATAATATAATATAACATGTATATTAATTTGACAAAAAAAGACCTTACAAATTTCTTAAAACTAGCTTATTTACACTTTTACAACTACGCCAAATAACTTTGTTTTTCATAGTGTTTGTATGAATCACAAAGTTATGTTTGCGGTTTTAGAAAATATGCTGTAATACAAAAACTGCTAACCCGATCTCGTTCAAACCGATTTTGGTTGAAAGTGTATATCTACAGACATATATTTTTTTAGATTTTTCACTCCATTATTATAGAAGTTTACGGCGGGGCTCCGGCTGCAAGGGATGATATGTCCGATCTGCGGCCGGAGGTTACCCGCCTGACTTCCGCCATTGAGGCTCTCCAGAGGGAGAACGCCGCCCTCAAGGCGGACCTGGCCACAATCCGGGGAGGCGGCCAGCGGAATGCGCCGCCGCGGGGCCAAAAGGAGAAAGGCCAGCCCACACCAGCGGAGGACTCGGTTCTCGACCTGGTGCGACAGGAGCTGGCCGCCTTCCAGTAGCGGTTCTCCGTATTGGAGAGCCGCGTGCTGCGACCCCCGCTGGCGGCGACTTCGTACGCGGCTGCGGCCGCGTCCAAGCCTCCCCAGACGACGACGAGGCCGCCTCAGGCGAAGACGGCCACGGTGCGGACGGCACCAGTGACGGCGCCCCCTGCGAGGGCAAAGACGGCCCCGGCCAAGCCGAAATCGGGCCCATCAAAGCCGCCTCCGACCCCGACACCTGCGGGGCCGAAGCAGGCGGCCAAAAAGAAGAAGGCCCAGGCCGGGAACCAGCCGTCCCAGCAGCCTCCTCCAAAGACTCCTCCGGCCGGTGCCGACTGGCAAGTGGCCGGGGAGAAGAGGAAGGCTGCTGGCGCAGCCAGGTCCTCGCGGCGTAGGGAGAGACGGCGGCGGCAAGACGCCGCGGCGCGATTGCGCGCCCCCAAGACCGCGGCTGTAGTGATCACACTGCAGCCGGACGCGGTGAAGAGGGGCGTGTCGTACCGCGACGTGCTGGCGAAGGCGCGGATGGCGATCGACATCACGGAGCTCGGCATCGTCGGCGGCCTCCGTCACCGGGTCACTGCAACGGGGGCTCGGATGCTGGAGATCCCCGGCGCGGCCAGTGGCCCTGCCGCTGACGCTCTGGCCGAACGGCTCAGAGCGTCCTTAAATGCGGAGGAGGCCCGAGTCTCCAGACCCACCAAGCGCGCAGACATGCGCATATTGGGTCTGGATGACTCCGTGACGGCCGAGGAAGTGGTGGCCGCCGTCGCCAGGACTGGGGGGTGCCCTCCCGATCAGGTGAGGGCGGGCGCCCTGCGTCCTGGCTTCACGGGGACGCAAACCATTACGGTTAGTTGCCCCGTCCCGGCGGTCAAAAAGATCCAGGAGGGCCGAAGGCTCCTGGTTGGTTGGGTGTCTGCGCAGGTGAAAGTCCTGGACCCCAGACCCCTGAGGTGCTTCCGCTGCCAAGTGGGCAACCATGCGGCATGCGTGTGCACCTCGGAGGTAGACCGCAGCGATAGGTGCTTCCGCTGCGGTCAGCCCGGTCACAAGGCCGGCTCGTGCTCCGCCCCGCCTCACTGCTTCGCATGTGAGGCGGTTGGCAAGCCGGCCGATCACCGGGCTGGGGGCAAGTCCTGCGCCCCACCCACCAAAGCCAGGCGCAGAGGTAGGCCCTCTGCCGCCGTCGTCACCGCTACCGCCGCCGCCGCCGCCGTCGCTACTGCCGCCGCCGTCGCCGTCGTGGCTGAACCCCCGCGAGGGGCCCTGGAGGAGGCTGCAATGGATCCCGATTAATGGCCCCATTGCGCTTCCTCCAGGCGAACATCAACCACTGCGCCGCTGCTCAGGAACTTTTGCTCCAGAGCATGGCGCAGTGGTTGATCAACGTCGCCGTGGTCGCCGAGCCGTATTTTGTCCTGCCCAGGAATGACTGGGTGGCGGACTTGGACGGCTCGGTGACCCTCGTTTCGTCGGCCGCCGCCGGTACCCCGCCCCTCGATCGCGTCAAGAGAGGGCGTGGGATCGTCGCAGCACGGTTCGGGGAGATCGCTGTGGTAGGCGTTTATTTCTCCCCGAACCGAACTCTCGCCGAGTTCCAGAACTCCCTAACGGAGCTGGGAGACGTCGTCGTCGCCTTCGGTTCCCTCCCCGCCCTCGTCCTCGGGGACTTCAACGCCAAAAATCCGGCTTGGGGTTCCCGGTCCATGGACCATGGGCGGGGCAGGATACTCGAGCACTGGGCCCGTGCGCAGGGCCTGGTAATCGAGAACCGGGGTTCTGTCCCCACGTGCGTGCGGTTTACGGGCGAGTCGGTGGTGGACGTTACGTTCGCCACCCCCAGCCTGTCACCGCGCGTCACCGACTGGCGCGTTGTGGAGGAGGTGGAGACCTATTCCGATCACCGGTATATCCAGTTCGACGTCTCCGCCCAGACCCCAGACGCGCCGGTCCGACGGGACCTGAGTGGTCCGCGATGGGCGCTGAAGCAGATGGACCGGGAGCTATTCCTGGAAGCCTCGATCGTGCAGGCCTGGGGGTCACCCCCGGACAGGCCTGCCGACATAAACGACGAGGCGGAGTGGTTCCGGGAGGCCATGTCGGAGATCTGCGACGTGGCCATGCCCCGGGTCCGGCAAGGACGCGCCCGGCGTCAGCTGTACTGGTGGTCGAGCGAGCTAGCAGCGCTGCGCGAAGCGTGCGTTGCGGCGCGACGCCGGTACACCAGGTTCCGCAGGCGCCGCACCCGACCTTCGGATGCGGCGACTGTAGAGGCGGAGCTTTACGAGGGCTACAGGGCAGCGAAGGCCGTCCTCCGAGACGAGATCTGGCGGGCCAAGGAACTGGCCCGGGAGGAAATGCTGGCGACTCTGGACGGGGACCCATGGGGCCGCCCCTACAAGTGGGTGCGAGAGAAGCTCCGCCCCTGGGCTCCCCCGTTGACGCAGAGTCTCCAGCCTCAGTTCTTGGAGGACGTGGTGAGCGCCCTGTTCCCATCGCGAGGGGAGCACGCTCCCCCGCCCATGGCTCCGTCTCCGACGGAACCTGAAGCTGGCGCAAACGCGGACCACAGCGACGACGACGTCTACGACGCTCCAGAGGTGACCGAGGTAGACTTGAGAGTGGCGGTACAACGGCTCAAGGCCAAAAATACCGCCCCAGGACCCGACGGCTTGCCAGGGAAAGCGTGGGTTCTGGCCTCAGAGACTCTCGGGCCTCGACTAGGGGGGCTCTTTAGCGCATGCCTGGAGAGGGGCCAGTTTCCGCTTCGCTGGAAGACGGGAAAGCTGGTCCTGATCCAGAAAGCCGGGCGCCCTGCGGACTCTCCGTCCGCATTCCGGCCCATCGTGCTGCTCGACGAGGCGGGCAAGCTCTTGGAAAGAGTAATTGCAGACCGCCTCTTCGGGCACCTGAATCGGGTGGGCCCGGATCTTGCGGAGTGCCAGTTTGGCTTCCGCAGGGGGCGCTCGACGGTGGATGCCATCATGCGCGTGAGAGCCCTCACGACGGGGGACGCGGTATCCCGGGGCAGGGTCGTCTTGGCGGTGTCTTTGGACATCACCAACGCCTTTAACACCCTGCCCTGGAGTTGCATCAGGGAGGCACTACGGTATCACCGGGTGCCGACCTACCTCCGTCGCATAGTCGAGGACTACCTGACGGACAGAGCCGTCATCTACCCCGGTCACCGGGGAGAATGGAACCGGCGAGAGATGTCGTGCGGTGTCCCACAGGGATCGGTCTTGGGGCCGCCCCTGTGGAACATCGGATACGACTGGGTGCTGCGCGGCGACCTCCCTGACGGCGTCAGCGTAGTATGTTACGCTGACGACACGCTCGTCCTGGCGCAGGGAGAGTCGCACCAGGCGGCGGCCGACCTGGCGACGCAAGCGGTTGCGACAGTCGTTCATAGGATCCGGCAGTTGGGACTCGACGTGGCGCTGCACAAGACCGAGGCCATGTGCTTTCATGGCGCTCGGAACGCGCCACGGTCCGAGTCCCACATAACGGTGGAGGGGGTTCGCATCGGCGTCGGGAGGACGATGAAGTACCTGGGACTCGTCCTCGACAGCCGGTGGAACTTCAGGGAGCACTTCCTGAGTTTGGCCCCAAAGCTGAACCGGGCAGCAGCCGCCTTCAGGCGACTCCTGCCTAATCTCAGCGGGCCAAACGCCTCCTGCCGAAGGCTGTACGCCGGCGTCGTGCGGTCCATGGCCCTCTACGGGTCCCCAGTGTGGGCCCTGTGCATCCGGACGCGACCACTAAAGTTGGTCGCATGCCAGAGGGTCATGGCTATCCGAATGATCCGGGGATACCGCACGATCGCCGGCGAATCGGCCAACCTCCTTGCCGGATTGCTGCCCTGGGATCTGGAGGCGACTGCCCTCCAGCGCGTCTATGAATGGCGCGTGGAGGCGCAGCGCCGGGGCGTATCCCCGCTGCCTCGAGAAGTCGAGGCGCGGCGGGAAGAGCTCCGGCGCGATCTCAGGGCAGTATGGAGGGAGCGACTGTCGCAACCGACGGCCGGGCACGCCGCAATTGCGGCGGTAAGACCCCTCTTTGAGGAGTGGCTAGATCGGCGTCACGGCGTCCTGACCTACCGCATGACGCAGGTCCTCACCGGACACGGAAGTTTCGGGAGGTACCTGTGTCTGATGGGTAAGGAAGAGACGCCTGGGTGTCACCACTGCGAGGGTCGCCCTGAGGACACAGTCGAGCACACGGTGCAGGACTGCCCAGCTTGGGCAGAGCACCGACGTGTCCTCACGGCGACAATAGGCGGAGACCTCTCGCGCCCGGCCTTGGTCGAGGCCATGCTGCGGGGCGAGAGGGAGTGGGAAGCGGTCGCCTCCTTCTGCGAAGCAGTCATGCTTTCGAAGGAGGAGGCGGGCCGCGTGAGGGAGAGGATGGCGTCCTCCCTCCAGCCCAGCCGCAGTGGTAGACGCCCACGGCGTCGGACGTCGGCCGACGATCTCCGGCCACCGTAGGCGCGGGCATGCGGACAGCGAGTAAAGGGCAACTCGCTGTCCGACCATGGACCATGCCCGGGTCGACGGCGCGTCGTGTTTCACGCGCGCCTCAAAGAGCGTCAGCAACATGACGAGGCCCCCTCTGCAGAGGGCCGAATCCTGCCGGGGTCGTGGGACTCATCCCGTTACCGTGGCCCCGGTATGTAAAGGATTATTGAAGGAACACCGTGGATTTTAGTCAGTAAAAGTCTGACAGTCCCTCCCACCCTGCCCGGAGTGGGAGGACTTATTTGATAATTTTACCACGTTAAAAAAAAAAAAAAAAAAAAAAAAAAAATTATTATAGAAGTTAGAGGGGGGAGGGAGAGACACATTTTACCACTTTGGAAACGATTTACTTTATGAAAATGTGGTTTTAGAAACTTCAATCTCATTTTTTAAAGACCTGTCTATAGATATCACACACGCATAGGTTTCATGTAAAGAAATATTTTCAGTTTTTAGTTCCATATATGGGGAACCTTCCATGTATGGGGAGGTTCCATGTATTTTAATTATTTTTTTCTCAAAGTCGGAAAGCGGTTTATCGGAAGACTGACGGACGGACGGACGGACAGACAGAAACAGACAGACAGACAGACAGACATGACGAAACTATAAACAACAAATACAGGGTGGCAGGGACATCTACGCGCAACCGCTTACCATGGATTCAGTACATGATTCTGGACCCCCCTGCGTTGATAGTTTTCGTCGGCTTTTTCTTAATTTCATAAAATTACGAAAAATCCGACGCAATAACAAAACAGTAAATTCACTTATTTCAAACAGTAATGTAAACCAAACTCGAAAAGGCTACCTGATTAGTTATGTTGATCTCGCAAATTAACCCTAGCAAAACAGCTGATCAGGTAGCTCTTTCGAATTTTATTTACATTGCTGTTTCAAGTGAAACAAGTGAATTTTATATTTTAATTAACAATGATTTTATACAGTTTTCAGTAAAAAAATACTGAAAAATCCTGAAAAATTAAAAAAAAAAAACGACGAAAAATTCCAACGCAGGGGGTCCAGAATCATGTACCGAATCCCTGGTAAGCGTTTGTGCGTCGATGTCCCTGCCACCCTGTATATTACTTGTGCCAAAATATAGTAGTAAATATCCCGTTTTAAGACAGATTTAGTGACCATGTCAATTTTAAAACTGCGTGAAAATGTCAATTCTAAATTTTCTAGTTCTGTGGTTCAGAAGTTGGTACATTTTAGATTTCATTTTTTAGGGTTCCGTAGCTGAATGGCAAAAAACGGAACCCTTATAGTTTCGATATGTCTGTCCGTCCGTCTGTCTGTCTGTCTGTCTGTCCGTCTGTCCGTCCGTCCGTATGTCACAGCCATTTTATTCCAAAACTATTAAGACTATACATGTGAAACTTAGTAGGTAGATGTATTCTGTAAACCGCTTTCCGATTTTAAGCAAAAAAAATAAAAAAAATTAAAATAAAGGGGGGTCCCCCATACATGGAACTAGAAATGAAAATATTTTTTTTCATGAAATCTATGTGTTTGTGGTATCTATGGACAGGTCTTTAAAAATGATATGAGGGTTTCTAAGACCGTTTTTCCATAAAAACAATCGTTTAAAAGATATAAGCTTCCAAAGTGGTAAAATGTGTGTCCCCCCCTCTAACTTCTATAATAATGGAGTGAAAAATTAAAAAAAATAATATGTCTGTAGATCTTAATGTAAACTTTCAACCAAAATTGGTTTGAACGAAATCGATTCAGCAGTTTTTGAGATACAGCATATTTTCTAAAACCGCAAATATAACTTTGTAATTCATACAAACACTATGAAAAACAAAGTTATTTAGCGTAGTTGTAAAAATGTAAATAAGCTAGTTTTAAGAAATTTTTAAGTTTTTTTTATTCGTCAAATAAATATACATATTATATTATTATAGTTACTACGGAACCCTTCATGGGCGAGTCTGACTCGCACTTGGCCAATTTTTTGTATTCATTTCGTAAAATTGTTGAGCTACAAATAAATGATTAGGCAACTAACATTCATAGTTAGGTACATACCTATTCTCTTACTTAGTTATGTATGACAATAAGCAACATCTGAATTTTCAGATCAATCAGATATTTTGTCATGCACATTACTGCCCATATCAATAAACCGCGGTCTTGAAACAAAATGTTTCTTACTTTGTTTTATTCTTTATAATAGTCTAGATAATGTGTCGATACTTACTCATTGAAAATAACTTCAGCGTTGACATTTTCGACTTTCTTTCTCCTATAAAAAAATGAAAACGTTTCTTTTTTTATTCAACAAAATATTTACAAAAATATCTAAATATAATATAAAAGTACTTTCAATAAAATAGAAGTGACAAAAAGACAAAATAAGACCCTAGGTTTGATCCAGGACACTGGCGGTTGCCGATCCGATTCACTACTATACACACTGAACTTAGGAATTGTAATGAAATAACTGACCGTATTCGAGTAAAATAAAGTGCTCAATACTGAGACGGTTCCAATAATGTGTCATAATATTTTAGAAATAATTTAGTAATCTAAAATATTCTTACCTTTTAACATCGTTCATATGTACGGCGTTTGATTTATATGAACGTTTTTTAGTCCTTTTAACTGGCTTCACTTTATTTCCCATATTTATAAAATAAAATTGAAATCAAGTTACGCTATTTTAACCTAAAGTATTTTATATTTACAAGAAAGAAGATTATTTATAGAAAATTGATATAAAAAATGAATTTATAAATATAATAATTAATTTACAGACGAAACTTTACAATAACTACAAACAATTCCGAGTCGAAATAAATCGGCGAGAAAAGCGACACGTCCATATAGCAACAGGCGTTGGCCGGCACTGTCGGTACACAGGCGTTTACGCACACATGCGTACGTATTATATTGCGAAATAATAATCCGCGATTTACAGAAAATGTATTGATTGGATTAAAAAAATAAAACACTATTTCGTTAGTATGTTTCTTGTTGAATAATTTGTCAAAAAATCAGAATGATCGTATGTATTTTAATATGGTTTTTATTCGTTAAAAGATTTTTTAGAGGTATCTTTGTGATTTTTTTCTATGAATTAAAATTAGTTGTATTATGTTTTCAACACACTACTTAACTAGATTATATCCTGAAGAATATCATATATTTTTCTGATTGTGTTAACTGCAGTGAATCATATACTTTAACGCATTATAAAACTCGCGTTTAGCTCTTGTAGTCCCCTTAACCATACGTTGCCTTACACTACACATGAATATACAACGTGTAACCGAGGGAGTATATACATACCAAGGGCACGGCTTCTTTGGATGATATCAAAGTAAATTGGAAGGGTTTCAACTCAAAATAAAATATTCTAAAGATTGATACCAAATTTTTGGTTTCGAAAGTTTCTTAAATTGAAATCATAACAAACGTGTCACCGCACTACGTAGGTCAATAACTTTCCACGTTACTTGCAAATATCACGATAAATCTCTTCCGTAATTCTGTTCGCCTAGTACTGTTGTAGCCTACAGCAAGGTGGTGTTCTTTTGTCGGCGCGAACTGACGAAATAAAAGACGCCACCGCGTCGCCAAAGCGATTACGCGCGCGCGCAATAAACCATACCTACTTTACCGTGATGTAAAAATTAATGCGTAATTATTGATTTACAGTTTACTCGTTAATATCAAGCCAGAAATTGCACGTAAACACTGAGATAACAAAACTTACGTAAAAAATCGAAACAAAGTTTAGGTAGGTTAACTAGTTTCATCCTTTATTATTACTTATTACCGAGTAAACAGTAAAATCTTACAGCTTTGCTTAATTTAGTAAACTGACATTTTTAAAGATGGGGTTCGATGTGGTGACCTTGGTATTGTATGCACAAGGCCACTCGCTTATTAATGGATACCTGAACATTGCGTAGCGTTGCGTTTTTGTCCTGAAAGCGGCCTCAATCCGCACTTTCATTAGGTCCATCGTATCAAACTGTACTGCATACACTACACTAAATTACCATTTTCTGCTCCGACACACACCCCTAAGATGACCCACTGACCCGACATTTTGCAAACACAACAAAAAAATCCATTAGGCGTAGCCGTACTGAACTGATACGCGTATCACAGGGATAAACACGAGTGCAATAGCTAAACGTGGAATGTCGACTGACTAGCAAACCAATAATGCTAAATAAATAAAGCTCCTATTCCCTGCTATCCTGGTACCTAAATATTATTTCGTTGTAGGGTAGCTGTCCCAGTTACTGTCCATCCACTACTATTAAAAAATATTGTTCAAGAATTCAAGATTATTTTACATAATAACAGTAATTTCAACTAAACTCCGTTAAACTGTTAAGTAAATCTAACACACCAGAGTAAACTAATTAAGCAATTCAAATTCAAAATTGAAAAATCATTCATTTTTTTGGTTGGGAAAATTATCAATGACTTCTGATTCTGCTCCCGCCCTGGGTGGGGCGGAAGGAAGTGTTAGACTCTTACTGACTAAAAACCACCCTGTTTATTTAGTTGCCCTTGCATTCCGGGGCTGCGGTATCTCGTTAGAAGTTGAATTTACCAGGAATAATTGAAACTACATGGACAGCAAGTGTTTCACGTACCAATTGCTTACATTGTGTGTGTAATAACGTAATCAGGGTTCTGCGAGCAAAGGATTTTAAATTCGGCATTAACAATTCCTGTTATTCATGCGGTCCTAGTACTTTTTATTAATTTCTTTCTTGCGACATTTTTTATTGACTTAATTTTGAATTAAATAAAGACACCAATGCTCAAACCAATAATGCCCATGTACCACTCACCGACGGAACGTGAACTTCCGATAATTCTTTGGGTTAGTCCTACAAACAAAAATCATGCGTGCACGCTATTATTTTGTAATAAAAAAAAACTATTAACTTGTTAATAATTTTCGTCATACTTAATTATTTTCAAAAAATAACTTTATTTTAAAAATTACGAATGGAACCCACTGTAATTTTATTTATACTAGGAGAAGAATAAGTTCCGAAGAGGTGTATTGAAATGATGTTTTGGGTTCAGTTGAACATTAATTGTTACTTAATCCTTTTTCTATTCTAAGATCTGATGGCAAATAATAATGTTTAATTAAGCAATTCGTGGTAGGATGCACGTAAGGATTCCATTTTTATTATCAATTCAATGGTACGAGCTGACGATTTTTCGAAAAAATAAGCAACTCGATTCAATAGTAAGGTGAATCGAATCTCCTGGATCGTATGTATAAAAATTATTATGATAAGGGCTCATAATATGTAGTTCAAGTTCATATTTGCCCAAAGTATTGTGCTGACAATCATAAACAGCGAATAGGTAGGTTTTTGCATTGTTTATGTTAGCACTAAGCAAAGATTGACACATTTGATGGTTTGATAGAAGTTCTTATTTCGAATGACATAGCTGTATTTTATAAATTAATCGCTCGGCGTCGGTCGTATTCCGTATTAGTTTAGTTAGCATTGTTATGTTAACCGACTACATCTGTAGCTGTACCATCTGTATGAAAGACGTTGAATTACGCCGGAAAGGTTATCAATTATTATTTATTAAAAGTTTAGACGTTACGGTACGGTAGGTAGGTACCTACCTGACTGGCAACTGGAAATATGTCATAAAATAAAGGTGTGTTGATTACGATTTTTAATGAATTTTTAGAAGATCGATTCAAGAGTACGGGATTCAATCTGTGAATTGAATAAATAAAAAGTCAGGTAAGGTGGGTGGTGGGTGGAAGATTACTATGTAGATACCTAATAATTATCTACAAAGTAATCTTCTACAAAAGGACAACTACGTAGGTAAAAAAAAAAATTTGTAAAAAATAGAACCGACTTCCATATCAAAACACTACAAAGCCAAAAATAACTTTAATTTCGGAAGTCGGTGTTATTGGTTTTGGATTTTCTTTTTTTTTCACACCACCTTCCGAAATTAAAGTTATTTTTGGCTTTGTAGTGTTTTGATATGGAAGTCAGTTCTATTTTTTAAAAAAAAAACATTTTTTTTTCACGCTTCTTAGTGGGTCGGTTTGTAATTTATCTAGTTACAAAAGCCATAATGTCAACAACTTATCACCTTATACAAAATATTGCTTTTCCCGGTGCATAGCCGTTAATTTTTGAGGAGTTCTCCTGGTACTTGACCATCAGCTCTACATCACCATATGTATTATGACGAACATAAAGTGCTTATCATCCATATTCAAGTAATCGAATCGCAATCCGCGAAATACTTATTATTGAGGAGTTTCAGTGGCCATCTGTGGTCTTCATCATCAGTTCCACTTCCCCAAATGGTACTTTTCGGAAGCAACTGCTCAAGGTACTACTATAAGAAATACCCAAAACGCTATAGGTGTGCCTATAATATTTGAAGAGTTCCCTCGATTTCTCCAGGATCCCATCATCAGATCCTGATTTCGAAACAATGGGACTAACTAGAAAGTAAGTCGAGTTTTAAACCGCTCCGAAAAATATTTATTTTATGAGTGTTAATAACTTGATTTACTGTAGTATCTGTACATAAACCGTAAATATACTGTGTCTGAACTAAAGTGACAGTGTTAGTAAACTGGAATCAACCCTGTAGTAAGAGTGATCAGCAAAGTAATTCCAATTGCGACGGTGATTTTACAAACACGGATAGACACTGTGCGTCTGAGTCGGCAGTTGGAAAGTACCCGATACTTATTGTGTCGTCCGTGTCAACGCTGAATACGTTTGCTACGATCACTGTCTATGACCTAGGGCAGACCAAAGTCATTCCGTTGTAAACTTAAGAACATATGAGGGTTTGTCCTTGTGAATATTATTGCACGTAGTTGGAATATTGTATACATATTTTGTACTTTATAAAATCGATAAATAATGCCCACAAGCTGCTGTGATGAACATAAAGACGACGAGTTCGCCACTTGCAGTGTTTGTAAACAATGTTTTCACGTAACATGCCTTCAATTGATTAACAAGCAAGTAGATCCTGCGAGGTTATTGGCTATAAACTGGCAATGCTCGTCGTGTAAAACTGTTAAATCCAACAAAATAGGCAATGAAAATACTCCAGTAAGATGTGCGGTAGCCTCCGAGAATGTGACGTCACGTTCAAAGAAGAGACAGGCTCTTTGCTCGCCGCCATCTGCTGACTCTAGTCCAATAACTAGAGACGACATACGCGATATTATCACAGAAATCCTTAGAGCTGATAGGGCTGCGATGTTAGCTGATCTGAGAAACACCATAGCGACTTTAATAAGCTCTGAACTTAAAACAATCAGAGATGAAATTCAGTGCGTGAAAGACTCAATGACCTTCATAAGCAACGACTACGATGACCTTAAAAAAGAATTAAAATCATCATCAGCATTGGTCAAAAATCTGGAATCCCAAAATGAAAGCATGAAAAACGCAATCATTAACTTAACTACACGCGTCAATCAAATGGAGCAGCACGCTCGCAGCAGCAACATCGAGATGCAATATGTCCCGGAATTTAAGTCTGAGAACCTGATAACTTTAATCAAACAGTTAAGTTCTATTATAGGATGCCAAATAACGGATGATCATATTTTAAATTGCACCAGAGTAGCTAAGCTGAAACGCGACTCCGACCGCCCAAGATCTATTCTAGTACAGTTTTGTTCGCCAAGAATTCGAGACTCCTATCTCGCTGCCGCAATAGAATACAACAAAAGTCACGGTGAGGCTAAGCTGAATTCATCCCATATTGGAATGGCTGGTGAGAAAAAACCTATATACATAATGGAGCACCTGTCACCGACAAACAAGGCTATTCACGCAGCTGCTAGAACCAAAGCTAAGGCCATAGGTTATAAATTTGTATGGGTTAGAGGGGGTCGAGTTTTGATGCGTAAAGATGACACATCTGAATATAAGGTGATAAGAGATATTGCTTACCTAGATAAACTTGTGTAAAACCTATTTCTTGTTTTTTGTGTAAGGCAAGATTTTCAGATATAATCAATTATAATGCTTAATATCTTGTATCAAAATGTCAGGGGGTTACGCACTAAAACACATGATTTTATGTGCTCTGTGATGTCCTGTAACCATGATATAATTGTACTGACAGAAACTTGGCTTAACAGCAATATCTACAACAGCGAATTATTCGATAATAGATATACAGTATACAGGCGCGATAGAGAAAACTCGGGATACAATGCTCACAAAGAGGGAGGAGGAGTACTAATTGCTGTATCTAGCAAATTAAGCTCTAAGAGACTAGTTCATAGAGAAAGTAAATGCGAAGATCTTTGGGTAACCGTAGACCTAAATTCTTGTTCCCCAGGCACGGTGTCCCATCTAGATTTGTGTGCAGTGTACCTTCATCCCCCTGTGTCGAAACCTACACTAGAATATTTTATTGCGAACTGTAATAAATATTTAGACAAATCTGATGCTTACACCTGTCTAATAGGAGACTTCAATGTATCTACCATTGATTTGCATGCGGTTAATCATTCAATCGCCGAAACAAATTCCTCTGCTCTCGGACTAATTTTGACAGACTTTGTAACAACAAATAATCTTCACCAGTGTAACAACATCTTCAATCATAACGGGAAACTTCTAGACTTAGTACTGATTAACACACCAAAGTGTACTGTTACTACTGCACAACCATTGTCACCCATTGATCCTCATCACCCCCCCTTAGACATTCAATTATTTATAACAGAAGTGAGAAAACTTCAATCTAATAAGTCACCACAGAAAAGAAATTATCATAAAACTGACTATACATTAGTGAATGAACATCTAAGCAATCAAAACTGGAGCGAAATACTTGAAAAATGTCGTGATGTTGATGAAATGTTGGATGAGTTCTATGGCATTCTTGAAGCTACAATAAACAACTTTGTTCCATTATCTCATAGGAAAAATGTAAAGTATCCTTCTTGGTTTAGAGCAAACTTAATTCGGCTATTAAAGGAAAAATATAAAATCAGAATTAAAGTAAAAAAATTCAATATTCCCATGGATGCCATGGAGCTTAAATTGTTGGGTAAAAGGTGCAATGTGGCCACTAAGGAATGCTATAATTTGTACATTGCTAATACGGAATCAGCAATTAAGAATAATCCGAAATACTTTTGGTCATATTTAAAAGATAAACGTCGCCGGGAAAGCAGCTACCCAGCTACTATGACTAATGGGTCTTCTGTATCATCTAATGGTACGGAAATTTGCAACTTATTTGCGACGATGTACTCTAGCATCTACAATAGTGATTCGGGGACGTTGACTGACGATCGCACCTCTTACTATAAAAACTTGAGTTCGCTGGATACAACTTCTGACAACATCTCGCATATCGAAATCAAAGAAGACGAAATCCTTAAGAAGTTGAAAAACTTAGATCAGTCAAAAGGGGCTGGTCCTGATGACATATCTCCACTCTTTATTGCGCGCTGTGCACATAGCTTGGTAAAACCTTTACTGATAATTTTTAACAAATCTCTCACATCAGGTCAGTTTCCAAAAACTTGGAAGTTAGCAAAAGTGGTTCCCGTATTTAAAGGTGGCGATAATGATATAATGAACAACTATAGACCGATATCTGTTCTATCTATTTTTGGGAAAGTGTTGGAGTCATTGCTCTGTCCGTATATGCAGCGTTACTTTAAGAAGTTTATATGTGAAGAACAACATGGATTTGTCCATCAACGCTCTACGTGCACTAACCTTGTCTCCTACATAGAGACTTTAACCGAGTCTCTAGATAGGGGCTATCAGGTTGACGCTATCTATACGGACTTCAGCAAGGCATTCGATAAAGTGCCCCATGAATCTATACTAATATTATAAAGCTGAAGAGTTTGTTTGTTTGTTTGTTTGCTTGAACGCGCTAATCTCAGGAACTACGGTTCTGATTAATTTCACTTGTACTGGAGACTACAATTACTGACCACTCTGCCGTCATTCTTAGCATAGAAACCAACAGCCCTAGTAAAGCTACGCGCCAAGTCAACACATCTCGCCTTAATCTCCCAGATGCAATCAAAGACATCGAAGAAAATGATTTTTCCAGTATACTCGCTTTGAACGACTCGAATGATGCCACTAATAAATTACTGGAAATGATGACATCAATTATAAGTAGGAATACCTTTCGCACATGTTTACCATGTAAACTTAGAATAATCAAGCCTTGGATTACGCTCGGCCTACTGAAATGTATACGAAACAGAAATAACATGCATAAAAAAACAAAAATGGAACCTCATAACTCTATTCTGAAAATCACCTACCTGCGATACAGGAATTTCTGCAACAATTTGCTAAAAAAACTAAGAATTTCGTACGAGAAAGAACTTTTTCAAAAGGCCAAAAACAACCCTAAAAAAATGTGGGATGCCATCCGGACTGTAACTGACTCCTACCGCTCGTCACCTTCACCCACTGAACTCCTGAATACAGAACTCTGCCCCTTAAAATCTATCAACTCTGTCAACAAGTTCTTTGCAAACGTGGGAAAAACTCTGGCCGATAAAATACCACCAAGCGTAAGCTCATCCCCGCCAACAATAAATCACCAGCAAACTATGCTCAATTCGTTTGGCCTTCTCACTACTGACGAGGCGGATATAGAATGTATAATAAAAAATCTCCGTGGGGATAGCGCGCCTGGATGGGACGGTATATCTCCAAAATTAATTAAAGCTTGTAGTCATGTGTTGGTCAAGCCTATTACGCATATCTGCAACCTAGCTCTTTCTACGGGAACCTTTCCAAATGCGCTAAAAAAAGCCATCGTTCACCCGATCTATAAGTCAGGGGACAGAGATGATGTCACCAATTATCGCCCTATCTCAGTCCTTCCAGTCATCTCTAAAATACTAGAAAAAGTTCTCCACAAAAATCTCAGCAATTTTCTTGATAAATTCAAAGTTATTTCCAATCACCAATTCGGCTTTAGAAAAGGTTTGTCTACGGAGGATGCCGTGACTGCGTTGCTGGATACTATTTTGGACCAACTTGACAATAGACAGAAATGTCTAGGCATCTTCTTAGACCTCTCGAAGGCATTCGACACCGTCTCTGGCCCTATCCTACTCACCAAGCTGGAGTCGATTGGGGTGCGTGGTGATGCCCACAAAATATTTAAAGACTTTTTGGTGAACCGTACGCAGCGTGTTAAGATTGGGGACGTCCTAAGTGACGAGGAATCCTTAGAATACGGCTTGCCCCAAGGAAGTTTGCTTAGTCCCCTGCTCTTTCAAATATACGTGAATGACCTCTGCGCCCTCTCTCTGCCTTCCACCCAAATCCTGGCATACGCAGACGACACAGCCATTCTCGTATATGGGAATGATTGGGTTACGACAAAACTGACTGCCGAAAGGGCACTACGTGAGACAATGTTCTGGTTGGCTAGCAATAGTCTTACGTTAAATGTAAGCAAGACTCACTTCGTCACTTTTGGACTCAGACCCTCTCTCCTGCCACCAGACCATTCCTTAACAGTTAAAGCACATACATGCGACTTCAATGATCCGAAATGCTCGTGTCCTTCGTTGTCGCGAGCACCGGTGGTGAAATATTTGGGTCTACAGGTTGATGCCTGCCTATCATGGCAATACCAGCTAGAAACACTATCCGCGCGTGTCAGGAAATTGATTTACATCTTCAAAAAGCTAAGACTATCCGCACATAAGGAAATCCTAAATATGGCATACTGTGCTCTATGTCAATCAATCCTAACTTATTGCATCACGGCCTGGGGGGGTGCAGCGAAGACTGCTCTACTTCAGGTTGAGCGTGCCCAGAGAGCTGTTATTAAGGTACTTCTTAGCAGACCTTTTAGATTTCCCACGCAACAACTTTATACAGAATATAAAGTTCTTACAGTCCGACAACTATTTATAATATACCGTGCACTAATTCACAAACACTCAAACGTACCGCTAAAAGTTATTAACCCTCCTACAGCTAAGAGACGACCAGAACAAGCATGTCCAACGAAAAGTACACACACAACCTTCGCTAAGCGACATTACCCATTTTTGAGTGCCCTTATTTATAATAAACTTAATCAGATTCTTAATATACACTACCTCAATAACTTCCATTGCAAAACCAAATTAAAAGAATATCTCCTCACACTAAATTACCACCAAACAGAAGATCTACTTAAACCTCTATACAAATAGACACACATAAACACTACACACACATTCACTCACCACACCCTTTTTTACTAATCTCTGCACGTTATTTTTAAGTATATTTTTTTTTTTATAAATGCTCTACTACTGATTAACACGGATTGTACACATAACGGACGGATGGATGACCCCTATAACACAGGTACCACCTAGCATAGGGGTCATTGATCAAATATAATATGCACCTGTAAATCCTTCACTGTAAACAGTTATGCATAATCTGTACTTTACTTTGGATAAAAAAATAAATTATTGTATTGTATTGTATTATTGTATTGATTTGAAAAATTCTTTCAGTGTTAGATAGCCCATTTATCGAGGAAGGTTATAGGCTATATATCATTACGCTAACACCAATAGGAGCGGAGCACTAATGAAGAATGTTGCGAAATCGGGGGATTTTTTTTCCACGCGGACGAAGTCGCGGGCGGAAGCTAGTTTCTTATAAAAAAGCTATCGGTCTATGGCATCCATGGCCCGCTCCTCAAGTGGTTTGAGTCCTATTTAACCAATAGAGAATTCTATGTGGTAGCTAATGGTTACTGTTCTTCGCGTCTCAAAGTTACCTCAGGTGTTCCCCAGGGATCGCATTTAGGCCCCATTTTATTTATTATCTATATTAATGATGTCACTGACTGTTTTGAAAATACGTCGTCGTTTCTTTTTGCTGATGACATAAAAATCATAAAGACAGTGACATCGGAACAAGATGAATTATCAATGCAGCAAGATATAGACAGGCTTCATGAGTGGTGCTCCAACAATGGTATCAACTTGAATTGTAATAAATGCAGTCACATCAAATTCAGCCGAAAGTTGCATAACATTAACACGACGTATAATATCAGTGGTACGCCTCTGGCTGAAGTCAATAATATCAGAGATTTGGGCGTCTTGCTTGACAGCAAGTTGACTTTTGTACCGCACATTGATAGCACTATTAAGAGATCACTACGTATGTTAGGATTCGTGATCCGCAATAGCAAACTATTCCGAAAAGCACAAACAAAAATAATGCTATATTATAGTCTGGTCCGTAGTACTCTTTAGTATTGCAGTGTTGCTTGGCGGCCACATTTCGCTGTCCATTCAATAAGAATGGAAAGGGTTCAAAAACGGCTATTGAATCACTTAACATATGCATTTGGAAGTAGAAGCCTGAAAAGAAAATCTTACAGAGAAAAACTAGAATTTTTCAAAATGAAACCTCTTGAGGAACGTAGGGACACTTTAGATCTTAAGTTTTTCTTTAAAATATTTAGGAGTAAAATTGACTGCCCGCATCTCCTAAGCAAATTTTCTCTCCGAGTGCCTCGGAAACCTCCCCGAAAACCAATCACGCCCTTGGTCCCCCCCTTTCGTAGAACTAAATTTGGCGCAAGCTCCCCAATACCACGGTTATGCAAATACATAAATGAGCACAGTGGTCTAATAGACATCCACACAAACGGCCTGTCTGAATTTATCCGTAACGCCAATCGATGAAATTTGAAACAATATAGCATGTAGAAGCACATAGCAATAAGTACTAATATTTAGTCTAAGCTACTAACACTCATAATTACTAGTCTGTTTATCTCTTTTTGTTACCTGTCAAACACGAAGCATGCGGTGTTTACCTATAATTAGGTGTGCAGTATTATTAATATTGTTATCTAACAAATATCAATCATGTTTAGCTGGAACACTTGTTGGTGAACCATAAATAAATAAATATATAAATAAAGTATACTCATTCAAACGCAAAAAGAATTTTTCAAATCGGTCCAGCCGTCTCCGAGTTATAAGGAAACATACATAAAACAAAAAGTTCAAGACGAATTGAGAACCTCCTTTTTTTGAAGTCGGTTAAAAACGAACAAGTGTCTAAATGATACACGTGACAATGCAAGCAGGTTTATTTAGATAAAGGGAAATGTCCATTTGATAAAGAAGTTTTGGCCAAGTGACGCCCACGAAAGAAACAAATTGTAGGCATAAGGGTTATTAACATCATAGATAAAGAAACAAACACTATTTTTTACATAGAGCTCGGTTGGACTTTTATAAATCATAATATAAAAATTCAATTTTAACAAAAAACATTATATAAATTTTAGTAGCTATTATAACGTTACAGTTTCCTTGGGTAGTGGGAAATGTAATGATCAGGCTCCGTCAATGCAGCAGTCGGATGGTGATGGTGGAGATAAGATAAGATATATTTATTTGTCAAAAACATGTGTCAGTTTTATAATCAGTTGGAAGGATTACAATATCAATAAGAGTATCAACATGTTTTGCCTAGAAAGGCGTACAAATACAATAGCGAAAAAAAATTATTCAAATTATAAAACAATGAAAGTTGAGTCAAAATAATAATATTTACTTAAGAAATAATAATTAATAATTGAATAATGTCCATTCGAAACAATATATAAAATAATAATAATGTCATTAACCTTAATTATTTCAATAATGTCAATAAGTTCAAAAATCCTAAAAAATGATATAAATAAAAAATGCATGTCAATTGAGTCCTTTAAAGTTTGTCATTTAAGTAGTCGGCAACATTGTATTAGCACTTATTTATTAGAAGTTTTTGCATGCTTTTATTAAAACTATTTATGTTTAAATCTTTATATGCCTTTGGTACCTTGTTGTATAATCTTGGCGCCATACAGAATACGCTCTTACTCATGAGAGCTGTTTTTGCTTTGTGTAAGCTAAGTGTCCGATGGTCACGTTGACTGCGTTCAGAACCATCTGAATATCTTGCAAACAGTTGGGGATTCTTTATAACAAATAATACCGTTTCTAGTATATATAAGGAAGGAAGTGAGAGAATTTGATATTTTATAAAGTATGGACTGCAACTGTCTATATTTTTAAGACCAAACATTGCTCTTATGCATCGTTTTTGCATTCTAAATATAACATCTTTACGTGTAGAGTTTCCCCAGAAAATAATGCCGTACCTAAGGATCGATGCAACAAGTCCGTGCTAGGCAGTAAGTAAAGAATCTATATTAACGATTGGGGCGAGTTTATGTAATGCGTAGGAAGAACTGCTAACTTTTTTACTGACTTTTTCAATGTGGTCTTTCCAATTAAGTTTCATATCGATAGCTATTCCAAGGCATTTGGCATTACTAACTCTGCATATAGTGTGTTTTTTAAATCTTAGGTTAATATTATTTTTATTGGTATTCTAAAATGTAAAATTTGTGTTTTATTTAGATTGATTTTTAAATTATTATTGTCTAACCAGCAAATTAAAGAAGCTAAAGTATTATTAATGTCAAGTTCATAATTGTCAGTATTCTTACATGCTATTGTGACTGTACTGTCGTCTGCAAAAAGAGTCATTGGATGTTCAATAGATTTCGGAAAGTCATTTATATAGATAATAAATAATAATGGTCCCAGAACGCTTCCCTGTGGTACACCGAATTTTACTATACGTTCTTGAGATAAATACGTTGCCGCTTTTTTCATGTGATCTATTCTGGAGATTGCTGTAATTTGCCTTCTATTAGTTAAATAAGATTCAATTAGTTTAAGAATATTGCCTCTTACTCCGTATGCGTCAACTTTATTGATTAAAGTAGTGTGGTCAACGTAGTCAAATGCTTGTGTCATATCGCATAGCACAGCGCAAATAGGGGTCCTTTCATCAACTCGTAACATTACAGTCTGTAGAAAATCATAGACCGCCATATTGATTGACTTATTTTTTCTGAAGCCTTTTTGCTCACTGCAAAGAATATTATTTTTTTCCATATACGTGTATAATTGTTTGTAAATGTATTTTTCAAAAATCTTTGACATAATTGGTATCAGCGCTATTGGTCTATAATTTTAGATTTGCTCTCTGTTTCCTTTTTTAAATAGAGGTTTTACTATTGACGTTTTCATACCATCAGGAAAGGTACCCGTACTGATACACAGATTTATAATATGGCTTAAGTGGCTGCATATTATATCACCGACAGATTTAATTATTTTGGTACAGACACTGTCGTAACCTACGCTGCTAGTATTTTTAACTTGTTTTATTATGTTTAAGATATCACACGGTAGACTTGGGGCCATAAACATTGATTTTTGTCTGTTAACAATGCCTGTTGTGACGTTTTTCCCCGAATCTTTTATAGGGATAACTCTGTCAATGAAATAATTATTAAATTGATTTGCAATTGATTCTGGATTTGTTATTGTATTATTGTCAACAATAATAGATTTGAGTAAACAATCTCGAGGTATACTTAATTTCTTATTATTTATTATTTGCCATGTAGCTCTAGTTTTATTTTCAGAGGTTTTGATTTTGTGAATATTTTGAGCCCTTTGGGTAAGTCGTATAATTTTCTTAAATAATTTACTGTATTCAGAAAAGTTAGATTTATTCGTTTCAGATGGTGTTCGTCTATATTTCCATAAAAGGTGTCTCTTTTTCTTACTACAAATCCTAACGCCTCGTGAGATCCATTTAGGCTTCCTAGCTAAGTTAACAGTTACAAGCTTACATGGAAAACAAAGCTTATAAAACAATGTAAACTCCTCCAAGAATGAATTATATGCGATATTAGGATCATCAGTATTATAAATATCATTAAATGTAAGACTTTTTAAACAAGATCTGAACTTTAGTATATTTTCTTTTGCATAATCTCTCTGTGTTTTTTTCCAGAATTTAGTATTGTGTGTATTTTTTACAGGACATTTTAACAGTTGCGCCGTATGGTCAGATAATGCAAATTCTATCACTTCAGTCCCACATCGATTTTGAAAATTATGTGCAAAATTGTCGATGCAAGTCTGACTTTTCAATCGAGTAGGTTCCTTAATGGCTAATTTCAGATAATAATTTAATAACAAACAAGTAAAATCAAGGCATATACTATTATTTTTCATGATGTCCATGTTAAAGTCACCAGCTAATATAATATTGCTATACTTTTTGTTGCTTACATTTGTTAATCATTGTTCTAATTTTTTTTAAAATACATTTATGTTCGACACTTTTGGTACACGATAAATACATACAATTAAGATATTATACTTTGTTAGTTCTATACCACAACATTCAAATGTATTAGTTGTTGACAATTTCGCAACCTCGGGCACTTCTTTTCAAAGATGTCCATTTCTGACTAAGATACACGAACCACCTCTTTTAGTATTAGTTCTACCAAAACATGAGGCTAAACTATAGTTTGGGATCAACAGATGCGTTTCATCGCCCTTTGACATAAAATGTTCTGTAATGCACAATATATCAACTTTTAATTCCCTGTCTAAAAGTTCTTCTAAGCAGATTGCAAGCATATCTGATTTGTTGATCAATCCTGCAATATTCTGGTGCAATATTATTAATCTCTCATTAGTCACGAAAAAAATTATCGTCTTCTAAGGTAGCCTGTAGTTCATTGTTGTTGTACTGTTGTAAATCCTGAATATAGTCGTTAAGGTCTCGGAAGATGGCGTAAATACCTTCGTCACTAATTTTTCCCGTCTTGGTATTATACAGTGAATAATCATAATATATATTCTTATTGGAATCTTAAAAAAAATGCATGCTCATGTGTAATTATGTGAAAGTATAAGCCCATGTGTAATTATTTCAAAGTATAAAAGGTTGTTGAAGTTTTCAACCCTCTAATTATGCATGTTTACGTAATCTTTACAGTTATAGGTAGGTAAACAGATGATTACATTTGTATGTGTTATATTTCGCAGTGTATCACGAATAAAAATAACCTGGTCAAAGTAATTTTTTGTCACTCTGAAGTCTTCTTCACCTATAGGTATGATACAATAATCTTGTTTTGTGAAAGTGGTCAATTTTTCATTTATTCCTATAAATAATTGAATGTTACCTGCATAGGGAGTTATATAATGGCATAATTCAAAGTTGCCTTTGATTGTTGATTCAGCAATCGATAAAATCCTATTTTTGTTATTAGTACTTATTAAACATATTTTATTTTTTGTAGGATGCATTTTTGTGACATTCTTTTGTTGTTGTTGTTGTTTCGAGTTGTTCTTTTCAATTCCTAAATTTATTTCAGCATCACTATTTGTAGGAGAGCTCGTTCTTATTTGCTTCGTAACTGAGCTTAATGTGTTCTCATGTTTCCGTTTCTGTCGTTTTTTCTTGCTGCTTACACGCACGGATGATGGCGTAGGAGCGAATCTGACTTTTTTGTAGTTTTCTATAACTGTTTTACTGTGTGCTAATTCTGATTTTAGTTGTTGATTTTCCTCTAACAAATTATCTACTTCTTGATGTACGGTTGCTAATTCCATTTTTAATTAATTTATTTGTTTTATGTAGTTCTCATTTTCATTAATAGTATTCTCAGGTAGGCTCTTTGTAGAGGTATCAAACATTGAGCTCGAAGAAATATTTAAAGAATCGGATTTGTTAGGTTTACGGTACGTGATATAGTCAGTATCCATTTCTATGAGTTTTTAAGCAAAGACAAATCACAAAATGAACTTGTTGTTCGTGGGGCTCGAACTCGGATCTAATCTCGTCACTTGGAGCATATACTAAGAGCATTGGGCCACTTAAGCGTTAATTGAGTAATGCCAAATTACGCTACAGATAGTACGTGACTCTAAAAAAAAAGTCGTTAGACAATTTAAACGTATGTTACTGAGGTCCAAAGGTCGTTTTCTTTGTTTGGTTTGTACACTATGTTTACTTTTTGTTTCTTTTTATCACTTGTTTAACAGTTTTAGTGTATACATTTATAGTTTTTGTCGTATTATAATGCACATTGAACACTGTTATATTGTTTGTCACACTAGATAAGTTTGTAGAATTGGATTTGTTGGAGATAAATATTTACTTAATATTGATGTTCACTGCAGTCCTTATGATTTTAAAACACTTCCATATATGCACAAAGCGGATCAGTTTCTTATCGTACTAATTTTATGACAGTTTATGGGGTTTAACTATTTTTAAACATTTAATAACATGGAGCCCAAACTTGTCGTGGCAGTGCAGCGCCATCTCTAAGAATGGGAGAATTCGGAGGATTTCAGCATGTCTGGAGATCCGGGTCACGGATCGTATAAATCCAGGCCACGAATCGTATATTAGAAGATGACCATCTCACTTCGATGGCTATTAACAGTATTCTTGCTGACTTCTTCTCTGTTTGAGCTCCAGGCGTAGAGTCCTCTCCCCAGTCATCTCTCTAGTTAAATCGACTTTTACGCATTTGAATGAGGTTCTAGAATGAAAACAGAAATAAAAATAATTTATCACGAGGGCTACAATATCAGTTACATGCGACCTAACCTAGCTCCAGCAATTAATTAAGAAGAAAAACTAGTCCTGTCACTAATGACTTTACAGAAACGTAAACAAAGTATTGCATAAATAAAAACTTTTTACCAAAAAATTAAACCGACTCCCAAAAACACTGCAAAGTGAAAAATATTTTGTATTTTCGTTTTTGGCACCGACTTCCGAAATTAAAGTTTTTTTTTATTTTTTTTATTGAAAATAGGTTCGCGTTTGACCACTATCTCACCTGATGGTAAGTGATGATGTGATCGAGGATGGAGCACGCTTACCTAAAAGTAACCTATTCACTCTGGACTTAAAGACTCCTAGGTTATAGCTACCGGGAAACACAGACTCCGGCAGGGAATTCCACTCCTTAGCCGTACGCACAATGAAGGTATTCCCAAAACGTTTTGTGCGTATGGGTGGGATGTCCACCATGTAACGATGGCGCTTCGCCGTTTGTCTCGTAGTTCGATGATGGAACGGGCTTGGCGGAATTAGATTGTGTAATTCCATCGCACACTCCCCGAAATGTAACCGATAGAAAACCGATAGACTTGCAACTCGTCGTCTGTGTTCAAGGCTCTGGAGGTTTGACTCGACCAGTGCATCGTTGCCAATGAGTCTCTTGGCCCGCTTCTCGATAGACTCAAGCGCGTCCAGTTGGTATTTCACAGATCCATCCCAAATATGAGAGCAGTATTCCATACAGGACCGAACCTGGGCTTGATACAATTTGAGCAGCTGTTCCGGTGTGAAGTACCGTCTCACCTTGGCTAGGATTCCCAACTTTTTTGATGCTAACTGAGCCTTAGCCTCGATATACGGGCCAAAATTGAGTGTGGATGTTAAAGTCACCCCAAGAAGCTCAATATTCACTTTGCAGTGTTTTTGGGAGTCGGTTTAATTTTTTGGTAAAAAGTTTTTATTTCACTCTTTTTAATTGGTCGAATTTTAATTTACCTAGTTAAAAGAGCCTAAATGTCGACTACTTATAACCTTTTACAAAATATTGCTTTTCCCAATGCTGGGCCGTTAATTGTTGAGGAGTTCTCCTGGTATTTCACCATCAGCTCTACATCACCATATGCACTGTAACGAACATAAAGCCTGTGCTTAACATCCATATTCGAGTAATCGAATCGCAATCCACGAAATACTTATTATTGAGTAGGTTCGGCGGCCATCTGTGGTCTTCATCATCAGTTCCACTTCCCCAAATGGTATTTTTGGAGAGCAATTGCACAAGTTACTATAAGAAATACCCAAAACGCAATAGGTGTGCCTATAATATTTGAAGAGTTCCCTCGATTTCTCCAGGATCCCATCATCAAATCCTGACCTGGTGACAATGGGACCAATTTTGAAGTATACTTTTTCAAACAAAAAAAGAATTTTCCAAATCGGTTCAGCCGTCTTCGAGTAATCGGTGATCATATCTAAAAATATATATATATATATATACGCGTCGAAGAATGGATAAGTAACCTCCTCTTTTGGTCGTCGGTTGAAAATAGCTTAATATCAGCATATTATAAAAAAACTTTTAAGCAAAAAATAGAACCGACTTCCATATAAAAACACTAGAAAGGCAAAAATAACTTTAATTTCGGAAGGCGGCGTCTTTGGTTTTGTATATATTTACGTTTTTGACACCGCCTTCCAAAATTAAAGTTATTTTTGCCTTTGTAGTGTTTTTATATGGAAGTCGGTTCTATTTTTTGCTAAAAAGTTTTTTAGTGGGTCGGTTTGTAATTTATCTAGTTACAAAAGCCAAAATGTCAACTACTTATCACCTTTAACAAAATATTGCTTTTCCCGGTGCAGAGCCGTTAATTTTTGAGGAGTTCTCCTGGTACATCACCATCAGCTCTACTTCACCATATGCATTGTGACGAGTATAAAGTGCTTAACATCCATATTCATGTAATCTAATCGCAATCAACGAAATACTTATTATTGAGTAGTTTCGGTGGCCATCTGGGGTCTTCATCATCACTTCCACTTCCTCAAATGGTGCTTTTCAAGAGCAACTGCACAAGGTACTATAAGAAATACCCAAAACGCTATAGGTGTGCCTATAATATTTGAAGAGTTCCCTCGATTTCTCCAGGATCCCATCATCAGATCCTGATTTCGTAGCAATGGGACCAACTAGAAACTATACCCATTCAAACGCAAAAAGAATTTTTCAAATCGGTCCAGCCGTCTCCGAGTTATGAGGTAACATACATAAAAAAAAAAAAAGTTTAAGACGAATTGTAAACCTCCTTTTTTTGAAGTTGGTTAAAAATGTTAAACTAATAATGATGTTATAACGTAAGTATCAAAGCCCTATAAAAAGGAAACATTACACTACGCAATATAAGTTGTTGAGTATGTAAATTGTATAATTAACTTACTTGCTATGGTGCAATCCATTGCTGAAATATAGACCGAACTTCCATATTGCTAAAGGTAAATCTCTTAAGTCTTCGTGTATCCACGCCACAATTGACACAGAGATGACTCCGTGGTAAACTGGTAAGTTTGTGTAATTCAGGTTCCATAATCGTGTCAAATCTTTCGTGAAAAACAGGTACGGTCTGCATTGGCAGGCCGGTGTCGTCGTAGAAGGCGGTTACAGAACCCAATGTAAAGCCAAGGTCATCTTCGGGAACGATTACAGGGTCCATAATCGTAATCAAAGTCGTCAGAATATCAAATAGAAAAACGCAGTAGAAAAGAAATCACGGTTCACATAGAAACAGAACTAAACAAAATGTTAAATGTCAGTCAGTTGTCAATTATGATTTTTTGACGTAGGGATGACGCCATTGAAATCAATTTATCGAAAAATCTATATTTTTGAGAAACTGGAAACACGAAATCGGTTAAATAGTTCGTATTTAGAAGCTCTATAATGGACAAACCTTTTTGTCTCTAAATACAATAATAAAAGCGAAACAACTACATAATAAAAATAGATTTTTCATAAATCGTTTTTTGGAAACCGATATTAGTGTATCGATTTTTTTTTTCAGTAAAAGTTTCCATCCCTACTTTGACAGGATTGACCAGCGAACGATAGCGTAAATAAGGCAATAAACGATTGAGTTTCTTGAATAAATCGGCTTTTAATTCCGTAGTTTTCATTACCAATAAATAATAGCAATATTTTAGTTACTAAATAAATATTTTTTTGTATTCATCACATTGATGGGCAAAACATGGCCAAGAATAGACGTTTCCCTTTGATACCTAGACCAATTAATTGTATAGTAGCTAGTTCCCAAAAATAATCAAAGTTTAGGAAAAGTCAGTAATAATATTTTGTAAACAAAAAATAAAACATGCGGAAACTTTTATTCAGAAATACCAGGAGTAAGAGGTTTATTTTTATTTACAAATAAGTTCACTGACACCGATCAGCTGACTTAGTGCTAGTAATGTGCTTATTTCAATTTGAAAAGTTCGGTTTCTGGTATCAATGTATAAAAAATTCTCATTACTTCCGAACATGTAGAGATAGCATTAAAAAACCCTTCCAATATCGTTTGATATCACCCAAAGAAGCCGTGCCCTTGGTATGTATATACTCCCTCGGTTACACGTTGTATATAGTCCGTATTACGCAGCACCGATCCGCCGATGACAATCCGCGTATCGGCGGAAGACAGCACGCGTGAGGTGTCGCAGCTAGTGTCGCGCACGTACTCCGCCTGGCTCACCGCACGCACCGCCGCCGGGGAGGGACCCGCCACGCGCACTATACACACCACGCTCACGGACAGAGGTGTGTTTGTATGAGAAATCTAAATCGCTTAACAGACTTAAATGAATTTTGGGGCAAATAAAGTTGATAGCGCAGATTTATAATATCTTTATTATGTCAACATTTTTATATCAACCCGTAAGGGCTCAAATAGGGGATGAAAGTGATGATATGAAAAAATAAACCGCTAAACCGATTTGAATGAAAATTGACACAGAGTCGTGCAACTAACTGATGCAGTTATGTTGATATAAAGCTACGTGTTTATGTTTACAGCGGAGAGAGTACTAAATAAAAAGAAGATTTAGTATCTCAAAGCACTTAAAAATAATAGTGAAAATTATGTATTCCTAATAAATCTGATTAAATAATATGATTCTGTTATGCTTATTTCTCTTTTTATTATTTTGTTTATTTTTATGTAGCACAATAAACTAAATGGACCAGGTATCAGTTCTCTCATCGCATCAGAAATAATCCTATTAATTTTTGTTTTATTCTTATCTAGTTACGTTTATCTCTCAATGCTACTCTTACGGAACGTGTCTCACTAATGTCGTCTGTATGTGCTCCAGTTGTAGCCGGAGTAGCGTCTCTAGGAGGCACAGTATCAGTGGGAGTGGGTAGTTCCCTCCTCCTAGCGTGTCAGTGTGTGGGAGTGCCACCTCCTCGCACCGTGTGGTACCACAAACAGAACATCATCACCCATCATCCTAGATTCACCAGGAACCAAGATAATAGTCTTCTTATTAATAGTGAGTATGATATTTTGTATGCTACTAAAAGTCATACAACATTTTGATTTGTCTGGCAGGAATGGCTGGTTGAAGTAGAAAGAATAGAAGCCGAATTTGGCCTTAGTCAGATGTATGTGGTCTTAGTGAAATTAGAAATAGAATTGCCTGAAACTTGACATGTATAAATATAACAATAAAATTAAGTGTCTGTCTATGATTTAAAATAACTGAGTTTTCTCAAACGCTTATATGTCATGATATTTAATTAAACACAAACTTTTCTATGTGTGTGTCTGTTCTGTTTTCTATGTGTCTATCTTTTTGTTTGTCCGGGGTAATTTGTGGATCCGATTTAATGGTACTTACACTGGTAATGGAAGATAGAGGAGGTTATTTTTATTCTGGAATTCCCACGGGGTCCGGATTTACGCGGGAAAAACCGCAACAGGAATATGGACTGCCAGTGTCGCAGGTACAGCTGGTGTATAATATTATCTACAGTGCCAATTTCATAAACAGCTAATAATAATGTAATTTTTATTTTCCTCACATATGGTTACAACAGGATACATAAATGTTGTGGTTACAGGTGTGGTGCTAGAGACTTAATTAAGTGAGACCTGTATTCTTCCAACTAGGTCTAGAAAAACAGTTCTTGCAAGTCTTAGGTTATGGATGTCAGCAGAGTTTCTAAGCTGTTTAAAATGTAAATTAATTTGCGAATCGCAGATGATAATGATGCAATGTGTGGGTGCCAATTTAAACGATCATGTATTACCACTCCAAGATATTTTATATGGGTGACATTTTTATTTAAATGCTTTGTCATTTTTTAAAATAAAAATGTGCTCGTTTCTGGTATTTCAGTTGAGCAGTCAGGTTTCTTAGATATTTTAATTTACTAATAGATAAAGGTATACATTTAGTTTTATCTAGGTTTAGGGTCAAAAGATTAGTAGCAAGCCAATCTGATACCGTGGAAAAATAGTTCTCAGCGTGACGCCTGGTTTTATTCCAGTCTGATCTATGAATGTACTGCGTCATCCGCGTATGTAAAAAAAAAATGATAAGTTGTAAATTTCAGAGTGCATAATTGGTTAATAGAAATTAAGAAAAGGGTCGGACCAAGGATACTTCCCTGTGG
This sequence comes from Tholera decimalis, assembly GCA_943138885.2. Classification (NCBI taxonomy): domain Eukaryota; kingdom Metazoa; phylum Arthropoda; class Insecta; order Lepidoptera; family Noctuidae; genus Tholera; species Tholera decimalis. The sequence goes on from OW964573.2 coordinate 13,610,147, forward strand.
AACTACATATTTACTCGAGGGGTGTTCATTTATCATCTTATTATGTATAACCACCCTTTGCGTTCTCTCCGGGAGATAGCTTTTGAGATAGATTCGTGAGATAGATTCAAGGGACACACGACTGATATTTTCCTTATTATATTTTCAAGTTTATACCGAATTTTAACGACAGAGACTATATTAAATGCCTAAGACAGATCTAAGAAAATGCCAAGGCATTTCTCTCCCTGGTCTAAGTTTTGTGATGTAAGCAAGCCAGTCACGGCATCTTCTGTGGACTTTCCTGACACAAAACCAAATTGGTATGGCGCTATAATGGTATAAGCATCTAAAATTTAAGACTTTCTAATATTTTAGAGATCGCAAAAAGCACAGGCTTGTAAATTGGGTGATTAAGCGCTTTCTTAAAGGTGAAGGGAAAGTGCCGGTGGAAATTGATGGGTTGTATTTGTAATATAACCCACAAATGTTTTTTTCATCAGCATTTAAGTTAATCTCTTCAGTTTTTAAAAAATTTAGTTATGTTAAAATTATACAAATTTCCAGACATCGATGAGTCCCTGAGCGGCAACTACACGTGCCTAGCCAAGAACGTGTACGGCTCGGATGCTGTAGAGTACTGTGTGGTGGTGCTACCGCTGCCTGAGGCGCCCACACTGACAGCTGCGCCGGGGAGACACGCCATGCTGCTGGAGTGGCAGCAGCCGCACCGAGCCCCGACACACACAACCGCCACACACTACATTAGTCAGTTGGCTTTACATTTATCATAGGTTTTTTTTTTAGTATATGGTGATATTTGTGACAATTGTCACAAAAAAAATGTGATAGTTGTGTTTGTGAGCGACTTGTGAGAAATGTTCTGTATTTTTATGGAATGCATTGAGATAGGAAAAGTACCTATAGGTTTCCAAGTCAGTGATGGAATGAAACTCTTATTGAGATAGTTTTTGACATAAATTTATCACTCAATATTATCCCAGTGAAAAATCAATGTCAAAATGGGTGTACTACGCCAAATCGAATACCAAATAATCGAATATCAATTGATCGTCCACTATAAATCGAACGTCTAAATACTCGAACGAATATCGAACAGTTAATCGAGTGTTCAAAATATCGAATGTTTGTTTTATCGAGAGTTCAACGCATAGCATACAAAAAATATCATACAAAAAAAACTAATAAATCACATTTACTTATTATATTTTATAGGCACATTTTAATATTTTACAATTTTTTCCACTCTTTAGCTGTACGCACAATGAAACTATTCCCCTAAACCTTACAACAGATGTTTGAACAGGTTACAACTTAACCTGGAAAGAAGCGAACAGTCCCTGGTGGGAACTAGCCAACTTATCGGGAGTGCAGAGACATGAGCTGACTGGTCTGAAGTGTGGCACCAAGTACTCTCTGAGGATCACCGCTACCAACGAAGTGGGCACGTCACAGCCGGCTTACTTGGACGTCAGCACTTTGGGTGGAGGTGAGTTGCTCTTACGAATCAGCTAGTAAAATTACTTTTATTAAACTCTATTTGCTTTAAATTGCTTTTGAGAGATGATGAATAGGCATACTACATCTTTATTAACAGCCAAAATGCATTACATACAACAGTCCAAAAGGTACATACAATTTTTGGTAGCGCAAAGTATACAAAAAGTGAGTCTGCTGACTCCCAAGTTACTACCCAGTTACCATGTGTTTTGGAAGTTAGTATTCCTCTGCAAAGCAGTGGCTAGCCAAAATTAAAAAAAAATATAAACAATGCTAAAAAAGGTATGAAAGTATTAGTGGATAAAAAATGACAGTATGGTTGTGTGTGTAAGTCGTAGAGTATTTTGGTTCTATACGTGAGTGTCTGTTGTGTGTGTATTTGCTTTGTATCCGACGGAGTGTGTCCTACATATGTGTATCTTAGGTGTAACTGGAAATTTGTGTAATACAGGTATCACTAGTGTATCAGCTTCTCAGTCTTAATATAATCATGACTTAGCACCCATACCTACAATTTCCTTTAGAGGGAGAGTTTTGGGAGTGATAATACATATATGCAGTAGATTGACAATTTTAATGTATAAAAATGAACTTAGATGTGGGAAGTATTTGGCAGGAATAGCAATTCTCCTCCACGAATCTGATACAGTGTTCGGCACAACAGTACGATGCCAACAGGGTCGTAAGATATACAAAAAGCTGCCTTTAGTAAGCTCTTCGCACTCAGTATACAACTCTTCCGTTGGGTATATTAAGTGTTTGAATAACATCACTGATTAACCATATCATGATTTTCTCTGCAAAAAGGAGCCAATTTCAACCGGCTCCTTCTTTCCGTGGTGTAACCATGCCTATAACTGATAGCATCGAACTTCTTGGGGTAACGTTGACATCCACCTTTAATTTTGGTTCGTTTATCGAGGCTAAGGCTCAATTGGCTGCCAAAAAGTTGGGAATCCTAGCAAAGGTGAGACGGTACTTCACACCGGAACAGCTGCTCAACCTCTATCAAGCGCAAGTTCGGTCGTGTATGGAATACTGCTCTCATCTCTAGGACGGATCTGCCAAATACCAGCTTGATGCACTTGAGTCTTTAGAGAAACGGGCCAAAAGGCTCATCGGGAACGAGAAACTGGTCGAGATAAGGCTCCAGAGCCTAGAACATCGGCGACGTGTTGCAAGCCTTTCAGTTTTCTGTCAGTTACATTTCGGGGAGTGTGCGATGGAATTGCACAGTCTTATTCCACCAAGCCCGTTCCATCATTGGACTACAACACAAACGGCGATGCGCGATCGTTACATGGTGGACATACCACCCATACGCACGAAACGTTTTGGGAATTCTTTCATTGTGCATACAGCTAAGGAGTGGAATTCCCTGCCGGAGTCTGTGTTTCCTGATAGTTATAACCTGGGAGTCTTTAAGTCAAGAGTGAATACCTAGGCAAGCGTGCTTAATCTTCGAACACATTATTGCTTAACATCAGGTGAGATTATGGTCAAACGCAAGCCTATCAATTGTATTAAAAAAAATAACAATTTTTATTAATTTATTTAAACTTTATGTACAATAGTGGTACATGGGCGGATTTAATGCAACAAGGCATTCTCTACCAGTCAACCTTTGGGTTAAAAAGACCACAAGAGGGAAGAAAGAAATGTGATCATATTTACGAAGGCCAAAAATGAAACGGATCCAGTTTATTAAGAAGTTCTTGGGAAAGATCATAGTAGCAAACATCAGCATAATCAGTAACAGGAAGCACAAGCGATTGACCCAAAATAATTTTAGTGCTAGAAGGAAGAAAATGCTTGAATCTATTGAGAGATCGCAGTGTGAATGTTACTCTGTGGCTAACTTGTGCAATCTGCTTATCCCAACTCAACCTGTCGTTAATGAATAAGCCCAGGTCTTTAACCTGTGGCGAGAGTGGAATGATGTTATTGTTGAAGCTAAGCGGGAGTAGTTGGCTAGTCATCTTGATGTGCACCGTGAAGGAGGGCAACGAGTATATTTTCAGTCGGAAAATACAACAGAAAGGTTAGACAACCCGAGGCAAACCGCCTTGCAGGCATTTCTCGCCTTTGCGAAACAGACAATTTCGCGAAATTCATTTTCAACCGACGACAAAAAGAGGAGGTTATCAATTCGACGCGTATATTTTTTTTTATGTATGATCACCAGTGATCGGAGTAGGTAGATTGATTTTTGGTACTTGTATCATAAATGCACACAGAAACAAGAACATGGATAAGCCATTTTCCCGGAAAGTAATTCCGGTATTTCCGGATTCAATTAAACATTGTTAATGTTGGTAGTGATATTATTCCTACTCAATTCAAAATTTAAAGGAAGGTATAAAAACTAAATTAATTCATTATTTATCTGTTGAATAATAAAAACAATCTAATTCCGATCGAAGCTTTAATTTTTATTTTTTTATTTTTAGCCTTTTATGGCTAGAACTTTTATAGATAGACATAAATTGTTGCACTTAAATTTAAATATTTTCATAGTGGTCATGGTAATTTGCATTAAGGGTAGAATAAATGACGGGGCCCCATAGAGGGCCAATGCCTGCTGGGGTCGTGAGACTATTCTAAGGATGCACCACGACTTTGAAACGTAAAGGGCATACGAAGGAACAGGTTGATTTAAGTCAGATTTTAGGACCAAAAAAAAAGGCATAGAATAAAGAAAAAAGATAAAAATCAACATTGTTTATCGTTAAATATGTACATTTTACATTTATTCACATTTTTAATCTTCATCGATTACAATGTCAGCATCCTGGTAATCCTGATCTTTACAATTAAAATATATAACTATGAGTTTCTCTATATTTTCAATTTTCAACCTATTTCTTTTAACATCTAAAATCCATTTATAAATGGAAAAAGACCGTTCTACATCTGACGATGTCAAAGGAGCAAATTTAAAAAAAGGTATTAAATTATGTGCTTCATTTTTTTCAATGGCCTCACTATATTCTCTAAGTGTGTCTAAATCTGGGTTTCGTTCCATAACACATTCTATTTTATTTTTTATATTTTCTGAATTGCACTGATTTATAGCATCTCTGACGTTGTCAAATGCTAAAAGTGAATCTGTCAACGATAAATTATGCTTTTGCAATTCTTTTAATGAAAAATGAATTATAAAATAATTTTCTTTAATGTAATTTAAATCTTCTTTTAAATTTTCTTTATCTATAATATTTTTTGCCTCTCGAATAGATACCGCATCAGAGCTGCTTAAACAAGTTAATACTTCTTTTATTTTTTCAAAGTTTTGAGCGTAATAAAATGCTGCCTCTAACCAAGTGATGGGGCACTTGGTTAGAGGCAGCATTTTATTACGCTTACTTGTAACAACTGGTTGGGGAGGTAGCGGCAAATCTGGATATTTTTCTTTTAAAATTTTGACTCTACTTGGGGCTTTCAAAAATACCTTTTTAACATTTGCTATTAAAATGTTAACATCGTGATATTCTAACCTAATTTGCTCAGATACGCGATGTAGAGAGTGTGCCAAACATGTTACGTGCTTCATTTCAGGTAAGTATTGTTTTAAATTTCGTCCTGCAGACAGCATATACGCAACGCTATCAGTGCAGAGGACAAGAATGTTACCTACCTTCGATTCAAAAGAATCTTCCCAAAAGTTTTCCAAACATTCTAACACAAATTGCGTGATTGTTTGTCCATTAACTACAGTTAGCATTTTACATGCTACCAAATAAGGTCTAGTCAAATTGCTAGGATGTAATGGTTTTATTAAAAAATGGACTATATAGCGACCTAAAAAGTCTGTCGTTTCATCTAATGATATCCATAGTTTCTCATTTTTATAATTTTGCCGAATCGAATTGATTTTATTCTTAAAAAACTTGTCCAAGTAAACTTTCCGTAACTGTGATTCATCTGGCAGAGTACGATTAGTACGCGTACAACAACAGGTACTACACATATATTTTTTAAAGAAATCTTGAAAAGTAGTATTTGTCATCTCAGACCACGGAATATTGCACAAAATGAGAAATTTTATAAGATCGAAATAAAATTCCTCTTCGGGCCGCTCAAACTTTCCCTGGTGTACTGCTCCTTCGACATGTCTTTTAACGTTTCCTTTATTTATGGTTTTCAAATGGCTTTCACATTTTGAACAGTATATTGTACCACTAGCGTGATCGTAAAGTAGTTCGGGATGACCGGATATCCATTTTTCTACAGTTTCAGCCTTGACGTTTGCCATATCTGAACTCTGTTGTAGAGATGGAACCTCGTATATATCACCTAAAACAAAGACATGAAAAAAATACATTTTATTTAGTTTATTTAGCTTACTCCGTTTGTTTTATTTTTCGTGGATCAAATTTAGTCATTGAAATTTCACCCTCTTCCTGTCAACCGATTGATCTAAAATTTGGTATTCGCCTTTGATTCTGGTGACAATACAATTATGTATATTCAATATTATAGTCAATCCAAAATGGCTGCCACTACAAGATGGCGGACAACTTAGTTTTTTTTCAATCCCATCAATATGGGTATCAAATGAAAGGGCTTGTTACGTAGAATATTTTGTAGAGAAGTAGATAAGGCCTATAGTAATTTATTTTACCAATACATTGCAAGAGGACACAGCACACAGGGCATTCAAATTATATACGGATTCCAGTAAAATGTCGGTTAATAGTGGAGTTAGCTGAATTGCGACTACATTACTAGAATATCATAATTTTGTTTCGCACTAAGCTCACTGGTTCATACTCTATTAAAGATTTAACAATATTAAGACTCATGGTATGTTCAGCAGGTTAAGCGAACAAACACAATACTAAAAATATTCTTATAGTACATCCAAACATGCTTTATACTCCTTGTAACTAGTAAAATATTACTTACCAAAGCTTGGTTTAAATATGTAGATCCAATTCAATAGTGAAAAATCTGAGTCCGTATATTCGAGCCAAATCGTGGCTTAGAGCAGATTCCAGAAGTCAGTATGTACACAAGCCAGGGTCAAGTAACGTTTTCACAACACAGTAACAAACAAAGATGCGCACTCTACGAACCGAAGTAAACGAGTGAGCTACCTGGCATGTCGTCGGCGGGCGTACGCATTGTTCTGATAACCGGTTATTGTACCACCCATGATCCTTTGTTCTGATTGGTCGTTGGGTTTTGTCAAATCGTGACTGTGTGCCGTTAAAAAAAAAAATGAAGAATAATAAAGAATAATATTGCTCATTTTATTACAATTCCTACCTTTTTTTTGAGGATGGCAAATCATCAAATGACTCCTTCCACTCTGGCAGAATAAAATTCCTACATAAGTTCCGGTTTTTTTTTAATAATCCACCAATTCCGGAGAAATGTCCATATTAATATATACGTTTCGGATCAATGACCCCATTTCAATCTACCTACTCCGATCACTGATGATCACCGATTACTCGAAGACGGCTTAACCGATTTGGAAAATTCTTTCTTTGATTGAAAGGGTATACTTTGAAATTGGTCGCATTTTCATAAAAGTCAGGATCTGATGATGGGATCCTGGAGAAATCGAGGGAACTCTTCAAATATTATAGGCACACCTATGACATTTTGGGTATTTATTATAGTAACTTGTGCAGTTGCTCTCAAAAAGTACCATTTGAGGAAGTAGAACTGATGATGAAGACCACAGATGGCCGCCGAAACTACTCAATAATAAGTATTGAGTGGATTGCGATTCGAATACTTGAATATGGATGTTAAGCACTTTATGCTCGTCAAAATGCATATGGTGATGTAGAGCTGATGGTGAAGTACCAGGAGAACTCCTCAACAATTAACGGCCCAGCATTGGGAAAAGCAATATTTTGTAAAAGGTTATAAGTAGTTGACATTTAGGCTCTTGTAACTAGGTAAATTAAAAATAGACCAACTAAAAAGAGTGAAATAAAAATTTTTTACCAAATAATTAAACCGACTCCCAAGAAACACTGCAAAGTGAAAAATAACTTTAATTTAGGAAGTCTGTGCCAAAAACGAAAATACAAAACTAAAGACACCGACTACCGAAATTAAAGTTATTTTTCACTTTGCAGTGTTTTTTGGGAGCCGGTTTAATTTTTTGGTAAAAAGTTTTTATATATAATGAGGTTCCATCTTATTACACGCATAACAAGCAGCAAGGTATTTGGGATCGTAGAAGACGTGGAAAAGCGTGGAAAGACGTGGAAGGCGAGACTGGCGTTTTTAAAGAACACGTGATTGGATGGGTGTACACGGTGCACCCGAAAAATTCAGAATGTTACTATTAAGCGTCAATAGCCTAATGGATAAGGTGTCGGACTTGTGATCGAGAGGTCGCAAGTTCGAATCCCACCCATTACACTATTGCCGTGAACCCACTCCAGACACAAGCATATTTAGCTTAGTTGGAGGGGTTAACAAGAATGCTAGTAATGTGAATTCTACACACATTGCTAGTAATCTTTATAATGAAAAAAAAAAAAAATAATAATAATAATAATTACGCCTTCTTCTCCATCTAGTGCGAGGACCTATGTCTTTTGCTGAGCTCCGTAAAGTGGATGATATTGAACATCCCACATACCAGGCCGCATGCCGCGCACGCCATTTATTACATGGAGATCAGCATTGGGATGACAGTTGCAGTTGCAGTTTTCTTCTTTGGTGGTGTAAAACTTGAGATTTTAAAATTTTATTGCCGATTATGCTGGAGTCTTTATTGAATCCACTTCTGTATGTATGTTAAATCAAAACTGCCTCTATTGAATTCTACTTCGACCATTTAATTTATATATGGTCGCGGTTTAATTCGAGACAGTTTATACTGTGTCGTATAATCCCAGTCATAAAAATCTTGTAGAGTCATCTCTTTAGGTTTTATGTTTTTTCCTGAAGTATTAACTGCCTGAGAAAAATCTGCAAAATCATAAACTTTGTTTTTTTTTCCGCTTATCGGCTTAGAAAAAATGCTGTTCTTTTAAAAGAGATTTGGTGGTATTTAAATATACGGCTGTTTGCCTACGTAATATTGATAAACCCTAGTGATTTATGATAAAACTGAGATAGGGAAATCATTCCTTAAGGGTATTTTTATATGTTTTGAACAAGATAACGCTAAAAGGTTTAGTTCATTAGATGCAAAGCTATCCGAAGGCATAAAAATCAAATTTACGATTTTTTTTGAGATACCGCTTTTGCACTTAGTAGGGCAGCATACTCCGTACAAGATGGAAAAGTTGTTTTGGTTGATAATCTCTGTTCTTGCGTTACATCACCACAGGAGCTATAATTTCTTCTGTGTACGGAGATTCCACAAACATGGGAAATCAAGCTATGTCAGCGAGCTATTTTGACTCCCCGCAATGACCAAGCTGCGGCAATTAATTTAAAAATATTGTTGCATGTATCCGGGAATAGTAGAGAATACACCTCTATAAATACAGTTATGGAAGAAGATGACGCCACGCACTACTCGGTAGAATTTTTGGATTCCCTCTACTCCCCCGGACTTCCAGCCCACAAAATAGTTTTAAAAATCGGTGTACTAATAATTATCCTCAGAAATGTATGTCCTCCCAAACTTTGTAACGGCACTCGGCTCAAAGTCACAAATCTGCAGCAAAACATAATCGAAGCTGAAATATTAACCCGTTGCGGAGTCGGTGATATTGTTTTTATTCCAAGAATACCTATAATTCCTAACAACTTTCCTTTCTCTTTCAAACGAGTGCTATTCCCAGTCAGTCTCTGTTACGCCATGACGTAAAGCTCAGGGCCAGACATTATCCGTTGCGGGGGTGGACTTAAGTATTGGATGCTTTTCCCATGGTCAGCTATACGTAGCTCTTTCACGCGTAAACAACCCCAATAACCTTTTTGGGTATGCTCCAGATGGTTCCACAGCTAATGTTGTTTATAAAGAAATACCAACATAAATAAAAAAATGATTTGTATCGGTATCCTCCAACAGCGCTTCTTACTAAAAAAAGTTAGAAGTTCCGACATCCACGCGAACGAAGTCGCGGGTACAGCTAGTGATCAAATAAAATCAGACAAGATTTAAAAGTATGACTTCTCCGAACGAACTCACGGCATGTTTCTCATAAATGAGTGTAATTTTACCCAAGGACCCATTAATCGGATTAAAAGGTTAACCGGTTAGACGTTTAACCCATTTGTTTGATTAACCTTTATACGGGTTAACCTGTATACTATTAAGGTTAATCTATAAAATATTGCTGATTAATCTGAATGAAAGAGACAGAACCTGTAAGTTGCACAATCTCGGCTGCGTCGCGGTATCTTACGTCACACGCCTGTTTGTTGCTTGGGTTTATTTGTTGCTGTTTTGTTGAATTTTGCACTTATTCAAAATTATGTGCGTAACCACGCACAGTGGAATGAAAATGTTTGGTAGGTAAGTGTATGGTGAACATTAAAAATTCAATGACAAAAGCAAATTGAGAAATGTAGGCAGGTAAGTAGGTAGGTGTCTTTATTTAGTAAGTAGATAGTTAGACGGTAGAACAGGTTAGGTATCTTTTCAACCGACGACCAAAAGAGGATCAATTCGACGCGAGTATTTTTTTTTATGTATGATCACTTATTACTCGAAGACGGCTGAACCGATTTTAAAAATTCTTTTTTTGTTTAAAAGGGTATACTTCGAAATTCATCCCATTGTCACCAGGTCAGGATCTGATGATGGGATCCTGGAGAAATCGAGGGAACTCTTCAAATATTATAGGCACACCTATGGCGTTTTGGGTATTTCTTATAGTAACTTGTGCAGTTGCTCTCAAAAAATACCATTTGGGGAAGTGGAACTGATGATGAAGACCACAGATGGCCGCCGAACCTACTCAATAATAAGTATTTCGTGGATTACGATTCGGTTACTTGAATATGTATGTTAAGCACTTTATGTTCGTCACAATGCATATGGTGATGTAGAGCTGATGGTGAAGTACCAGGAGAACTCCTCAACAATTAACGGCCCAGCATTGGGAAAAGCAATATTTTGTAAAAGGTTATAAGTAGTTGACATTTAGGCACTTTTAACTAGGTAAATTAAAAATCGACCAACTAAAAAGAGTGAAATATAAACTTTATACAAAAAATTAAACCGACTCACAAAAACACTGCAAAGTGAAAAATAACTTTAATTTCGGAAGTTGGTGCCAAAAACGAAAATACAAAACTAGACACCGACTACGGAAATTAATGTTATTTTTCACTTTGTAGTGTTTTTGGGAGTCGGTTTAATTTTTTGGTAAAAAGTTATTTTTATTTATTTTACTATATTTATTGGTTTACTTTGTTCTGTATATTTCACACCTGAAAGGTGTTCCGAGGTGGGAATGTTTTACCCGTAAGTATACAACATTATGTTTAGTATATGCGAAATGTGAATATAGTTCGTTCGGAATAAGTAACTAAATCGAATCTAATATTTTACAAACCTTTTTTGTTTTTGCCCCAAAAATATTTAAAAACAAGTTACAAGTTGGACACTTAGTAGCATATATGTATACGCAATGATACGGCGCGCAACACAGGTCACGCAGCACGCCACAAGACGCGCGCGGCGCGACGCACTATGGGACCAACCGGTATTTACCATCTCAAAATTAGTTGGGACAAAAGTCGTGTTATTGAAACTGTTTTGATTGTTTTACATTCTAAGACGATATAGCCATCCGATATAATAGTAAAAAAAATTCCAAAAAAATTTTAGGTACATAAAATTACACCCAAACTTTATACTTTGATAATTTGATATTAACTAGACTACTCGTTATGGAAGTTCAACTTAAGATATTTTCTATGTTCTTCAAGGGAATGTATAAGTATTATACATTTTTAGATTGCTCAAGATTTCTAGTTCATAACTATTTTGTGATGAAAAATATATTTTCGAATTTATTAATATAATTTTTAATTGTCATAAGGAAATTTTACGTCTATTTAATTTTCAAGTTGAGGTTTCCTTGTTACCGGTGGCTCCCGATGTCGAGTTAATTACATGTTTAGATACCTTACCTATTAAGTAATACAAAAATACCTGCGTCATTGCTGGGCCATTTCGAACTAGAAGCAAAAATGTCGACCTAAATATATTTTCACACGATTTTTTTTTTGCGGTGACCATTTTAACCACACGTATGATAAAAATCATGTAGCATAGTTCTTATCTGTTGTTGTAATTATAATAAGTATTAGTGTGAAAACTGTTTTTATCAATTTTCTTATTGGTTTTGCACAAGTTACTGAAACTAGGGTCCTATAAATACTCGAGTTTGCAGCGTATTCATTAAAGTGTCCGGATACCTTCCTTCGGTAACTGTGAATTTGCTGAAAAAAGTTTAAAATGAGTGAATTTGTGTGTTTTCGACGCGATATATGTGCTCAGATAATAAGCGGGAAAAGTACTTCAGATATTGAAAAAAAAAAAAATTGTTGGACAATTTCCATTTATCAACAACAGATGTGAGCACGGTTATGCAAAGTATTCAAAGAAATTTGATTACGATTTGTAACCAAAAATGGGTGAAAGCTCAAAGAAAACAAGATTGCATCGAGAGCCAAAACACAAATTGGTTAAATGGCGAGTTTAGAGTACGTGAAAAAAAAGAAAATCCTGACGTGTTCGGAGAGTACGAAAAAAACGTAAAAACTTGGAATTACTCCAGGAGTATGGAATGGGGCATGTGCATTACGCTTATATTCAAGGTTTACGATCTATGGGTGAAAATGATGAAGCTTCGATTGTGAGTATTACGAGAAATACAGAAAAGGAGAAACATTATACGAAGTCCAGATGGTGTACCTTCCCATACCAAAGAAGAAGCATTATGTATATATATTGAAACCGATCTATCCAAAGCTCAATATTCCTACCTGAGGCTGAGACTTGTTGAAAAAAACTTATTTTCGGTATTTCCATCATACCAAATTTTGGCTGAAGCAAAGAAGGATTGCTATCCTCTTGCGTCAAGCATATCCGTAACGAATATAAGTGCTAAAGTGAACCTTCAAGAACTCTTAGATTATACTGCGTGTCGTATTTTAAAAATAGACTCGGTTTCAAAAAAGTTGAGCCGTCTCAAACTGTATAGCAAATGGGGTTGCGATCGATCCTCGGGACAAAGTGAGTATAAACAAGTTTTGCCGGAAGAAAATGAACAAATATCGGATGCTAATATGTTTATAGTTTCACTTGTACCATTGAGACTAGTGGATGAATAAAGTAAAGTAGTTATATCGCAAAATCCAACATGTTCTTCAGTAAGATATTGCAGACCCATTTCTCTGGAATTAGCAAAAGAAACTCCTGAAAAAACTGCAGCTGTTGTTAGTGAACTTGAAGCAAAAATTAATGAATTAAGTCGAAACGTGAACACCTGCAGCAAAAGAAGGTAACATGAGTAAGACATGAGCTGTTTATGACAATGATCGACGGGAAAGTTGCTCAAGTGTTAACGCAGACTCCATCGAGTGCTTCATGTACTGTTTGTGGAGCAACTCCTAGACAGATGCACAATATAACAAAAGTAACTGCAAGAAATGAGAATGAAGATACGTTTAAATACGGGCTGTCTACCTTACATGCTTGGATAAGATGTATGGAAATGATTCTGCATATTTCTTATAACCTAGGATTTGAAAAGTGGGCTAATCGACTCCAGAGAATAAAAGATTAAAGAAGAGAAAAAGAAGCACGTTCAAACTCGCTTCCGGAAATTGCTTGGTTTACACATTGATAAACCTCGTCAAGATTCTCGAAACAGCAATGACGGAAATACGGCAAGGAGATTCTTCCAAACCTATCAATATTCTGCAGAAATCACGGGTATCGATGAAGAGTTGATCAAGAGATTATACATAATTCTGCAAACTATGTCATCAGGATTTTCTGTTAACGCAGTAAAGTTTGGTGAATATATGCTGAATTTGCTAGACTCCTGTAGACTTCCTCTGTCGCTAAAGTGCGTATGATTATAATGCCGTTTTTAATATATTGTACATTTATACCTATAAATGCACGGTGACTTGGCCGTTGACTTCGATGTAATGTATGTAATGTAAAACTAGTAAAAAAAAGTGCATAGAATATGTTCAACGGCCGGTTACATAAAATCTAACTATATTAATAAGGAAATCGCAGAAAAGATCCTTAGACTTGGCTTCGCTTTGCTTAGAGTTTTCATTACTTTTTATAGAGAAACAAGCAGCTTAGGCGAGGCTTGGCTAATTTTTTACAGGATGTTTTGGTGGGATTTTATATTTTGTACCTTGATTGTATTAGCTTGGTCCTTATCTTGTAATGCAAAACCAGTAAGCAACATACCCGCCGAGCGCTACATCTAAGCTAACGGCCAATAATTGATAGGCACGCGGTGCCGTCCCACTGTGCAGTCACAAAATAGATAGGTACAGAAGTCAATTTACATAAAAAGCGCGCTCGAGCAACGCACTCATAGACAACGCTCACGGAGATGATATCTTCACGCAATGCAGCTAATGCGAGCGCTGGTACCTAATAATAATAATACCAGCTGTTTGCAGCGAAAAGAAATGTACTATAATTCCGTACACAGAGAGTTGAGATTGTTTTAACCGCCGCGCGACCCACGAATGTGTTAGAGTTGTACCCATAAATATAATATTATATTTCTATGTTTGTACCTATGATCATATTGGTAAAAAAACGAATGTTGTAGAAAAACATTTTTTTAATTTGTTGATCAAATATGTTTCAGTTTAATAAAATGATAGATGCATTTTATTCCTTCCCTGATTTCCCGATTATTAAATTTTAATGTCTAAAATATCCGAAACCGCATAAATAATTGTAATAAATAAGTAATCAAAATGGAAACAGTAGCAAAGCGGAGGAAAATCAATTGTTTTTAGGTCGATCCATTATGACGTTGTCAATTTTATTTAAAAAGGTTCAGGCAGGCGTGCGGCAGCCCACTGTCGGATGTACCGACGGCGAAACACGAAGCGGTAGGCATATAACGCGTGGCCTTGAGCGAGTGACGGACGCCTGGTTTTAGGCATACTTAATCAGATCACTATAAGTTCACGTAGGTATAAAAAAAAACATGTGTGTAATTCACACGTGGTAGAAGTGAAACCTTCAATGTTGGCTTTTTTTTTTCTTATGAATTTATGTGTCTGTCTCTTTTTACTGTCACTTTTTTGTTTCATAAACTTTCAAATCACAACGATGCTAAAGAAGTTTTGACTTCAAAACGGGTTGGTAATAACGCTACTTACGTATGTGCTAGTTATGAGATTAAAAAAAATTTTTAGAAAAAATTAGAACCGACTTCCATATCAAAATACTACAAAGCCAAAGATAACTTTAATTTCGGAAGTCGGTGTCATTGGTTTTGGATTTTCTTTTTTTTTCACACCGCCTTCCGAAATTAAAGTTATTTTTGGCTTTATAGTGTTTTGATATGGAAGTCGGTTCTATTTTTTGTAATTTTTTTTTTCACGCTTTTTAGTGGGCCGGTTTGTAATTTATCTAGTTACAAAAACCATCATGTCAACAACTTATCACCTTTTACAAAATATTGCTTTTCCCGATGCATAGCCGTTAATTTTTGAGGAGTTCTCCTGGTACTTGACCATCAGCTCTACATCACCATATGTATTGTGACGAGCATAAGGTGTTTAACATCCGTACTCAAGTAATCGAATCGCAATCCACGAAATACTTATTATTGAGGAGTTTCAGTAGCCATCTGTGGTCTTCATCATCAGTTCAACTTCCCCAAATGGTACTTTTCGGAAGCAACTGCTCAAGGTACTATAAGAAATACCCAAAACGCTATAGGTATGCCTATAATATTTGAAGAGTTCCCTCGATTTCTCCAGGATCTCATCATCAGGTCCTGATTTTGTAACAATTAAACCAATTAGAAAGTATACCCATTCAAACGCAAAAAGAATTTTTCAAATCGGTCCAGCCGTCTCCGAGTTATGAAGTACTTAACATACATAAAAAAAAATTGTTCAAGACGAATTGAGAACCTCTTTTTTTTGAAGTCGGTTAAAAATAACAAAGTTCTACTAAGTACCTACGACAAACGACGATATGTACAAGTACAAACACACTCACAATTCAACCGTGTCGGTCGGTGAAATGCGCTAAAATCGAAATATTATTTTTAATATTTTAGCGTCGAACATTAGTCAATATTAAAAACAGTATTGTGCAACATTAATAGGGCTCAAAGTTCAATGCATTCTTCGCGGTGACTACGAGAGTCATGTCGGTACACGATCAAACACCGCGTGGTAGTTATCTCTGTCACTTTCTTGCAGATGTTTTATGTGCTAAAATGCACCTTATGTCGAAACCGGTTCTTATAGGCTGATTAACCCTATAATACGGGTTAACCTTTATCGAGGGTTTTGTAAACTAATCCTAAAAATTAACCCGGTTAAAACCCTCATACGGGGTTAACCTTTCGGTCCCTGATTTTACCCGCCGAATTATTAACACTATTATTATCACTGTCTCTCCACTTGAAGAAGTTTGCATTTGGTCTTACTATCTTAGTCACGTGACATCAATAATCCAATCTAAATAATGGACACAAGAAATGGTAAATCTTTCATTTACTGGAGTCTCTCGTCATAGTTCCTAGTAAAATAAACAATGCAGATAACCTTTGTTTCTGACAGCTCGGCTGGCTCGGCTCAGACACGCGAGGCTCTGTTCACTGATTAAATTATATTTTCAGTGCCAATCCCGCCACCATCCAGCTCGTGGACGTGGAGCAACGCGTCGCACATGCACGTGCAGCTCGCTGGCTGGCAGGACGGTGGCTGCGCGCTCACAGAGCTGCGTGTGCACTACAGGCAGCTCGGCGCCACAGCCTGGCGAGCGCCGTGCCATCACAACGTAACACCTTAGTTTATTTCCCCCTACATTTTAAGTCAGGCAATTTTTTGTATACGATGTTCACCACTTCACCAGGCTCTGTGGTAAGTACCAGCGCGTCTAGGTATCATTGTTGATGAATAGGTACCTGAATCTACTAGTCAACAAAATCACAACTTGTGAACAAAATTCAAAATTCATTTATTTTGTGAACACAGGGTACAATGATCTTATGTATATATGTATAGTGTTTGGTCCAACCTATGTTCCGCCGACAGGCATACAAAATAGTGATGCTAGGCTCAAAATTAAATAAAATAAAAAAACAATGTCAGCAAATAAAATTGATAAAAGTTAAATAAAATATTACAAAAAGATAAAGCAATGTCAACAATATTACAGTCGTCAAAATTAATTAAATTAAAATAATCTAAATGTCATAAAAAATACAATGTCAGCAGAGATTAGAATTGTCAAAACTTACAATTGCATTATAATAAAATTAAATTAAATAATAACAAAATAATAATTCCAAAATTATGATTAATTAAATTCAGAAAGTAGCAGCTTCTGTAGAGTGTTTCTGAATTTTTGTAATGGCATACATTTAATTGCATCGGGAACTTTATTAAAATCTTGGGGAGCAATACCAAAGAAACTTTTCTTCATCAGTGCAGTTTTACATTTAACATGGCATAGTGTGTTCATATATTGAGCACGTATGGGTAATTTCTTGACTGTGGCCATTTTTTTAAATAAGTGGGGATTACTTTTACAAACAAACAAGTTTCCAAGATGTACAAAGCAGGAAAAGTTAAAATATTATATTGTTTTAAATACGGGATGCAACTGTCAGTCCTTCTTAAACCAAACATCGACCGTATGCATCTCTTTTGCATTTTAAAAACAAGTTCTCGGTTTGTTGACTGTCCCCAAAAAACAACACCGTAACGCAAAATCGAAGCTACCAATCCATGATAAGCCGTTAAGAGTGTTTCAGAGCTAACTTTTTTTGACAGTTGAAATAGAAGATACGCTGATCTGCTTAATCGTTAACAAACTTCTTCAAGATGTGGTTCTCAAAAACCAAAACTCAAATCCTCAAATGTTCATGTCTATAGGAGGTATATTAAAACTGGGAGTCGGTGTTTCGAGATCATTTAAACAAGAACGACACACACGCGCAACGTTGTTAAGACAATTCATATTCATTCATTCATATTCATATTCATTTATTTATCAAATATAAGCTAACAGTTTACACCAAATCGCTTATATCTATGCTAATTCTACAAAATTACATAAAAATTAAATTAAAACTTCTAGGGCTAAAAATAAATACAAAAAAACGGAGTAACATGAAATTTGTAAACAAAAACAACCTTAAACATAAAATTCGAAACTTTCTAACAATTACTTCTTAATATTTAAATAAATATACATATGTTTAGCGATTGTCCATTGAGAGTCAAACAATAAATCTGCCTCAGGAATATATTTTAAAAAGTCATTTAATAACTTAATTGCTATGGCAGTGGGAGTGTTGTTGGTTCGGGGAGCACGCCATGTGGGTAGCAGAGGAGTCTATGTTGTCGTCTTACAACGCCACGCATATACTGGTCAGGAACATAAAAATTTATTGACTCTCGTAGAACGGGACTATCTATCTAACCTACTAATATTCGATAATAATTAATTATAAGTGCGGATTCTCGTCTGAGTTTGAGTGTGTCTAAACCCACCATTCCTGACACGAACAAAGAAGGATATAGAAAGGGGTAGTATCCGTATTGACGTTTGTATAGGTATCTACAGAATTTACGTTGAATTTTTTCTATCATAATAGTGTACAGTGACTCTTGAGGACTCCAAACTATTGCATTAAATTCTAATTTACTACGGACATAGGCATTGTATATTTGTTTTATAACTTGAGTATTCTTAAACTGAGATGATAATCTAATGATGAAACCAAGTGTTCGGTCCGACGTGAAACAGAACGCACCCTTTTGACATAAAGAATTTGATCTTGACATAACCTCTCTGACTTGACAGATTGACTTTGCTTGCTTGGAAAAAATGCCGGTCATCGGGACCCTGTTGAGTTAATTATTTGGTAAAATATTGTTGGATTCGCCTGTCGAGACCGATAATTGGGTCGCGAATTATCTAATTGTTGAAGTGTATTCCCCATTTGCCGAAAAACCCCGGGATATTGTTGAATCGTACGCCGCCTTGTCGTCGGTTGGCCTGGCACGCGGAATTTGTTGTAAATCGAATTGGATCTCGCGAGATATGAACAGATTAATTGTGTTCAGTGATTGATTGAACTTTGTAATCTCGGATTAACAAGAATCCAGTGATATTTCTCGGAACACATCGCCTTATTGTCTACCACGCGTAGCGCGCGCTTGCTGGAAACGAGTTGGGTGTGATGCTGGTCGGGACTGCGCCATCTGAAGATCGACGCCTTGGGACCGTCCTAGAACCCGTAACTTACATCACACGTTACAATTACTCACCTCATATCACATACAAACCACACTTAGGGCGTGACCTTTGAAGGTCGAACTTGGCGTCCCCAGCACTCAGGTTAGTGGTACATTTTTGTTTTTATTGTTGTAGGCCGAAGCCTAGTAGAGGCAGGCCATTGTGTAACCCTGTTTATAGTATTGAAAACAACGGTAGTCTCCACGTATCGTGGAAAAGTTCCGGACACGTCCAGTTACCGTTGGCTGGCCTATTGCAGTCTTGAACAAATTGGTAGTAGAGCGTGGTTCTTATAATATAAGATCCACTGGTTTAATTGGAAGTTTTGAATATTGTTGAAAACTTAAAACTTGAGTTTAATTACTTAACACAACTTATAACTTGATAAGTTTTGAATATATTACCATGTCATCCGGGCTATCTAATTGAAGTTGAATCAATTGAAGTTGTATTTGTAATTTGTACTGTAGCCTCTTTCATTGCATTGACAGGTAGGATTTATTTGTGAAATTAGGAATTATTGGTATAATTTGGTACATAATTTGGTACATAAGTTGGTATATTGTTGTAAAAGTTGTTTGGTATTTGTTGCAATTAATAATTGAATGTCATTGATCTGAATTTGAAAGGTTATCTAAATAATAATTACACATAGTCTAACATAATAGGACTTGAATTGTGTGTATTGGTTATTGCATTTATAGTAATTATTGGATTGTTGTTAGAGATTCTCCGGCTCAATATTATACAGTCAATTGTTGTGCTTCTTGATATTTATTTGAGGTTGATCCAGCATTGTATTATACATTGAATTGTTATTTATTTGTAACTAGCCATCTGTACCAAGCTAGATTCATACTTGGAATAAGTACAGGGTCGCATTTGGACTTGAAATAATTGAATTTGAATTTTTATTCTGTTGAATATATTTGGCCGGCTAACAAGTGATTGTTGTTTTGTATTAATATTTGATTGTTGCAATGGCCTCATTAAGGGCAGTCAGGGAGGCTGCTGCGGGATTGACCTCACAGTTGAGATGGTTCACATCGGCAGCTGCAACTGTTGAGCGTGTGGAATTGGAAGAGCTCACCCTTGCTCGGTATGGGCAAGTGATTGAGAGGATCAAGTCAGCTGATGCTGCGCTCACGCGCTTCAACGAGTACATCATGGACGTGGATTTGGGGGTGATGGATCAGACGGCCCGCGATAGGATTTTGGGTGACTATGACCAGATTATCCACCTGGGGGATGTCATATGTCTGCGAGCGCGGGAAATTTTGAAGAGCCGGGTGCCTGATGCGGCCAAGCCGCAGACCCCTGTTGTTGCAGGCCCTGGACTATTGAGTAGGCTGCCCACCCTGGAGCTGCCACGTTTTGACGGTCGCTTGGACCACTGGCTGGGCTTCCTAGATCTCTTTGAGAGTCTTGTCGATGCACGCTCGGACCTCGGACCTGCCCAGAAGCTGGCCTATTTATTGTCTGTCCTGGAGGGCGAAGCCAGAGCCTTGGTGCAGCACTTGCCGGTGACGGATTCCTCTTACCCGACCGCTCTGGAGCTTCTCTCCCGACGGTATCAGAACAAGCGCTGCCTGGTTGATGTGCACATCGACCAGATTTTGGGGCTACCGGCCATTGTCAGCGCGTCGACGTTGCGCACTGACTTGCTGAACCCGTTGGTTTCAGCGACCAACGCTTTGAGACGCTTGGAGTTACCGGTAGAACATTGGTCCTACTTGTTGGTGCACATAGTGCTGCAGTTGCTCCCCGCGGAGTTGAGGTCACGTTTTGAGCAGGAGTATGGTGGGGATAGTGCCACCCATCTTCCCCCCTTTGACGACCTCCTCAAATTTTTGGAAGACGAGTGTCGGTTTGCGGATAACACTCGTGGCGCCACGGGGTCACCCCCACTACCTTCTCAGCCCAGAGACCAGGGACGGACTAGGGCCCGGGGGCCTGTTGATGTTCCCCCCGCCCCCCGTTTTGCTGGCGCCCGGAGTCCTCGGGCTAGGGGGCCTGTTGATGATCGCCCCGCCCCTCGTTTTGCTGGCGCCCGGAGTCCTCGGGCTAGGGGGCCTGTTGATGATCGCCCCGCCCCCCGTTTGGCTGGCGCCCGGAGTCCTCGGGCTAGGGGGCCTGTTGATGATCGCCCCGCCCCCCGTTTGGCTGGCGCCCGGAGTCCTCGGGCTAGGGGGCCTGTTGATGTTCGCCCCGCCCCCCGTTTTGATGGTGCCCGGAGTCCTCATCATTGTGACTTTTGTAAGGCAACGGGGCATGTCATGGCGCGTTGCCGGGACTTTTTGAATTTGCACGTAAGTGCCCGCCGCCGTATTGTCAACGCACGCCGTTTGTGCTTTTCGTGCTTGGGGGCCCACTTCCATCGGGACTGCCCCGACCCCCGCCCGTGTAGAATTTGTGATGGGTCCCACTTGGAGATTTTGTGCGCCAACGCGAACCGCTCCAGCAGACCAGCTTCTGAGGGGGGTTCGCGCAGGGGGGGGTACCCCGGAGACGAGCACCGGGCTGAGACCCGCGATTCCGTACGCCGCTCTCCACCCCCCGCGCAAGTTGAACGGGAGCCCCACGAGCGCCATTTGGTCTTCCCTCGTCAGGGAGAACGCGCATTGGCTGCTAGGCAGCAGTGGCCGGGTCGGCGCCGCTGCCTTTCCCCTCCGTTGGCGGAACGTCCCCGGCTGGAGTCGCGCCCTCCGCCATTCGGGCATTCGGTGGGATATGCCCCTCCAGTGATGGCGAGCGGCTTGGGACACCGCGCGGACGAATGGTTTGATTGTTGGCCTCGTCGTGAACGAAGGCAGCCTGGAAGCGGCGATCGGTCGCCGCCCAGGCATCACTAAGAGATTGACGCCTGCCCCGCTAAAGGAACCCCCCGATCAAGACGGTTTTGTTGCCAACGGCCTCGGTCACGGTCTGGGGACCCTTGGGTGACTCGATTGTGGTCTGTGCCATTTTGGAAACGGGAGTCCGGGGTTGCCTTTTGTCTTCTTGGTTAGCGGGACAGGTTGGCCTGAATATGAACGACCTTTCAGGCAAGATTTGGGGAATTGGCGAACCGGCTGACACCACTGTTGAGGGAAGGACCTGGTTTGAGGTCACCATTGTGAGTTGTCCTTACCCTAAAATTGGTGCTCCTGCCCTTGTTGTAACTGAACTTGGTACAATTGTTGGTGACTGATCGTCACACTAAGAACTCGCATGCCGGTTGCAATGCGCTGTTGGCCATTCTGCAGCGAGAATTTTGGATTTTGTCGGCTGATCGCGTCAATGAGACGAGGCCCTTTGCTGGCGTCGTAACGGATTTTGTTGGTCCCCCTTTGTTGAAGACGTCCACCCTTCGTAATAGCAAGATTGTTAGGGCTTATTTGTGTGTTTGTCTGCCTGTCAACCAAGGCAGTACATTTGGAGCTGGTAACCTCCCTCTCGACAGAGGCCTTTGAGGCGACTTTGGAAAGATTTGTGTCTCGCCGTGGGTTACCTTTTTTGATTAGGTCTTATTGCGGTACGAATTACAAGGGTACAAGTAACTATTTGAAGGAGGTATACGCCTCCCTTAATGAGAACCAGGTTGACATTGGTAATAGTTTGGCCCGCCGAGGGGTCACTTGGTTGTTTGACCCGCCAGCCTGCCCCCCATTGGGGGGGTATTTTGGGGGCCGCGGTGAAAGCGGCAAAGGGACGCTGGCGGAGATTGTTGGGAGACACCGTTCTCACCTTTAATGAACTAGCTACGGTATTTGGCCGCATTGAAGCTGTGTTGAATTTGCAACCTTGTCAAGACTTCCAATTGATTAGCGGACGGGTAGGCCCGTCCGGGGGGGGTAGATGTTCGGTCCGACGTGAAACAGAACGCACCCTTTTGACATAAAGAATTTGATCTTGACATAACCTCTCTGACTTGACAGATTGACTTTGCTTGCTTGGAAAAAATGCCGGTCATCGGGACCCTGTTGAGTTAATTATTTGGTAAAATATTGTTGGATTCGCCTGTCGAGACCGATAATTGGGTCGCGAATTATCTAATTGTTGAAGTGTATTCCCCATTTGCCGAAAAACCCCGGGATATTGTTGAATCGTACGCCGCCTTGTCGTCGGTTGGCCTGGCACGCGGAATTTGTTGTAAATCGAATTGGATCTCGCGAGATATGAACAGATTAATTGTGTTCAGTGATTGATTGAACTTTGTAATCTCGGATTAACAAGAATCCAGTGATATTTCTCGGAACACATCGCCTTATTGTCTACCACGCGTAGCGCGCGCTTGCTGGAAACGAGTTGGGTGTGATGCTGGTCGGGACTGCGCCATCTGAAGATCGACGCCTTGGGACCGTCCTAGAACCCGTAACTTACATCACACGTTACAATTACTCACCTCATATCACATACAAACCACACTTAGGGCGTGACCTTTGAAGGTCGAACTTGGCGTCCCCAGCACTCAGGTTAGTGGTACATTTTTGTTTTTATTGTTGTAGGCCGAAGCCTAGTAGAGGCAGGCCATTGTGTAACCCTGTTTATAGTATTGAAAACAACGGTAGTCTCCACGTATCGTGGAAAAGTTCCGGACACGTCCAGTTACCGTTGGCTGGCCTATTGCAGTCTTGAACACCAAGACATTTATTAGCGTCTTTGCAAGTTTTAATAATATGCTCGTGAAAATTTAATTTGCAATCCCAAATCCCGGTTCGACAAAACACGTTCCATTGACGCGCCAGCAAGAATATAATCATTCCTAATCGGATTACGGGATCGAGAAAAAGTTATTGTTTTACACTTAGAATTATTAAACGACAATTTATTTTTTATACTCCATTCAACCACAGCATCAATATCATGTTGTAGCGCCTCACAATCCTTAGCGTCGGTTACAGAAAGGTACAGTTTTAAGTCATCAGCAAACATAAGGCATTTTGCGTTAGAGATAACAGTAGGTAAATCATTGATCACTATTATAAATTGTGTAGGTCCAATGGTACTACCTTGACTTACCCCTGATCTAGTAAAATACTCTTCCGACTTATATCCTTCTACCTTAACAAACTGTTTACGATCTTTTAAGTAGTGGGCCATGAATTTTAAAAGAGAAGTTGAGAATCCTAGTAATGCAAATTTATTTAAAAGCACATCATTATCTACAAGATCGAAGGCTTTCTTGAAATCAAAGTATGCGGCGTCCACCTGACAACCAGACTTAACTCTATTATTTATATAATCAACAAATTCGATATGATTAGTCACCGTGGAGCGGCCAGGACGAAACCCATGCTGGCAATCACTTAATTGTCCTTTGATTTGCTTACAAATGGAGTTATTAAGAATAGATTCAAATATCTTCCCAAATACACACAATATAGCAATAGGTCTAAAATTTGTTATATCTGTGGACGACCCACATTTAGGTATTGGAGTTACTCTGGACACTTTCCACTTACTAGGGTATAAGCATTGTCTAAGCGAAAGATTATATATATATAGTAAAGGCTCTTCTAAAGCCGACAAGCAATCCTTTATTAAGAAACCCGGTATGTTGTCGGGACCACAAGCTGTTAACGCTTTTAGTTGGCGTACTGCACACCTAAGATCCGTAGCTGTAACTTGTTCAATAGCCACTGTAGACAGGCAGCCTAAACGATTAGCCTCGTCCTCCACAGCCTTCACATCTAACGATGGAGGGGTATCATGGAACACGGAGCTAAAATATTCTGCAAACGAGTCAATGGCAGTCTGTCCTTCTACAGACTTACCATTATAAGTATATGTTTTTATATGTTGCCTATTTTTACGTTTTTCCTTCACATATTGCCAAAAACTTGAGGGATCCAAACTTATATTGTTTTCAACCTTTACAATATATTTTTTAAATGCTGTATTAATGAGCTCTTTCACTTTAGCCCTATAGTATTTAAAAAGTTCCTTGTTAAACTCCAAACCATGACATTTAAATTTAAATTTATTATTTCGGGCTATTCTTTTTAAAGGAATATGTCTACTGATGACGTCATTAAGTTTATTATACAGTATATCAACAGCTAGGTTTATATTTAAGCTTTGTTGCTCAAGTAATTCGGTCCAGTCAATATTAGCGATATCAGTGTACAAGAATGATCAGTGTACAATTCACTTCTAGTCGCTAAATCACTCTGAAAAATTCAATTTCCATCACACCAGACTGACGTCAGTAGTGCTTTTACAATTAATTTGCTTGTAAAATAGCTCGAACAATTTAGCATATTCAGTCAGCTGCTAATGTGGTAGTCATCGTGTCTGTCAAATTGGACACAAAGAGTGATGGTAAGAGGCGTTTAATAAATTCTCGGCCTATCAACCTAAGGGGTGACACAGGATTCTGACCTGGGACCAATTTTCTTTTGAATTTTAATCAATGATATTGTCCGTGTAATATGTTGTAATGATTTAAGACGACTTAGAATTCTACAAAGAAATAAATACAGAATAGGATATTGTGCTTCTGGAAGAAGATCTAGTAGCAGACTGTGAATGCTGTAAATTAATCTGATGATTCTCAATCCAAGAGATATAACTTTCACCTTCAAAAATAATATACTTCCATCATCTTACTCATTAAATGAGATACACTAAAAAAACGTAGACACTATACAGCATATGAAACATCCACTGTCACGCGAATGAAATCGCTGACACAACTAGTCATTATTATATTTATTTTTTATCAATAATTGGTTCGCTTTTGACCACCATCTCACCTGATGGTAAGTGATGATGCTGTTGAAGATGGAGGCCGCTTACCTAGAAGTAATCTATTCACTCTTGACTTGAAGACCCCTTGGTTATAGCTATCGGGAAACACAGACTCCGGCAGGGAATTCCACTCTTCAGCCGTAAGCACAATGAAAGTATTCTCAAAACGTTTTGTGCGTATGTATGGAATATCCACCATGTAACAATGGCGCATCGCCGTTTGTCTTGTAGTCTGATGAAGGAACGGGCTCGGCCGAATTAGATTGTGTAATTCTATCAAAAATTTTCTTTCTTTAACTACAATAAACGCTGAAACTTAATATCAGCTATCTTAAATCTCTTACCAAAGACTTCTCTTCCACAGGCACAGTCAGAGCTCCCCCCCTGGAGGCTCCCCCCTCCCTCCCCCCCGCGGCCCCCCACGTGTACGATCTCCGGCCTGTCCCCCGGCACGTGGTACCAGCTGCGAGTGACGGCTACTAATGAGGCTGGCAGTGTCACCACCACGTATAGCGCCGCCACCAAGAATGAGGATGGCAGTAAGTAGATTGGTTCCTATATCTTGGCGGCTCTGTTATATTATAAAACCAATATTATAATCAAAGCACCTTACCAAAATGAACAATTGAACTTGCTAGTGTTATAGCTGAAGAGCAGCTGGCCCGCAATACATCTCACTATAAAGTTTGATGAACTGGAATTTGTAAAATTATAGGTATGATTAAATACTGTATTGCCCATTTCCATCAACCATTTTAACATAGTGAGAGTCCCCCGGGCCTCGGGAAGCACGTTAGGTCGTTGATCCCTGCCGTAGTTTGTACAGCTTTGACAGTCGTTACGGGTAGTCAGAAGTCTACAAATATAATACTGGTCTTGCCAAGTGGTCAGAGAAGTCACTCCATGTGACACTAGTACCTGAGTACTAGTGTTTACGCACTGCATACGCTTAAACAGGAAGCCGACCCCAACAAGTTCGGTAAAGACTGAGCAGATGATGACTGAAGAGGACGTACTCGTCTCTCTCCAGTCATTATAACAATACATATATCCGGGGTATCAAGCGTATCATGGTCTTCTAATCAAGTATTTTAGTAATTTTCATTGAATTGGGATTGTCATAACCTTTGATCCGGCACACTACTATGTTCTACTTCATTCAGATATGTATTGCCAACAACTACATCATACAACTAAAGTTTTTTACTACTACAAATTAGGGTATTTTCGCAATTGTTTCTTTACATGCATTATACAACTCAAATCCTGATTAATCAATGTACCTGCCATACTAACTCTTCATCACCCTTGGGTGAATGTCGAGGGCATTAAGTCCGCCTTTGTACCGATATGTATGAATTTTGGCAGGGAATTCCACTCCTTAGCAGTACACACAGTGAAAGAATAATAATAAATTCGTTTATCTGCAAACACTAGTACACAGTTATAAATAAGCTCTGCCTCATAGTGTTCTGAAAACATTTTGTGCGTATGGGTGGGATGTCCACCATGTAATGATGGCGCATCGCCGTTTGTCTTGTAGTTCTATGATGGAACGGTTGTGCTTTAAAAACACCTGTATAATTGACACGTTCTTCTCCAGGTGAAGTGGAACCTCCTTCAGAACTGTTCGATGTGAACATGCTTGTGATCATCTGCAGCTCCATACTGCTCACCATCTGTCTGGTGAGCTGTATCTACATACTGCTGAAGAGACAAAGGTTCGTTGTTTTATTCATGCTACAGAAAATCTATAGTTTCCTAAACTGCATTTGGGAGTGATCAAGTCAAAAGAAACAGAACACAAATAGTAAGTCTATTTGTGTTCTATTTCTTTTGACTTAAAAATAAGAAAAACAAAAAGTATTAATTTTGAAATTTGACGTCTAGGTACAAGACTCCAAACGAAAAAAAGCTGATTTCCAAAATCATTTTACTAAAAAATATTGTTAATTTCTACTTTTTAGTGATAATTAGGTAATAAAACTAAAAGAAAGGAAGTGGATTTCATAGTGATGTGTGATTTTACACTATACCCATAATTAATCAATATTGTTTGATATAAAGCATATAATATCTTGATCACTTATCATTTCCCATTTGTAAATTAATAATTTGATGTGACGGTGTTTTGTTGAAATTTTAGTCTATTTCAATCGATTTTTTTTTTTGAAGTCAGATACATTAATAACAACAATTGCGTGATGAGGGTAAAAGAATAACTACAATTGCGTGTAGGTTCATTCAAGTATACATATTTTTTATTTGATTTTGATTCATCTTCTATGATTCCAGAACAGGCAACCTAGCAGAGTACAGCGACTCACTACCAGTGCACAACAAGTGTGAGAGCGGCAACTTGTCGAGCAACACGTCGCATACAACGCTACACCACGTCAGGGAGAGCGCCGCCAGCGTGCAGGGCAGGCTGTACAGCGCGCCTGATCATGTGAGGAACAATAGTAAACATGGTAAGATTTATTTATTTATCCTCATTAAAGATAGGGTACACAGTCATATGAAATTATTCTACGATCCATACAAAAGAAAAGAAAGAGCTCGTAACTACATAACAACAGCCGTCCGGGGAGAAATTCAAGGATGAACAACGCTTGCCGAGCTGAGTGCGAGCAGAGTGTAGCGTGCACTAATACAGACGTGCGCGACGTCTAATCACAGAGGTCCCTTTTCTTCCGTGCCCAAGATTTACCCATTAGATCTATCCTACCAAACATGTTTAGACATAACATACCTACTCATGATAATGAAAAAATATAAATGCGCGGTGTATATAATCTATGTACTTTTCAATGTTCTCCACATTGAAAAGTACATAGATTTGAAAAAAGGTCCTATAGGACGTATGTTGTACGTCTGAGATTATCGCATTTCAAAGGACCTTCTCTACGTACCCCAAGGGCTGCCTTTACCATTGGCAGAAGTCAAGCAATGTCATACAATGTGACGTGGCAATGCCACCGTCTTTTACGGCACATTACCAGTGCTGCATACACATTTAAGACTCCATATTTTAAACTAGCATTTGCCCGCGACTTAGTTCGCGTGGCAGGTTTTCCCTGTGTAAATCCCGATCCTGTGGGAAATTCCAAAAATCCTTCTTTAATGCTCCCCTACACACCCCAAGGAACATACAAGCCAAATTTCAGGTTCCTGCACCCAGTAGTTTCGGCTGTGCGTTGTCTGTCAGTCAGTAACGGAAGCGTTTTATAATTATATGTTGATTGTTTTTAGCTTTAACTAATTTAGAATTTCTATGTTTACTACTAAACATCCGACTCTTCTTTCTGATGCCAAGCCCAACGTATCTGAGCCAACGTCATCGTATTTCCTCCACCCTATTGTTTAAATGATTTAATTTATAACTAGATAAAGATTTACATTGAACTCAGTCATCCTGTAGATACCTAACAATAAATCCATTATGTTCCAGAGCTGTACGAGATAAGCCCATACGCGCAGTTCGCAGTGGGCTTCAGGTCATTCGGGCACGTGGAGAACCAAGACATGCCCAGTCGACACGCGACACGTAGATGTGACACAGGTAACACGTGCACATTAACTGCATACTGCTACACGTGCAGATAGCTAGCTAAGTGGATCGCACACAACACCAGCAGTTAGCATTCACCAGTCCACACATGTTCCGTAGTATGTATAAGGGCCGCGTATCCCACCCTGACGTGTCCTGTGCGTGGTGTGGGCAGCCGGAGCAGTCTGTCACACTGGCGCTGACTACAACGTGTCCGTGTTCCTGACACACTAGTGTGCGCCAAACGATCTCTTAACCTCACTGTAAGTTGGGTTAGGATAGGATACACCTTTTTCTGTCGACACAAAAAGACCCATAACTAGTGCGTGTAAACGAAAGCATACTCTTCAAGCGATCGAGTATTCGGGAGCGGTCATAATCGCGAGATAAGCTAGATTCATAGTGAACGTGTATTACTATATACATCCGGGCTGCCCATGTATATATACTATTGAAATCTGTGGCTATAGATGTTTCTTTTATCTAAACGAAATCCTTTTCCCCAGAAACGAGTTTTCAAGCGTGTTCCGAATCAGAAGATAGTGACAGCATATCAAAATCTACATTAAAAAGTATTCCAAGAAGTAAGTGTTAATTATTTTTTATTTTAACCTAAAACATGCAAGTCTAATCTTGAACAATTTTAAAAATAAACTTATTGTAAACTATTTGATTGACCTAAGTCAATAATTATTCGGTATAAACCACGGAGCGAATACAAAGCGTTTTTAATATTTAGGCCCACTTGTAGCAACACTTTAAATCGAGATTTACAGTACCAAAAACTCGATTTAAAGTGTTGCTGCAAGTGGGCCTTAAAGTACTTGCCATTCATAAGACAACCGCGGAACATTCGGTAAAAAAATTGGATTCTAATGACGGCCCTGTCTTTTTGATGTTTATGGTTGATGTTGACAGATGACGATAGATGGCCGATTTTTTACAAAACGTTATAAATATAATATTTTGGCGACTATTAATGGTCTTTAGGAATGAATATTAAACAAACTCCAGTTCTTAATTATCAAAATAAATTATTACTGAGCTCTAAGTACTCAAAAATGCTTTATTCTTATGACACAGTGTCGCCATCTAACGTCGGGTAGAACCACATTGGGAGATGCCGACGCTAATAACAAATCTTTCTAGAAATAATATGTACCTGTATCTAGAGGTAATATGTACATACTACGAAATTACGCATTACATTACTTACAGATGAATGTGATGCTAGTCATGGCATCAGATCGTCTATCTGAATAGTTTTTACATGATAAAACGCAACACTTCATCCTCTTCTTCTTAGAACACGAAAATTCTTTAACATGCGAACGTTAACAAAGCAGTGCACGGAACGACCGACGATCGAACACTAACAAAGGCCACGCCCACTCGATGACGTCAGGACCTAGTTGAAAATCACAGTGCACTGTTGCTTAGGCCGCCTCCCCTTTGTATTTGCTTCGTGGTGCCAAACACAGCTGTCTAAGAATATATAATTATTTTTGATGGAATAAGTTAGCCGTCTATCCAGCCCAAAACTTATTTAGAAATGACAAAACATATAGATATAGGTATCAACTAAAGAAAAGATTCGTACAATAGTCACCACTATTGTCATTGCTATATTTATTAAGTCAATCAATCTTTTTTATAAAGCAGATATCAGCAATCGTGTTGCTGTTATTTTTATTATTAAAAGCTAACAGCCCATCACGAAACATACCCTATTTATTGTGTTTAAGTCGTTGTTGTTAAGTCTAATATATACATTTTATCTTTCCAGAGGTCTGCAGAACTCCACACCATAGATAACCACACACGGAACAACTTTCATTTAAAACCTTATATAATTATTATTATATTGTACATAGGTATTATTCAAGTAACTAACTTATTTTTTTTTTAATGGAAGCGTTCTTGTTGCTGCTATTGTTATTATTTTTAATGAATCACTCGTTTAAGTAATAGTTTAAGCAGCCATTGTAAATTCAACCGCCAATGTGTCAAAAATGATAATGTTTCTGCATACATTTCTTCCTATAGAATGATATAGATTTTAAATCTGTTTCCATTTAATCTATATTTACTTTTGGTAATTGTGATTAAAAACATTGGCTTTGCAGTTGCCTAGCTCCGAGATATCGCTTGCGTCTTAGAGTATTCTATGGCTTGCGTATTACGGTTACCTTTACATAAAAACTACTTAGTCTGGAATATAGTGAAATAGAATCTGTACCGATTTTCACAATCAAATATATTACTTTTAGGACATATCACAGTGCCGGTGCCGTATATCTGCGCACAACAAGCACATAAGTTGATTTGATGAACCAGCCAAAATCAAGAACTGTATAAATAAATAGCTATATAAGAAAATTATAATAATATTCTGAGAAAGACTGATTTAAAATAATTTAAATAATAAGTAATAGTTGAAATAAATGTTGATTGATAAGAGAAAGACTTTATTTTAGTAGTCCTAACCACAATTGTTCCACAGGAGAACTGTGTTATGTCACACAATAATATTACAAAAAGAAAATGCTTCAATTTTCTATTGCTGTGAAATTACTTATGCTTCACAAATGATGTATCACTCTTAATGCCATTTCTTTCTTTCTTCTTTCTTTCTTTCTATCTACTGTCATTTAATACTGGGACCGGTGTCACCAGTTCGCAGCTACTACCACATAAACAAACAATAGATACACACTTTCGCCTACACATGCATTTTGCATTATTACAACAAAATTAAACTTTAAGCGATGACATTACGCAATATTTTCTAAAAACACATAATCTCAGGTGGCGTAACAAGTGCGAAAAGCAGAGAAAGATATCGCGCGCTCACTCTCACTTAGGAATAGTGCAGTGCAAACTCATGTTATTATCAATAATTTTCTGTTGAGCGTTATAGCCAAGGAGTAACAATAGATAACTCGTAACAATAGATAACTAATTTACTGAAAGTTTTTCATTCCTCGACGCGCTTTTAGACGATTTATTTAGGATAAAAGGGAATACAATAAAACGTTAAGTGTAAGTATATTTTTTATTATTTAGTTATACAAATCTTAAAGGCTCTCCAATACTTCACTTTATGGGAAAAAAAAAAAAAACAATAACTAAATCAAATAGAGCAATAATGGCACAACTTAATACCGATGGCGGTCTTATCGCTTATAGCGATACTAGCTTGTGCCAGCGGCTTCTCCCGCGTAGGAAGTTTTTCCCGTGTAAATCTCGATCCCGTGGGAATTTCGCAAAAGGCTTTCTTAGCGGATGCCTACGTTATAACATCTACCTGCATGCCAAATTTCAGCCCGATCCGTCCAGTGGTTTGGGCTGTGCGTTGATAGATCAACTATGTCAGTCAGTCACCTTATACAAGGTGCAGTTTTGGATCTGCAAAACATTTTAGGAGGTAATTATGTTAGTGATTCTCGACCCGAACCAACAATAAAATGGGCAGGTATTTTTTTTTCATTTTATTCTTATTTACGGAAATCGGTAAGTGTGAACTCCCCTTTTTAAAACGCGACCAATCTGTACGTGTCCTTAAACTGCGCTTTCACACACACAAACAAACGCAACCGACATTTCTTTCATAAATCCAAAGCACCAACCACCGCCCGCTCCCTCTCCCCCGCCACGCCCCCGCGGCCATCGCAAACGCATGAATCGGGTCAATTTATTAGTGTATTTGATGACGCCGGTATGTGCATACGCTTGCAAATTCCGCCCCTCAAGTGCGCCTTCGATTGACGGTCGGGATAGGTACCTACTACCTAGTTGTAAAAATGACGGACCAATACTCCAATGTAGAGTTGGTGGAGATGGTCCGCTTGTATGCCATCAGTGGAGACAATGTATCTGGAGCCATCGAAATGTTCGCGGAGTTATTCCCCAATCGGCAACGTCCCTCACACAGGGTAATGCTGGCTGCTACGCAGAGACTGCGCGATCATCGGCAGTTCGACGTTCCCCAGCATGCTGAAGGTCGCGGCAACGAAGGCTTGCCTGTCGCCTTGCAGGAAGATATCCTGGAATTCTTCCGGCGAGAGCCACGTGCAAGCACGCGGGAGGCTGGTCGACGGTTTGGAGTGCACCACTCCACAGTGTGGCGGCTACTGCACAAAGAAATGCAGCATCCTTTTCACTAGCGCAAGGTACAGGATCTCCACCAGGACTTTTATCTGTGGGGAGACGTTAAAAGATTGGTGTACACAGACGAAATCACCAGTGTTACCCAACTACGTGCAAAAGTGATCAGTGCTTTCGACACAATAAAAACGAATGTGTTTGTGTTACGTAAGCTGAAGGAAAATCAGCAACGTCGTGCTAGACTGTGCCTGGAGTGTGACGGTGGAAACTTTGAACAATATCTCCAGGTAACATAAGTAGGTAATTTATTTATTTATTTGTACATAGACAATAATTTTTAAATACGATGTTAGCTAAATCAACTTGATTAGTGTAAATAAGCTGATTTAATTTTTTTAACTACGCCAAAAATACCTATCAGACAAAATGAATCGGTACGACTTTCCATTGACGTCCGCCGAATTGAGGGTGGTAGGGCCGTGGGGGGAGGGGGGGGAAGGGTACTACCCCCCCTTAAAAGGAAAAGTTTCGAAGCCCCCCCCTTTTCGAGTATTTTTTAGTTTTAATTTTGAGGTTATTTTACTCATTTTATGGATTAAAATTAATAATAAGTGTAAAAATCCAGGGGCCCCCTAGAGGGGGGGGTAGGGGGTTCTCCCCTACGGAAGGGGGGAACCCGCTTCATCAGAATAAAATAGGGGGACTGATTCAAAGGGATTTCTGTATCTATTTTTAAACTGCAACGTCTCCGGCGCTGCGGGAAGAGCAGCCTCTACGCCTTTGCGTAACAAATCGCAGGCATTCATCCTCGCCTCCACAGCTTCGGCTTGTTGGTCGCCTTCAGCGACCAGCCTCAGCCGCTTCGGCTCGTCCGATGCCTACGATTTGTTACAGCAGGCGGAGGCTGCTCCCCCTACGCGCCTCCGGGTCTATAAAAACACTCTAGGGGTAGGACAGACTCGTAACAGGTGGAGTCGGGGTCAATCAATTCGGTTCTTTGACATAAGTTGAACCTAACCTACACAAACGATGACTGACGATGACAGTGACAATACAAAATAGCGTCAGTTTTACGTTTCGTTGCACAAGCCGGCAAAAGACGGTAAACACTACACATTTTAATTTTAATAGCTCTTAATGAAAATAATGCCTAATTTAAATGTAAACTGTTAAATATAATTATGTGTGCATGAAAAGTATAGAAATAAGTACACAATATAATTATTTACGTAAATTTATATAAAATAAAATGTTACCGAACCTAAGACACCTTAACTGTAGGTAAAACGAAACGTTCAATGCTGAGAATTCTATATAATCTGTGGTAGGGATTGACATAAATACTGTAAAAATAATTGATTTTCAATAATTTTTTTTTCAAAAAGAACGCGTCTCCGCGTATTGAAACTTTGCGTGTGTGCTTATAATAATGTAACCTTTCTGTAAAAAAAATATCAACCCCCAACTCGTCGAACGTCAATGGAAAACTTAGCCAATGAATCACCTAAAATCCCTAACACATGGGTACCTACTTAACTAGCACAAATTATCTTGATGTATTTCTGTCGGTCCTCAGCCCGTTAAAAAGTAGGAAGGAAAATCTTAAATCAACCAATTTAATCTACAAATAAAAACCGTCCTTGGGGCTATTTACCTACATAGCGCGCCGACTACCTACATGCCTTATTATTATTATTAGATGCCTACCTAAGCCCCCGCACGCGCTCGCGATCGTAGTTTCACAATTGTGCAACGGGAACTGCTTACGTGCTTTGTAAGGTTTATTTATCTTCGCCTATCATTTTATTCATCAGCTGATAGGTAACTAACGACGCCAACGTGATCTTTTTTTGGCGCAGTTGTATCTACTTTCTACTATTATTATTTATCGTAATAGCCCAGTGGTTAAGGCTTTCTCCTCTCATGCATGAGGTTGCAGGTTCGCAACTGAGCAAGTACCATTCTGTTATTTTTTTAATTCATAATGATGTAAGTACTTTTTAAATTTATCTAGGACATAATTGAAATCCCGTGTTTCGGTAAGCACTTAATTAATGCCTTTAGTTCGAATTGATTTGTAGATCTCGGACGGTCGTTAGGTACCACACGGGTCGGTACGGGTCAACGACCTTACAGCCCTGCCATATGGTCGTTGGTACGTGTAGTCAAAAGCCAGAAAGTCAGACAATTAGTCTAACAAATGGGTATCGTATTATCAAGTAACTGGTTTGTTGACAACTGATACGCAGTCGCCCTACGTGATTCACTGGCACTCCATGTAGTGAGCTGCATACAGTTAAACTGAAAGCCGACCCTAACATAGTTGGGAACTGAGAACTAATGATGCTTAAAAATGAGTTATTATTTAGCGAAATTTAAAACAATAATGTAGGTACAATGTGATTTTCAAATTCGAACTACATCTAAGGCAGGCGGTATGACGACAATCGCGGGGCCCCCCGTAACTATAGCAACGACCTTCATTTTAGTTTAACGTACATCGTACGTGCCGCGTTCGTTTCACACGCACACAGTGACATGACCCGCGATACATCGCAATGGGTGATTCTGTTTTTTTGAAGAGGGTTATTAAGAGTGTTATTCTGAAAAACAATAAAATTGAAAAATCGAAAAGAAAAAGTATTATTGATTATTGACTTGGTATCCTATTGTTATATGATTATTTACGAGTCTCATAACAACCTCCTGAAATATTTTGCAGGTTCAAAACTGCACGTTGTATCTATACTAATATTATAAAGCGGAAAAGTTTGTTTGTTTGTTTGTTTGTTTGCTTGAACGCGCTAATCTTCGAAAGTACTGGGTGGATTTGGATAAAATTTGGTATGGAAGTAGCTTGAAGCTTGAGGAAGGTTATAGGCTACTTTTTAACCGACTGCAAAAAAGGAGAGTTATGTTTTTACCGTGATAGAATCCACGGGAGCGAAGCCCCGCGTGAGTACTAGTATTTAGATATTCTAGACAATCTTAGTCATATTGATGGTATCCGGATCTTTCGGAAACCTGTAATAATAGCATTAGATAAAGTAAAACAGATGCATAAATAATATGAAAACGTATCGATCCGATCCAACTTAATCCATTATACTTACAATATACATAATAATATGTATCCATAATTATTTTGTCATAAAAAAAAAAAAAAATACTGAACACTTCAATGATACAACGGTACCCAACGTAGACTGTTATTTAACTTAACTACGTACATAACAATAATTAGCCTATCCTATTAATTTTCTGAATGAAAAAATAGTTAAAACGTACGAATTAACATATAATTGTTCAAAAATGACTTTTTATAAACTATTTAAACAGGAAAAAAACATGCTTAATGAAAATACGTATTGAAATATTTAACGAAAAATTATATTTCATTCGAATTTCGGTAAAACTACGTATTAACAATGAAGCTAAAGGTAACAAATTACCGATACAAAATAGTAGTGGCACGTCACTAATTCGCGGCCAAACCGTGCGGCGTGTTCCTGGAATGTACGTAAACGACGATATTGTTTATTGCGCATGACTATAATATTTCATTGCTGCTTTTAGTAGTTGTAATAGTAGGCATGAACAAGCTTAAGTATTAATGGTAATTGAATTGAGAAAAAAAAACGTTTACTGTGATAATCGTAGTAATGGTGGCGAAAATATTTGATTTGATTATATTTTTTAAAAACGACATTATTTCAAAAATTAAGTACTTACATATGAAATTTTATCCCTTTATTTATAAAGGTACAAATTTTGGAAGAGTTTCCGCAGTTAGATATGCTGTAGAACACCATGTTTACCTCTCCGCATCCCAAACAACACAAGTAACCGCAACAAACGCTTCACGCGCACTTGTGGCCTACGTGTCACATGCGCGGCAACAAGGTCACGCGTCTTTGCGACTTCTATTGCCTTATTATTAAGATTTCTGTGGTTTTAACTAATAAATCTTTTTGATAACTTCACTAATTCTTCTCTATATTTAATTTCTTCCAGCACCAGTTCACCACAGAGCTACCGAGTAGAAGCATTTTTGGAGACAACTCTCCGACATCTCATGGTTCTACTATAAGAAGAAGCAAACGGTTCCTGGCAAGACGCGTGCTCTAGCAAGGACACATCTCATCCAGAGAGCCCAGGAGTACAGTCTACAGGGTCTAATGTGTGGCACCAAGTACTCTCTGCGAATGACTGCAGCTAACAGCGTGGGGTCGTTGCAACTGACATATGTTGATTCTACTACTGGTAGAATGGTGAGTATTGATATGAAGGAAATAAACATTGTATTGTAGCCGAAAGATTCCGTTATATGACTTATTACCCGCTGGCTTCACCAAAACAGATGCTAATCTGTCTATTCTGTGAAATTTTGTGTCTTACCTCATTGATTGGATCAATTGGTAGCCCACTTCATGATCAGTATCCACTTATGTTTTCACTGTGGGAATTTCACATTATTACAGGATTAATCCTAACCTTTCCACATCCAATGACTTTACCAATTTGTATCTAGTATCTTAAATACGATTCCAATTTATTTAGATAAAATCAATCTGACGGACCCATTTTTTTTTATATCTGTGTCCAGAAAACATTGCTTTTAGCCAACCATATTTTCATTACAAATATGTACTGCTTATAATTCACAAAAACATGCTCGGTCTATCAGCCAGCCTACCAGAAAATATACTTATTGAATCACGCTCGTTTCAGTTCCCATATCGGCCACCTGTACTGAATGGTTCTGCAGTAACGCTACTCACATCTACATAAAACTGAGCGGTTGGGACGACAACGGATGAGAGATCACCAGGTGTGACGTGGACTACAAGGAGTATAGTGGCAAGACGTGAAGGAAAGCTGAATGAGGTGAGTTTAATAGAAGTTAGGTAATAGTGTTTCATTTTGGAACATTGCTTTAAGAAACTAGGTAAAAATAATAAGGAATGTCTGCAGCGAACTAGGTATATCTTCAGAAGACTTTTGTTGTTTTTATTAGGCTTTACAGGAAACCCTTATTAATCCATTCCGATTCTGATAAATATCTTAAATATCAACCTAACTAAATCTGCCTGTTTGTTTTTTAACTATTCACGCTTTGAAGGCTTAACGGATTTAGATGAAACTTACGGGTATACAATGCGCTAGATTTGGGCATAGGAAATTTTAATCCCGAAAATTAACTGGAGCGAGCTTAAGTCTGTTTTAATAACATTAGCTACGCGGACGATATGGTGCTGCTGAGTGCCTCGGTCTGTGGACTCAGAAAGCTGATAAGTATCTGTGAGAGCTATGCTAATGATTGCGGGCTGCTATATAATGTTAAAAAGAGTCAGTATATGGTTTTTCTGGGTGGGCGAAGAAAAGTTCTAGATACACCACCAGTAACTCTATATGGCTTACCTTTAGAAAGGGTAAAGGTTTTTAAGTACCTAGGCCATCTAGTTACCCCCACTCTTAAAGACGATACTGACATGGAACGGGAGCGAAGGGTGCTGTCAGTCAGAGCGAACATGGTGATCCGCAGGTTTGCTCGCTGCTCAAGAGATGTTAAGTTAACTCTGTTTAGAGCCTATTGCTCGACGCTGTACACGTGCAGTCTGTGGACAGATTACACGCATACATCGTACAGCGCCCTTCGAGTCCAATTCAATAACGCGTTTAGGATGTTGTTGGGACTCCCGCGCTTTTGCAGTGCATCGGTGATGTTCGCGGAGGCGCGCGTAGATTGCTTCTACACTATAATGCGCAAGAGAGGCACTTCGCTTGTGCGGCGAGTGCGAGGGAGCGCCAACTGCATGCTGGCTGCGCTCGCGGGTAGGCTGGATTGTGCGTACATCACTCACTGTTGTAGGTTGCACATTACACGCAGGGATGGAACATATTTATAGAGTATTTTTTAGTAATGTTAAAAATTGTAATATTTTAATTTGAATTTTAATAATATTTGTTTAATTTAATTGTATTTTAATTGTGACTGACATGTATTTGATCATTTGTATGAGTCTTATGTTACTTGAGAATAAAATGATATTAATTATTCATCAACCGTTTTGATTTACCTGAATGGCACTTTAATTCCGTTTTTGTTGTAACAGAAAGAAGCTTTCAAATGCGGTCATAGTCTGAAGAAAATGACAGAGAGTCGCGAACAATAACACTAAAAAGTGTGCCAAGAAGTAAGTACATAGAATTACTTCAAGATTTTCATAGATGGGAAAATAGAAAGAATATATAAGTGTTTATAACGAAATGTTCCTGTATCCGATTAAACTGGATATGAATTTTAATTAATTTGAATAAGTAAGTTTGATTAGGATGGGTGCTTGCGCAAGTTATTTGATTTGTAACTTTCTACTGACATATATCCGAACGTATCACACTTAGATGAAATAAATAAGTAGATGTGGTCAACAGAAGAAATTATATCGGAACCGTGTGTCTCCAGTTAGGCGCTGGGCGGGGCAACAACTACACATGCAGTTTAATAAAATCAATAGATACGCACTCGCGCACACACCCGCATTTCCTAAATCAGAACGTACAATGTACAATCAATAATAAACCTTATTCCGTCAAACACAGCGTGTATTTACCATGTACCTTATTATTTACCCACACAAAAACATCGGTCGCTATCGTTGTGCTGTGCAAAAGCAATTTATTTTACATATACGCTAGTGATTGACTAAATCGGAAAGTTATCGATTCTTCCATTTGTTATTGTACATTTTTTTTGGGCACCTGAAAATGAACCAAATAAAAAATGGCATATCCAGAAAATATTATAATAACAATAAACATATTATTAAGAACATAACATTACATAATTATTATTAAGTACTACCTACTAAGTATTAAGGGCTACCCTGGCGCTTTCGACTTAAATCTTAATATTTAATTATCATAGTGATTAGGTCAAATAGAAGTTGATGTTAACTTACATTACGCTCTTGATCGGAACATACCAGCCGTATAGGTTGTATAGAATCCTGAAAAGTTGAATGACTGATTTTATGAATGCCCTAAAACATGAGAAAAGCTTTCAGTAATAAAATAAAATTTAACCCACTTCTGCAAAAATCAGTTGTACTCTTAATTTTGGAATTGTCCATTCAGGCTGGAACATTTCTGCGCTGAAGTGAACCGAGCATTTATGGTGCTATTTTTTGTAGGGTACCAGTTAGGTGGCATGCCTGTGGCATCAATCCATTCCTTTTTTATATTACCATCTTTTGGGAAGCTGAAAAGTACGAAAACCACTTATTTATCATTTACATACATCCTAAGCTACTTCTAAACGTCACCATATAATAAGCATCGCAATAATTACGTAACACATTATAAATCAAGATCTGAATGATTTTGACGTATATTGCTAATCCATTGCTACATATGTTCGAAATATTGGTTTGCTCAACAACGTAAATACCACAGTGAGTGTTGTTGATTTAGCATAATGAAACCGATTCCTACTGTAAGTGTGTTACGCAATTACCCCGCAGGTAATAGTTTAGTAGGTTATAATAGGTTTTTGTTATAAGAAAAATCCTAGTTAGTAGAGAAATTGTTAAATATATGAAAACAAACACACATCCATGCCTAACAAATAAATAGCATGAATATATTGACTTATTTTAAGCTAAATTCACAAATATATTATCTGAACCATGCCGATTATTATAACGCATTCGAAGCTTCAACGGAAGTAAAATACAAAAACCATAAAAAAATAAAGAAACAGCAACATAGGATAAGGCATAACATACGATAATTCTAAACCGAAAAACACCACCGATTATTAACCTAAAATTAAAGTAACTTACTTTAC
Organism: Tholera decimalis; assembly: GCA_943138885.2. Lineage (NCBI taxonomy): Eukaryota > Metazoa > Arthropoda > Insecta > Lepidoptera > Noctuidae > Tholera > Tholera decimalis. The sequence goes on from OW964573.2 coordinate 13,651,304, forward strand.
GAATATTGGTTACGCATTTCTCTACTACTCTGTAAAAAAATCAAAATAAGTAAAAAAACATTATTTACACCGGGCTAAAACGGTTGACAGATTGAAAAATAAACTATTGTAGCGACAGCGACGTCGGAACTCCTTACGCATGCTGCGGGCGTAAAATAAATTGTTTATTATTATTATTTTTTTGTACACTTGACATTTCAACGTATTTTTATTTCTGTCATCTCATGTAAAATAAAAGTTAAACATATTTTCTTAGAGGTTTCCGTATGTTATAAAAAACTTTTAACCAAAAAAATTAAAGACTCCCAAAAAACACTGCAAAGTGAAAAATAACTTTAATTTCAGTAGTTGGTGTCTTTAGTTTTGTATTTTCGTTTTTGGCACCGACTTCCGAAATTAAAGTTATTTTTCACTTTCCAGTGTTTTTTGGGAGTCGGTTTAATTTTTTGGTAAAAAGTTTTTATTTAACTCTTTTTAGTTGGTAGATTTTTAATTAACCTAGTTACAAGAGCCTAAATGTCAACTACTTATATTCATTTACAAAATATTGCTTTTCCCAATGTTGGGCTGTTATTTGTTGAGGAGTTCTCCTGGTAGTTCACCATCAGCTTCACTTCACCATATGCATTATGACGAGCATATTGTGCTTAATAACCACATTCAAGTAATCGAAGCGGAACACATGAACTACTTATTATTCCTACTTATATATTGAGTAGTTCCAGTGGCCATTGGTGGTCTTCATCATCAGGTCTATTTCACAAATGGTGCTTTTCGAATGCAACTACACACAAGTTACTATAAAAATACTCAAATCACTATAGGTGTGCCTATAATATTTGAAGAGTTCCCTCAATTTCTCCAGGATCCCATCATCAGATCCTGACTTGGTGACAATGGGAGCAATTTCAAAGTAGGTATACCCTTTCAAACAAAAAAAGAATTTTCCAAATCAGTTCAGCCATCTCCGAGTAATCGGTGATCATACATAAAAAAATAATAATAATCTACGCGTCGAATTGATAACCTCCTCCTTTTTTTGTCGTCAGTTGAAAATCCCCTAAACTATAATAGCAATATTTCATTCGTCAATCGACATTGCTATCGATAGCCTTCGTTAGTGGATCTGCACAAGCACATCACTAATTCGTCGCAAGAAGTGGCGGCCTCACTACGCGATGAATCCGCGTAATACAGTTTCGTATGTTATTTTTACATTGCTTGTCCAGTTACTTAGTGACGAACTCAGGTAGTGGTTAAGGAGCAATGTATTTATAGCAAAAGAAGTACAGTCGTTCTGATATTTGAAAACAAAAATAACATAGTAAAACCAAGAAATATTTTACGATTTATTGTTTTTCATGATTTTAAAGACAAATATTGTAAAATACTTGTACTTACATATGGTAAGTGATTCCATGATTCACATAGTTTTGATTTTGGCTTCGGTTTTTATAAGATACCACAGAACAACTCGGCATTCATATATGTTATCACGATCGCCGTCGAAAGCGCACTAGTTCGCAGAGACGGCCACTTGCCTATGACATGAGCCCTGTGGCCATGTCGCGCGGACACCGATACGCCCCCTTACCACTTCTCCTATATTTTTGATTTCTGTGGTATCACATATTAGAATACAAATTCATATTTTGCCGCGGTTTTTTAGTTGACCAATCATCCCTTCCTAGCTTCCTGTTCCCACGAATCAGAGAAGAAATGCTCGCCGCACGCGCCACTATTGGCACATTCATCGCTAACCAATTACCGAGCAGATTCTATGGTTCGAGAGGGTATAATTACCTCCGCCATATTGTGTCTCGGAGTATTCCAGAAGAAACCATCGTGAAATTACCACAACGCGACTTGCCCGTTAAGCAAGTTATCAACCGCGTCTAGCCGAGATTAACGAAATACCGCTATATATATATATATATATATATCTAAAACTATCAAAATATCAGTGTTGGCCACACACGTGTGACGAAATAAAGACCAAAGTGAAAGTGTTCAGCAACGAAGAAGAAAGTGATTCATCCCACTTGCATCTCAGAATATCCAAGTAAGTCCATCAACCTTTCTTCCTACTCCTGGTCAACTCATTACTGTGTGCTCAATACTCCATCGCCCGCAAACTAAATTTACAGCCACGGTCCTTCGAGTTCTTTCCACAGCATAATTCCGGTCCTTCGAGCCGGATTCATAGAATCAGCGATCTTCTATACTTTTTATAAGTTTACCGCAACATAATTATAGGTCTCATACCTAGTATTTAGGTCAAATACCTAAAATACAAAGTTCGTAAGAACGCCATATTGGACGCGTACGTACCGTTCGGTGATTCTTACCTACTTCCCCGCTAAATACTACAATACATTCATTGAGAATTATTGTATCAACTTAATATTTCTCCTATTGCATTAAAATAGCATAGGTAAATATTCTAACCACTTATTATCGTACTTACTTTCACCCTAAATACATAATTCATTGAGGATTACTGTATCAACTTAATATTTCTCCTATTTGCATTGAAATAGCATAGGTAAATATTCTAACCGCTTATTATCGTTAGTTATCTCGGCTAACTTAACTACAAATCATATTCAACCGCATTCCTTAACTTATACCCGCTTAAAATAATATTATTCTAATCTAACCGCTATACTTAATATTAATCTCCGATATTTTCTGTTAATATTCCAATATGGAAGATCTTAAAGTAAAAGTCAAATTACTTCAAGCTAAAAATCAAGCAATCTTTAAACGTTTATCGTCATTATATGAAACATCTAAGAAAATAAATATTTCTAATATTGAGCTTCGTTCATCAGAATCATTCATGGCGGACACGGAAATCCTGTCAATAACACGTCAAGAATTTAGTTCCAATTTAGATAAAGTAAATATCTATTCGTTACAATTAAATCCTGATCATAAAATTGATTATAACAGTCTTACATCTTTCGACGGCGTTTACACGCGCGTGGAACGAGTACGTTCTCTCATTACAACGCAATATTCAAGGTCATCGACCGAGGCAGCGTCGCATGATAACGCAAACCCATATAAGGGTGGGGTCAAGCTCCCGCCGATTCAGATTCCGTTCTTTGATGGTAAGATTGATAACTGGCCTGTTTTCTATGAACCATTTAAATCAAATATACATAATAATTTGAACCTTACGGATTCTCAACGTGTGCAGTATCTGATCGGTAATCTAAAGGGAAATGCATTGCAAATTACCGCCGGAATTATTCCATCAGGTGATAATTATACCGCTATCTGGGACAGTTTAGTGAAAAAGTATCAGGATAAACGAGCATTAGGCTCACATTACATGTCTAACTTATTAAACATTAAACCCGCAATTAATAATTCCGCATCTTTAAATAGTTTCATTGAAAGTTTTCACGCGTCTGTTTCTGCTTTAGAACAAATTAACGACTTAAAGGATTTCATTTTGTTCAATTTAGCTTTGAGAAAGTTGGACCCTGCTACCGTACATTTATTCGAAATGCAAAAAAGAAATGAGGAAATTCCTACTTATACGGATTTCGTGGAATTTATAAAATCGCAAGTTAAGATATTAGATCGAACTGTATCATCTCGCACCGCGTTAGTGAGTAACAACCCTAATAAAAATAATAACTCGTCTCGCAATCAGTCACGTAATAATACAGTACATACTTTTGTTGCTTGCGATAATAACCAAACTTGTTTGTATTGCAATAAAGGTGATCATTGTAAACTTTACACTTGTCCAACCTTTCAATCACTCTCAGCAAATTCACGTCTGGACGTTATTAAAAACAAGCGTGGATGTGTAAACTGCCTTAGTTTAACGCACACTGCTTCACAGTGTAAATCTATCCATAATTGTAGAACATGTAACAAGCGACATCATTCTCTGTTACATCTCGAGAACAGCTGTCAGCCACCTCAGACGGTCAAAAATGACGCTGTCAGTAGCTCCGCTAACTCGCAACAGGTGGCGCTGTGTGCGTGCTCTCGCATAGGTACAAACACGCAGCGTACTACAGTACTTTTATCAACTGCGAGAGTCTACGTTGATAACAAATATTATAAACACGTTTCTGTGAGATGTTTAATAGACAACGCTTCGCAAAATAATATAATTACTTCCGCCTGTTGTAAAAAACTACAATTAAACATTATACCACTTTTGAACTCATTCATTAAGGCTGTCGGAACTTCCTCGCGACCTATCATAGGTTACGTTGAGATTACAGTTACTGCTAATAATAAAATTAATTCTTTTAAAATCACCGCTCTGGTTGTCGATTGTATCACGGACAACTTGCCATCTCAACTTGTTGACACTTCTGCAGTGCAACTTTTATTCGATTTACCGCTCGCAGATCCCCAATGGCATGTCCCGGGAGAGATCAAATTGCTTTTTGGGGCAAAACTGTTCCCGTATTTGTTACTTCAAAATAAAATTATCTCACCTACCGCTCCGTCCGCTATTGAAACCGTGTTTGGTTACATTCTTATGGGTGAGGTACCCGCTAGTTTATCTTATAATAATTATAATACCTCTTCATATTTTTCTACCGCGTTAAATATAGATAATTCTCATTGTTTTCTGTCTTTAGACGAATCTTTACATAAATTTTGAAATATTGAAGAAGTACCTTCAAAATCTTTTATGAGCCCGCCAGAACTGGAGTGTGAACAGCTATACGTTTCTACTGTGTCACGTGACTCCAGTGGTAGGTATTGTACCGCGTTACCATTCTGTAAAAATCCAGATTCAATTGGAAATTCTTACGCTGTCGCTTATCGACGTCTAATCAATTTGGAAAAAACTAAGCTTCGCGACTTTGCTTTGCGCGCTAGTTATAATGAAATAATCCAAGAGTATATCGTTAAAAATTATTTAACTGTAATTACGCCTAGTTCTGCTAATCAGACTGTAGTTGACTAGAGACGAGAGAGTAGACTGTTATTACATACCGCATCACCCTGTTATCAGGAATGATAAACAAACAACTAAAGTTCGCATCGTTCTTGACGCGAGCGCTAAGTCTCATACTGGCGTGTCATTGAATGACTTGTTACACATAGGGCCGAATTTACAGGCCGACATATTTTTATTACTTTTAAAATTCCGTTTGTTCCCTATTGCAGTTACAGCTGACATAAAACAGATGTATCTTCGAATTGCTGTTATTGATGAGCATCGAAAATACCAAAAAATACTGTTTAGATTTAATACCGCTGAACCTATTCGCGAATTTCAGTTTAACCGAGTTGCATTTGGTCTCAAGTCCAGTCCCTTTCTAGCCATGCGTACTGTGCGCCAGCTATCAGAAGAGGAAAAGCATCGCTTCCCACAAGCATCCATTGTTGCTTCTCAGGAGCTGTACATGGACGATTTGGCTACTTCGATACCTTCTCTGGAAGAAGCCAAGGTTCTTTCCGCTGAACTTATCGCCTTATTTAAGGCTGGGGGCTTTGACCTTACTAAATGGGCAAGTAATTCCTCGGAACTACTAGAAGCCATTCCACATTCCAACCGCTCTTCTATTAATTTCTCTGATGGGAATAATTTAAAGATTCTTGGACTCAAATGGATTCCTTCTGAAGACTGTTTCACCTTTACCACTTCTAATTTGGATAAAAGTTGTACTAAACGCTCCATACTTTCCACTATTGCCCGTCTGTGGGATGTTCTCGGTCTTGTGGCTCCTGTTGTTTTATTCGCAAAATTACTCATAAAGGAATTATGGAAATTAAATACAGATTGGGATGAAACTCCACCCGATTCGATTGTACTTCTCTTTCAAAAATTTAAAGAGCAACTACCTTTACTTTCTTCTCTAAAATTACCTCATCATGTAGCCATTTCTATGGGTTGCGTGACAAATATAGTAGGTTTTACTGATGCCAGCTTGAATGCATATGGCTGCGTCATATACTTACATGTCACTGATACAAATGGTAACACACACGTTAATTTGGTGTGTGCTAAATCCAAAGTTGCACCTGTTAAGGTCGTATCTCTAACTCGTCTAGAGCTCTGTGCCGCAGTTCTTTTGTCTAAATTAATTAAACTAGTTTACGACACTTACCGCTCTCGTACCGCTATTAATAATATATTTGCCTTTTCTGATTCTACAATTACGCTTCCATGGATTCATTCCTCACCACACAAATGGAACATTTTTGTTAGTAACCGCGTCGCTAAATGTCAAGAAAATCTTGATCCTAATCATTTTTATCATATCAACGGAAAAAAAAACCCTACTGATTGTCTGTCTCGAGGTCTCCTACCCGAACAGTTACTAAACCACGATTTATGGTGGCATGGCCCTGAGTGGCTTCTGCGCCCAACTGCTGAGTGGCCTATCACTCCTTTTGTTTCTTCATGCAACGAACAATTGCCTGAATGTAATAATAAATCTCTAACATTGATATCTACCGCATTAGAACTTAATTTAATATATAGTCTTTCTCAATTTGCATCATTAAATAAAATATTGCGCATAATTGTATACATTCTGAGATTTTTGCGGATTATTTCTTATGATAAATTACACAAAACAATTACTGTCCGTAAATTAGCTACCGCTGAAATTTATTTAATTCGTTGTATTCAACAATTTCATTTTAAAGACATTTATGACGAAATTAAAAGTAAAAAGCTTCGCTTACAATTTAAAAAACTCGATCTCTTCATAGACGAGCATAATTTAATTAGAATCGGCGGCAGATTGTCAAATGCGAACCTTCCTTATGAAGCTCAGCATCCCGCTCTTTTACCTCAACATGATAATTTTACGCATGTACTAATAGATTATTATCATCGCATTTATTGTCATGCCGGTGTAAGCCTTCTTAGTTCTCTGTTGCGCCAAAAATATTGGATCCTCTCTTCTAGAGGTGTAATCAGACAAAGATTACATGCTTGTAACTTTTGTTTTAAAGTTTCTCCTTCTCACCCTAGCCCAAAGATGGCTGATTTGCCCGCGTGTCGCGTACAGGAGACTAAAGCTTTCGTGCATACGGGTGTGGACTACGCTGGTCCCATTAAAGTAACATTATGTAGACGCCGAGGTCAAAGAAGTCAGAAGGCTTACATATGCTTATTCATTTGTTTCGTGACTAAAGCAGTTCATATTGAGTTGGTTACTGACGTGTCTTCGGACACTTTTATTTCCGCTTTCAAACGATTTATTTCGCGCAGACGTCCCGTATCTTATTTACATTCCGATAACGGAACCAATTTCGTTGGAGCCAAGGCTCAGTTGCAAGAACTACTTGCCAACCGCTACCGCATAGAGTGGAAAATGATTCCACCCCGCGCTCCCCACTTTGGAGGACTGTGGGAATCAAATATTAAAGCCATTAAAACGCATTTATACCGTGTTATCGGTTCTCAACTCCTTACCTATGAGGAGCTTTCGACTGTTCTCACTGAAATTGAGGCAGTTCTAAATTCCAGACCACTTTGTGTCCTGAATGAGGATTCGTACCCAGAACCGCTTACTCCCGCTCATTTTATAATGGCTTCTCCGTTGACTTCGTTGCCTATCATGAATGTTCCCGAAACGACGAAGTCTCTAACTTGCCGCAAAAATTGCTTGACCAGATGATTTGTAGTTTCTGGAGGAGATGGCGCATAGAATATTTACATAATCTTCAAGTTAGACAAAAATGGTTGAATGCCGCAGACAATATTAAGATTGGTACAGTGGTTCTCATACATCAGGATGATGTCCCTCCTTTACGTTGGCCAATGGGTGTAATCACCGAAGTTTTTCCCGGCAAGGATGGGACAACCCGCGTTGCTATGGTGAAGACATGCAGTGGCTCTTTCAAGAGACCCGTTGTCAAACTATGTCCTTTACCTTCTCAATAACATCACCGCGGAATAAACCAAATTTAGCTGTAGTTAACATATTTAAAAATATTTTTTCCTTAGTACGCTTTAATATATTATTATATTTCTCTCCTTTTGAGAATACTACATATCCTCAAAACCGGGCAGGATGCTTGCGCAAGTTATTTGATTTGTAACTTTCTACTGACATATATCCGAACGTATCACATATTAGAATACAAATTCATATTTTGCCGCGGTTTTTGAGTTGACCAATCATCCCTTCCTAGCTTCCTGTTCCCACGAATCAGAGAAGAAATGCTCGCCGCACGCGCCACTATTGGCACATTCATCGCTAACCAATTACCGAGCAGATTCTATGGTTCGAGAGGGTATAATTACCTCCACCATATTATGTCTCAGAGTATTCCAGAAGAAACCATCGTGAAATTACCACAACGCGACTTGCCCGTTAAGCAAGTTATCACACGCGTCTAGCCGAGATTAACTAAATACCGCTATATATCTATATATCTAAAACTATCAAAATATCAGTGTTGGCCACACACGTGTGACGAAATAAAGACCAAAGTGAAAGTGTTCAGCAACGAAGAAGAAAGTGATTCATCCCACGTGCATCTCAGAATATCCAAGTAAGTCCATCAACCTTTCTTCCTACTCCTGGTCAACTCATTACTGTGTACTCAATACTCCATCGCCCGCAAACTAAATTTACAGCCACGGTGCTTCGAGTTCTTTCCACAGCAATGAGTATAGGAGATTGATTTGTCATCACTAAAGTGTAATCTTTCTTTTCCAGAGCATGCAGAATACCACATCATAGGTAGCCGACGCAGTCATGATTGGGGTACAAGTTTCAAGAATAGAATTTCAAGCCGATTAAACTAGTGTAAGCCTAGCTCACATACTTGAGTATGTGCAGACCTCAACTACAGACGTAACCACAGCCAGTGAAAGAATGAACAATATCAGGCTTCCACTTTTTTAAGTGTCAGGCAGAGGTGGACCTTAGTATTCCCACAGCGACGATCATGGCACGGTATATGGCATAATGGTCGCAGTGGGAATACCCAAATCTACACCTTCGGATCGGTACTGAGAAATTCGTGAATGTAAAACTAGCTCAGGTTTGCGATCTACAGCTAAACTATGTTAGCTTAGCTAGTCTATACTAATTATTGTTGTTGCTAAGTTATAAAGTATTTAACTTTGCAATCCGTATTACATCACAGATAGGTACAAAATAATTACAATAATTAATGGTAGTATTTTAGAAGGAAGAAAAAATATACAATTTCCTGTAAAGGTATGTTTCGAAGTCACAATAAATAAAACGCCGGAGTTGCAGGAATGTACTAACGAGATACCGCGACCCCGGAACGCAAGGGCAGCTGAAGGAACAGGGTAGGTTTTTTGTCAGTAGGCGTCTGAGACTCCTTTCCGCTCCACTTAGGGCGAGAGAAGTTATTCGATGATTGCGATGTTGTTAGATTTCCATAGCCGAATGGCAAAAACGGAACCCTTAAAGATTCGTCATGTCTGTCTGTCCGTCTGTCTGTCCGAAACTATTAAGATCACCGAGTTGAAACTTGGTATATAGATGTAATCTGCAAACCGCTCTCCGATTTAAATTAAAAAATATAAAAAAAAACATTAAGGAGAGGCTCCCCATACATGAAACTGGAACTAAAAATATATTTGGTTCATCAAACCTGTACGTGCGGGTGTCTATAGTGTCTATAGATCTTTAAAAATGAAATTAAATTTCCTAAAATAATTTTATAATATGTATACTGTATATTTTAATGAAATATTTTAACTCAATTTTAGTTCGTTTTCAAACAAGATACAGCCAGTCGTTTTTGAGATATAGAACATTTTCTGAAACCGCAAATATGTGTATTTCTTTATGTAAACATAAAAGACTTAAAAGAAAAAAAAATACAGACAAAAGAGCACAAAGGTTCTGATTACTTCATAAGACATTTCATCCAGCAGACCTGCGACAGGAGAGTTGAATAAGAGATGATGGACACAGTGTGAACAAATATTAATTACGTAAATTCCTAAAAAAACATATTTAACTAATAAAATAAATAATAAAGATACAATAAACAACTATAAACATATAAAATTATGGGATGATGGAGTAGCAGTGTTCTTTGACCAGGTTTTTGAAAATATGGATCGTTTGAACTTTGTTATTCATACAAACACTATGATTAAACAAAGTTATTTGGCGTAGCCACTACGGTACGCATCATGGGCGAGTCTGACTCGCACTTGGCCAATTTTTTTTCACATGGCCAATTATATGTTGCTTTATCTATGTAGATCCGGACGTAGGGAAAACCAAAACATACTTGGTATAAGTAATATACAAGAAAGTAGGACTAAAATGTTGTATTTACCGAAATACTATAAATCTATTCTTAACAATATCATTAACAACTATCTTTACTTCGCGATTCTCTATCGAGTGCGAATTAGATAGGTATACTTAAATTTTAACATCTATTGATTAATATTCAGAAAGGATCGAGTTAATAACAGTAGTAGGATTATACGCGAGTGAAACCGCGGAGCACAGCTAGTAATTTATATAAAAGTAACTTGATTTGTTCGATATTAGAAATTGAATAAACACACAGCCAGGAGCATCCACAAACTCACTGCTTCTTGGAAGAGGTGGGCTGGTTGCAGTAACAGTAACGAAATAAAATGTTGAAAGTGATTCACCATAAGGATTGGACACATGTCTCGCTTGAATGTAATAGAAAACAATCAAAGACACTGTTTCCGACAGTTTATTTTTTTTATTCAGACTAGTAGCGGTCTTATTTTTTTGCATAAAACTGTTATTTAGGGCTTAGCAAATTAGATGAATAAAAAAAAAACCTAAACAAAACAGTTGGTTGAATTGGTATATTTGAGAAAAAGTTTAAAATAAAATGTTATGAATTAACGCTGAAAATAAATACAACTTGTACCTACTTACTAGGGAGTAGGAGAGTTTTTTTAACCAACTTCAAAAAAAGGAGGTTCTCAATTCGACTTGAATTTTTTTTTTTTTTTTTTATGTATGTTACCTCATAACTCGGAGACGGCTAGACCGATTTGAAAAATTCTTTTTGCGTTTGAATGAGTATACTTTTTAGTTGGTCCCATTGTTACGAAATCAGGATCTGATGATGGGATCCTGGAGAAATCGAGGGAATTCTTCTAATATTATAGCAACACCTATAGCGTTTTGGGTATTTCTTATAGTACCGTGAGCAGTTGCTGCCGAAAAGTACCATTTGGGGAAGTTGAACTGATGATGAAGACCACAGATGGCCAATGAAACTCCTCAATAATAAGTATTTCGTGGATTGCGATTCGATTACTTGAGTATGGATGTTAAACACTTTATGCTCGTCACAATACATATGGTGATGTAGAGCTGATGGTTAAATACCAGGAGAACTCCTCAAAAATTAACGGCTATGCATCGGGAAAAGCAATATTTTTTAAAACGTGATAAGTTGTTGAAATTATGGCTTTTGTAACTAGATAAATTACAAACCGACCCACTAAAAAGCGTGAAAAAAATTTTTTAGCAAAAAATAGAACCGACTTCCATATCAAAACACTACAAAGCCAAAAATAACTTTAATTTTGGAAGGCGGAGTGAAAAATAAGAAAATCCAAAACCAATAACAACGACTTCTGACATTAAAGTTATTTTTGGCTTTGTAGTGTTTTGATATGGAAGTCGGTTCAATTTTTTGCTAAAAATTTTTTTTATGTATTAAAAGAACCTGTAATTAGCCATGGCGCTAGTTATACCTATCAATCAAAAACTTAACTCGCTCAACTCCTTCGTATTTAGTAACTGCCGTAGTACAAGCGGAACTCAATAGATCGCGTAAAATGATACTGTTTCGTTTTCAATATCGTTACTTTGTACTTACTAACATTATTTATGTACATTATTTTTTATTTGCTTGCGTTTGACCACCATCTCAACTGATGGTAAGTGAAGATCAAAGATGAAGCACGCTTTACTGAAAGTAACCTATGCTCTCTTGACTTAGAGATCCCCAGGTTACACCTAGCTATAAAACACAGACTCTGCTGGCACGGAATACTTACATTGTGCGTACTTACAGACACAATGAAAGTATTTCCAAAACGTTTTGTGCGTATCATGGGTGGGATGTCCACCATGTAATGATGTATAGTCCTAGTCCGATGATGGAACGGGCTTGGTGGAATTAGATTGTGAAATTCCATCGTACACTTCCCGAAATGTAAGTGATAGAATTTCAATACGTCGCTGATGTTCAGGGGTCTGGAGCTTAGGAAATTTTGGATAAGTTTTTAATTTGTATGCATGTCATTTCTGTAATGAGATATACTTTTTTCTTTAAGGTGGGTAGATACCCACTGCGAAGTAGTAAAGTAGAGTTAACAGCTACTGCCAGGTGCAAATGAGTAAAAAACCTATACAAAACCAGCACATACGCGGCCACTTGCATGCATTTCGCATTGCGGTCATGAATCATTTAGTAATGTCGTTACTAATGGCTCGGAAATTACTTTCTCCGTGTCTAAACTCTCCCCTTTTTTGTACACAATCTGAAGTAAAGTAAGTAAGTATGTAAAATTGAAGGTGAAGGATGTAATTAAGACACTCTTAACAACATCCTTCACCTCTTTAGATCCGACCCAACTGAGAAATTTACTAAATAGGTGAAGGATGTAACTAAGAGTGTCTCATAATATATAATCTCTCCTGATCAGTTAAAATAAAAAGTTCCTAGGAACCCGCGTCCCCTTATTTATATGGTTTATTTACACATAAGGATAATATCCCTGTATGCCACATTGTCTCTTACATTAGTGCCCAAACATATATAAACATACATTAAAATATTTAGCTAGGTTAGCTAAATATTAAAATATTTAGCTAGGTTAGCTAAATATTTTAATAACCTTTTACGAACAAGTTCTCTTTCAGTCCTAGATATATGTATATATATTAGATATAGCAGGCGTCCTATTTATCTAATATACCGTAAAGAGATGTAAGAGTAAATAAAAATGGCATTATAATAAATCTCACAATCAATTTGATAACGTACCTATTTGATACCATTAGCTGTATCATTCGCGAGATTTTTTTTAGTTTAATAAAATGTTAGGAGAATGTCACCTCTAAATATTAGCATATCTGAAACTCTGTAACTATAACAGGATATCTAAGACGATTCTAATACAACGACGCACACAGCTGCAGCGGGCGATAAAGCGGAGGTTTTATGGCGAATGGGTTTGTATGTTATTCGTTGAAGCCTATCACAGGTAGCTTCTGATCATACGAGCGAGTAAGGTGACATCTTGTGCGTGGACAAACGTGCTCACCGCCTATACTTATATGACCACGGCTCTACTAGCAATAACTTTCATGGATAACTGGATACAAAATATATACTCGGACAATCTCTCACACATCAATTGGATACGTAGATACCTAAATAAAAAAACATGAAAGCTGGCAACCAATATAAGACAATTTCTCATTGACCTCTTAATCACCTCTCTCGATACAAACAGCTTAAACAAAAATTATTAAAGATATTTTCAACAACAAAATACCTATTAATCCAAACAAAGTAAACAAAGTGAATTAAGTTATTGGAAATAATATAGAAACGTCTAACTTAAGTCTATTAAACTAACAAAACGTTGTAAACTTTTAACGTAAAAGTTTTCGTATAAAATCAGTTCAAACAACGATTTTCTTTGTGTGTGTATTGATTCGAAAAATTGAAGCGAAACTCTCCTAGAAAGGATACAGAAGTTTATTTGTATTACGAAGGTGTTTGAACTTGAGATGATAGGATAGAAAACTTGACAGCAACAGCAATTAATTTATAACATTAGTACGAAGGTACTCCGTTTTCAAACGGTTTTGCTAGCATTATAGTCATCTAAAATTATCCCAAGGAAGAGAATAAAAAGTAACCTGTAACCTATTAGTATTTGGTCTGACTGAGTATCCATTTTTTTCATGTATTTTTAACTGTTTTTAAGTGAAACTATTTTATTTTGCTTCTCTGGTAAGCCCATTTGTTCGATTACCATCATGATATGCTTTCGTATCCCTTATTTTAGGGCTTTCTCAAACGTTACACAAACTAATGCAGCTAGGACATTTAAAAAATCGTAAACGGCGGTTCCCAACTCCCAAAAGACACATCATCACTGTCCCGTTCAAATTCAATTCCAAAGATTGATGATTGATTGATTCCATTTTTTTACGTACAACACATAAAACCCGTATAATTCCACCGTTGTAAATTAGGAAAGGCTTGCGGCTTGCTTGCATTGCAAAACGACCAAGAAGCCTTCTATGGTCAGAGTCTGCAGTCAAATTAAACGAGTTAGGTTTCAATAAATTGTATCGGACTGTTTTGGATGTAATAGGAAATATAGTTTTTGTGGGGTATGTTAAAGCTATAAGGCGCTATACTAAGCTAGGCTTAGCGGGCTCTCCGAGGCACAGAGGATTCTAGATATATCAGGATAGTCACCCATCCATGGCCCGACCACGGTAGCATTGCGCGGTAAAATTGGATAGCCCTATCCAATTTTCCAGTTCGTGTGTTTTGAGCCTGTGGGAGCCGGGACTAAGAGACGGTAAGTTCTGTTCGCACATGTTTCAATATAAGTTTTCGGGATGTTAGTATGTCTTGGGATGAGTTGGTAGTCTAGTAATGGTGGAAAAGTGTCAGAATAATACTGGAATAAAATAAGAGTAACGACTTAGGATAACAATATCTGGTTAAGCAGTAACCAATCCATCGATTAAGCTTGTAGGGCCTACGTCGTGGTGTCTACGGTTTTTTGTATCATCATAAAATTCCTGAACTTTTCTTTTTAAAACTCTATCGCCGCAGGTAAAACAGAACAGAAACTACCTTTACAAATATTTACCTTAATCAATAATATAATTGTGTACTAAATTATTGTGTACACAAACTGATTGCTGCGCCCAATACTACCAAACACTTTCGTTGGACCGCGACAACTTGCAAACTTTGACAAAATAAATTTGGAGCGTGAAATTGTTCGTACCTTTGATTTCTATAACTCGAAGTTATTTCATAACATTTTACAATTGCATACAAAAGATTGAATAAACACACTAGTAATTATTTTAAAAGTAGCCGTCCAATAGAAAGTTCGCTCCTTGAGGCTACAGGAATAGTGCCATACTGACCATTTCGTGGATAAATATCACAATAGGATTGGGTTCCGTCTACTAAGCCTGCTTCAATGTCATTTGTCTCTACATTTTTAGTCTAGTAACGGCAGTGGCTTTAAACAAAGACTAGTGTAGTCACCTTTCTTTTCAAATTATTTTCACCACTTTTTCTATAATTAGAAACCTCCTCCCTATTATACTATTTATTTATTATTTATAATATATATATATATATTATATAATATATATATTTATTTTAATTATTAATTATATTATTTTATTTTTACTAGCTTGAACAAATCTCGTAAGGGCCAACTCCCGTGGCCGATACAATCTCAACCCAGTCCGTGGTTCACCGCATCAATCCAGCACCGCGTGTCGGACAAACAAATAATTAATCTTCAGTTGCCAGAGTTTAATTACTTGTGTGAGTTTGTCTTTTTCGACGTGAACTCGTTCTGACGTGATGGTGGCGGTAAATATGGCAATAAACATTGCTCATCAGGGAGTTAGCTTTCAAGTCTTAGATTTTGATGCGACCTGTGGTCTAAAGTGTAGTTTTTCGCTAGAATCTGCAATAGAAAAACGTATATATAAATGTTTAGTTTTTTAATTTTAAAAGTAAGGGCTTTGTTGCACATGCGATTATGAGGCCCTGGTTGGCTAAAAAAATTGTTTCGTACCTAATCCTTTTCTCATGTTGAAGATAGATTAAATAAAATACTTTCTAGTAAAATATTCTTCCGGAGACTATGAAAATTTTTTCGTTTGTTTTCGGTTAAAAGTAATGCAAGATTCATGATCAGCGATGATGATGATAATAGTAATAACTTGTGGCATGATTAATTGCGGTTGCAATGTATAAGTGACTTTTTATATTTTATGCGCAAGTATAAGCTTTTTAGCATGAGCTAAGTATGCACGTGAAACGTAACAAATCAGTGCTTCAAGTTGGCTCTGATTTGACACTACTAAATTTCGTAACCTAAATCAGTTTGAGTTGTATATAAAACACAAAACATTATTGTCCGTAATCCATACATTAAAATTATGGGTGAGTTTCTCGCTTTACATCTCTGTGTATTGAACTGGAACCTAATTCAAAAGCATTTTCATGCCCTTGGCGTTAATGTGGGAATAATGCACTAGGATTTGTTTATTTTGTTCTCAAAAAACAAGAAATTTAAACACTTTTTGTGTTTTGAAACCGAAAACATGCATAACACCGTTTTGTCGTAACATGATTTATTATTTAATCCAATGTCATGGCATTGCAATGAAGCATACATTCAGTTGCAGATATGTAGTAGATACATTGAGACCTCATTCTTTAATACACACATAATAACACACACATACAACATAACATAGCTTATGTACAAAGGCGAATTTAACCCAGAGTTGAGTTCTCATATAGAAATTTTAGTAAAATATACTTTTTACAAATTACTGTGAATATTGCACAACAAAAACTTAGGTAAGTACTTTATATTTAAATCTTTAATAAACTATTACAAAAATAAGACACCTTCTTTATACCTACAGGTAGAGTACCACGGACGTAAAATATAAAGATACAACGGCTTCTATCTTAATTAGCCTTATGTATGCATATATGTAGTCATCATAGTGATATTGATAGACAATCAGATGCTGTTTATTTAATTTCTTATTCAACAGTTGTCATCATCAGAAGACAATGCTTCACGTTTGTATGTATGAGTCTCTCTCATTTACAGACAGCGACATCAACAGGACACATGTTAATGTGCGTGAGACGGAGTGACCGTCTCACGCACGCTAACATACCTTACAGAAGGGACCACTTCGCACCTTTAAAGTAAAACCGTTACTAAACGAAAATTTTCACGTATTGAGTTATTTATACCATCAATCTAAAATATACGTAAACTGCAGGTTAAACTCGTAATTATTCCAAAATATCGTCTTTTTCACCATCTAGCGTTAAATCATATCCTTACCAAACAAAATATAAATCTAAAAAATATTTTTGTAAGTAAATAAAGAAAAACTATTCTAAAGCAAATGTATACAGTAAACAGATATTTCTATCATATAAACTCACTAGTACTCACGCGGGGCTTCGCTCCCGTGGATTCTATCACGGTAAAAACATAACTCTCCTTTTTTGCAGTCGCGTAAAAAGTAGCCTATAGCCTTCATCAAGCTTCAAGCTACTTCCATACCAAATTGCATCCAAATCCACCCAATACTTTCGAAGATTAGCGCGTTCAAGCAAACAAACAAACAAACTTTCTCGCTTTATAATATTAGTATAGATAAGAAATTATAATGGACTTGTACTTAGACTTACCTAGACTAAATTAAGATACTGAACTGTTTCAAATATTGGCTCTCCTGTAAAATTTGATAATTTCGTATAGTAACGGTTTTACTTTAAAGGTGCGACTTGTTGACAATGTTCCTCTATACCACCTTTATGCAATGTGTTGACAAACGACAACTGACACAAATCTATTCCATCCAGGTTCAAATTACTCTTGCGAAGATCAGATCAGTTCTTGGTCCAGATTCAGATATAAAATGCGGAACTCGGCGAGGATCAGGAGCTTACGCAGGTGTCGATGCAGACGACCTCGCTGTTTGAAGATCAGAAGAAAATCTGTGCATGTAAGTTATGTACCTATCTTAGTGCCTGCCATAACCTTACCAGTCGCTACTCTTCGGCTATTTCTGTTGCTAAAAATGGACGTCACTCTGGTGTCATGATAATAATATGCTGATGGCAATGTATAGGTTTAGAAAATATAATTTTTTGCCGCTGCTTTGCTTAGGTTAAAATTTTATTTTCAGCAATATAAAGTAGCGTATGTTCCTCTCAGCTTGTTAAATATTTTCTCAACAAACATCGTGAAAGAAGGAGAAACAAATACTTTGGCATTTTATAATATTGGTATGGACAAGCTGCTCCCCGCTGCCGCGCCGTGGCCATTTTGATAAATCTATCTCACGGAAGTCTTATATTTTCCATGTTAACAAATCTTCAGTTTCAGACCTGTCCATGTGGGTGCGCATCGAATCGATGTACTTGCTCAGAAACTTCGTCCATCAAACACAAGGGCTCCCCGCGCATCAAGAATCTTTGTCGGTTTACTGTTGACGCTTACTTTACATGAATAAACTGACTTACTATAAGATATTATTTACCTAATAATAATATTTATTTCATCCAAAATTTACAATTAATATACAATGGTCAATAAATCAAAAGATTACATAAATGTTAAAACTAATGCTTAGGTATTTTACAACTATTATTTATTTACTTTTAGATTAAATCACCTGAACTTAAAATACCTCTGCAGGATCAATTATTATTTGAAAACTAGTGTTAACAAGAACAATTATACAATAAATGTTTAATAACTACAGGAATATAAGATCACATTATGTGTATTAATTTAGTAGATAACTAGCGACTCGCCCTGACTATGTGCAAGTAGAATGACGACATGATTTGGTATTTTGAGCCCGTTCGATTCACAGTAGATGAGAAAGAAATCATTATCAGAATGTTTTGTGTTGTTTAACTAATCTGAATGATTAATTTTATTGATAATACAGATACCAAAGGTGACTTATTTACATACGGGGTCGTTTCAGAAGTGCATAGTCATACGGTAAAGAAACAATTGCAAAACATACTATAAATCACTTTTCAAAGAAGTCTGATGTAGAATGTAACATTTATTTACGATCAATAACAGATTAGATGCTGTATCAGGCTCCTTGACAAAGTGATTTGTTCAGAACTTTTCAGCCGTCTTTACTCCTAAAATTTCCTAAACTCTTTTTTATCACCATTTTTTAGGTTAATAGCCTATACTCAACTAACATGAAGTCTGTTCCTCTAACCAAGTACAGCAAGGTACCAGGAGATATTTTACATGCAGCGATTTCCCTTCTGACCTCCACAGCCTTCCCGTATAAAATGAATACGCCATGTATATCCGGCTATTAAAACCTCGGGCTATAATAAGTACAAGATCCTCAAGTCGTTATAATTAATTTGTGATAGGAGGATTATTAAAATTCTTAATGAGAAACTTTTGAACAATTTTGTCAGGTGCCTATTATGATTTACTTTCAAAATTTTGTTAATAAAATGGTTTTCACCACTTTAATTCGAAAAGTAAGTCTTAATGTCCCTACTATTAGGTTGAAAAATTCTATTAATTTCATATAAGTGCTTTCACGTATCCAATCCTTATTTACGTACATATGCCTCTGTCAAACTACAAATCCATTTGTGGACTTATAGCATTGATAATAGACAGAAATGTATTTGAATACACATATACGAGTATCTACTTGAACAGTGTTATATAAATTGAACATAACAAATAAATATTAGATCATTATGATGTTTGATGCCTATTTCATTTAAAATTTTGCTAAAACGATTTCATACAATGTGTTGCGTCCAGAACGTGAAACAGAACGCACCTTTTGGTTGGCAACATTATATTCTATTGTCTATAACTTTTTTCACTTTGACGTTTCCGTTCCTTGTAAAAACTAACTGCCTGCTTGTTGAGATTGATTTATTGGTTTTGTGGAAAATCGAGTTGAATCTGCGCAGTTAAAAATAGATTAATCGTGATCAGTGACTAATTGAACTCTAGAATCCCGAATTGTGTTGAAACGTGGGATATTTTGAACTACCACGCCGAATGTCGTCAGCCTGCCTGACACGCGAGATTTGCTAAACGTAATTGCTGTGATTGCTGACGGACCGCATTGGGAGGGTTGGTAAGCAGAGCGTGGATTTTACATTAATATAAAATCCACATAGTAAATTGGAAGTTTTATACATTGTTGAAAATAACTTTAGTTTAATTACAAGTTTTGAATATATTACTTTGTCAGCCGGGCTCTATGAAGTTGTATTTGTGGTTTGTACTGCAGTCCCTTGCTATTGTACTGACAAAGTAATATTTATTTGTGAAATTAGGAATTATTGGGTTGTATTTGGTATATAATTTGGTATATTTGTTCTAAAAGTTGTTTGGTATATTTGTTGCTGAATTTGTTTTAAAGTTTATCCGAGTAATAATCACACATTTGTTAACATAGCCTAATATAACAAGACTTGAATTGTGTGTATTGTTTATTGCTTATAGTATTTATTGGATTGTGCGTTGGTGGTTGTCCGGCACAATATTATACATTCAATTGTTTTATTTAATTGGTGTTGATCCCGCACAATATATACATTAAATTGTTATTTTTTCTGTATCTAGCCATCCTTAGCAAGCTAGATTCATACTTGGAATAAGTACAGGGTCGGATTTGGACTTGAAATAATTGAATTTAAGTTTTTATTTGGTGAATTTACTCGGTTGGCTAACAAGTCATTGTTTGTTTGTTTAATTAATTTAGCCTATTGGTATTAATATTTGATTGTTGCAATGGCCTCATTAAAGGCAGTCAGGGAGTCTGCTGCTGGATTGGTCTCACAGTTGAGATGGTTCACATCGGCAGCAGCAACGGTTGAGCGTTCGGACTTGGAAGAGCTCACCCTTGCTTGGAACGAGCAAGTGAATGAGAGGATCAAGTCAGCTGATGCTGCGCTCACACGCTTCAACGAGTACATCATGGACGTGGATTTGGGGGTGATGGAACAGGCAACCCACGATAAGGTTTTGGGTGACTATGGCCAGATTGTCCACCTGGGGGATGTCATAAGTCAACGAGCCCGGGAAATTTTGAGGAGCCGGATGCCTGAGGAGGCCAAGCCTCAGACCTCCGTTGTCAAGGGCCCTGGACTATTGGGTAGGCTGCCCACCCTGGAGCTGCCACATTTTGACGGTCGTTTGGACCACTGGCTGGGCTTCATTAATCTCTTCGAAAGTCTTGTGGATGCACGCTCGGACCTCGGACCTGCCCAGAAGTTGGCCTACTTTTTGTCCGTTATGGAGTGAGAAGCCAGAGCCTTGGTGCAGCACTTGCCGGTGACGGACTCCTCTTACCCTACCGCTCTGGAGCTTCCCTCCAGACGGTATCAGAATGAGCGCTGCTTGGCTGATGTGCACATCGACCATATTTTGGGGCTACCGGCCATTGCCAGCATGTCGGCGTTGCGCACTGACCTGCTGAACCCGTTGGTCTCAGCGACCCACGCCTTACGACGCTTGCAGTTACCGGTGGAACATTGGTCCTACCTGTTGGTGCACATAGTGCTGCGGTTGCTCCCTGCGGAGTTGAGATCCCGCTTTGAGCAGAAGTATGGTGGGGACAGTGCCACCCATCTTCCCCCCTTTGACGACCTCCTCAAATTCTTGGAAGACGAGTGTCGGTTTTTGGACTACACTCGTGGCGCCACGGGGTCACGCCCACCACCTTCTCGGCCTAGAGACCAGGGACGGACTAGGGCTCGGGGGCCTGTTGAGGTTCGCCCCGCCCCCCGTTTGGCTGGCGCCCGGAGTACTCGGGCTAGGGGGCCTGTTGATGTTCGCCCCGCCCCCCGTTTTGCTGGCGCCCGGAGTTCTCACGATTGCGACTTTTGCAAGGCCACGGGACATGTCATGGCACGTTGCTCGGCCTTTTTGAACTTGCACGTAAGTGCCCGCCGCCGTATTGCCAACGCACGCCGTTTGTGCTTCTCGTGTTTGGGGGCCCATTTCCACCGGGACTGCCCCGATCCCCGTCCGTGTAGAATTTGCACGGGGTCCCACCTGGAGATTTTGTGCGCCAACGCGAACCGCTCCAGCAGACCATCTTCTGAGGAGGGTTCGCGCAGGGGGGGGGGGGGTATTCCGGAGACGAGCACCGGGCTGAGGCCCGCGATTCTGCACGCCACTCTCCACCCCCCGCGCAAGTTGTACGGGAGCCCCGCGAGCGCCATTTGGTCTCCCCTTGTCAGGGAGAACGCGCGTTGGCTGCTAGGCAGCAGTGGCCGGACCAGCACCGCTACCTCTCCCCTCCATTGGCGGAACGTCCCCATGTGGAGTCACGCCCTCCGCCATTCAGGCATCCGGTAGGATATGCCTTTCCAGCGATGGCGAGCGGCTTGGGACACCGCGCGGACGAACCATTCCAATCTTACCCTCGTCGTGGAAGAGGACAGCCTGGATGCGGTGATCGGTCGCCGCCCAGGTACCGCTAGGAAATTGGCGCCTGCCCCGCTAAAGAACCCCCCCGGATCGAGTCGATTTTGTTGCCAACGGCCTCGGTCAGGGTCTGGAGACCCTTGGGTGACTCGATTGTGGTCCGTGCCCTTTTGGACACGGGAGCCCAGGGTTCCCTTTTGTCGTCTTGGTTAGCGGGACAGGTTGGCCTGAAGGTGAACGACTTTTCAGGCAAAATTCAGGGAATTGGCGAAGCGGCTGTCACCACTGTTGAGGGAGAGGCCTGGTTTGAAATCACCCCTGTGAGTTGTCTGTACCCTAAAATTGGTGCTCCTGCCCTTGTTATGCCGACTATATTGGGTAGCCATCCCGATTGTCAGTTGCCTTTGGATGTTCTACGGTTGACGTCAGGTCTGGATTTGGCTGACACCCGGTTTGATTCCCCTTTTACGGTGCATTTGTTGTTGAGTTCCGATGTTTTGGGGAAAATATTGTTAGGAAATATGACGGTCTTGCAGCCGGAGACCCCATGGTGCCACCCGAGGGGTCTGGTGGCGGTCTCAACCATCTTCGGCTTTGCGATTATGGGCCCAGTGTTGAAAGTGCCCCCTCCACCTGAACCTGTCTTTGCGTTGGTGTCCGGCTCAGCCCTCTCTGACGCCGTTCAGAGGTTTTGGGAGGTTGAGGAGCCCCATCAGGTGGCCCGCTTGAATCCGGAACACGAAGAGTGCGAGTTGTTCTATCAGAACACTACTGGTCGACTTCGCTCCGGTCGGCTTGAGACCCGGCTGCCTTTTGTTGCGGTGCGACCACCTCTCGGCCAATCCAGACCTACGGCTGAGAAAAGATTGTTGGCAATAGAGCGCCGCATGGCCAGGGACCCGGTGCTGCGGCAAAAATATGTAGATTTTATGCGTGAGTATGCAGACTTGGGACACATGTCGGTGTCAGATTTGGATTGGCGCTCAGTAGAGCATTTCTTCTTGCCACATCACGCGGTCCTCAAGCCATCCACTGATAAACTGCGCACAGTGTTTGATGGGTCCCCTTGAATGATTGCCTGCATTCCGGCCCCAAACTGTTGAGGGATCTTTGTGACGTCATCAAGTCTTTTCGTCGTCATCAAGTAGTCTTTGTGGCCGACATCAAAATGATGTTCCGGCAAACGGTTATTCACCGGGATGACAGACGTTATCAGTTGATCCTGTGGCGGGAGCATCCCCAGGATCCCATGATTGTGTACGAGCTCAACACGAATACGTACGGCCTTCGATCAAGCCCCTTTGTTGCTATTCGTTCGCTTTGGGAGCTTGCGGACCGGGAGCGTTTGAGGTTCCCTCGTGCGTCCGCCATCTTGAAAACGGACCTGTACGTCGATGATGTCTGCACTGGAGCTCCTACGGTTGAGGAAGCTATCCTGTTGCGTGACGAGTTGGTCCAAATTCTGGCTTCCGCTGGCTATGAGTTGTGTAAATGGGTGTCCAACTCGCCAGCGCTATTGGAAGGTGTGTTAGAGGATCATAAGCAGGATCCTCACTTGTTTGAAAACGTTGACAACCCCGCCATGATGGCCGTCCTCGGCGTGCAGTACCGACCAGTTCAAGACACCTTTACGTACGATGTCGACTTGGAGTCTCCTCATGCCTGGACTAAACGACTGGTGTTGTCTACTGTAGCAAGGACCTTTGACCCTAATGGTTGGATCTGCCCGGTATTTTTTTGGGCGTAATGCTTCCTTCAGTGCCTTTGGACCGCTGAACTTGGTTGGGACGAGCCACTTATGGAAACCCTGTTGGAAGACTGGCTCCAATTTGTATCCGTGCTCCCTGTGGTCAATGAGGTCGCGCTGCCACGCGCCATCCTCCCCCCCGGGGTTTATACTGCCACCCTTCATGGGTTTTGTTACGCGTCCTCTCACGGTTATGCCACCGCTGTTTATTTGCGCACCGTCAGCCCCGCGAGCCAGGTGAAGTTGTCACTGGTCATGGCCAAGAGCAAGGTGGCCCCCCTCCGGACGGCATTGACCATCCCTAAGTTGGAGTTGTCAGGGGCGGTGCTTCTTGTGCGTCTCCTAAATCACGTTGCGCACACTTTGGGTGTAACTGTCGACATTCGGGCTTCTTACGCCTGGACGGACAGTCAAATTGTTTTGTGTTGGTTGAAGACGTCTGTCCACTCTTTGGAGGTCGAACCGAGTGTCGCAGATTCAAGGTTCTGAAACGACTTTGATTTGGAGGCACGTGCCTGTTGACCTGAACCCGGGCGACGTAGCCTCACGCGGGTGCATGGCCCCTCACTTGATTGCCCACCCCCTCTGGTGGGGACCGGACTGGCTGACTCGCCCCGAGGACGATTGGCCTCGAACGCCAGTCTTGATGTCGGATCCTTTGCCCGGACTTAAGGTGCTCGCTGTTGGGACGAATGATCCTCCGTTTGATCCTGATTTTTTGATGAATCGATACAGCTCCCTCGACAAATTGTTGAACGTCACCTCGTGGATCAGGCGTTTTGGCCATAATTCTAGGAATCCAGGGGACAAGCTCCTTTCACCAGTTCTCTTTCCTCAAGAGCGACAGGAGTCACTCCTCCTTTGGGTCCGCTCTGTGCAGGCTGCACACTTTGAGAAGGAGATCGAGGTCTTGAAGTCTGGTAGGGTTAAGTTGTCGGGAGCTGTTAGTAAGCTGAATCCCTTCTTGGATAAGACGGGTCTTTTGCGTGTTGGAGGACGGTTGAGGCACTCTAGCCTTCCTTATGGGGCCCGTCACCCCCTTTTGTTGCCAAAGGAGGGCCACTTGGTACAATTGTTGGTGACTGATCGTCACGTTAAAAACTCGCATGCTGGTTGCAATGCGCTGTTGGCCATTCTGCAGCGAGAATTTTGGATTTTGTCGGCTCGTCGTACTATTCGTAGCATTGTCTTCCGTTGTATGCCGTGTTATCGGACTTAGGCCTCCACTATGCATGCTAATGGGAGATTTGCCGGCTGATTGGATCAATGAGGCGAGGCCCTTTGTTGGCGTCGGAACGGACTTTGCAGGTCCCTTTTCGTTGAAGACGTCCACACTTCGAAATAGTAAGATTGTTAAGGTTTATTATTATTTGTGTGTTTTTGTCTGCCTGTCAACCAAGGCAGTAAGTACACTTGGAGCTGGTAACCTCCTTCTCGACAGAGGCCTTTGTGGCGACTTTGGAAAGATTGGTGTCTCGCCGTGGGTTACCTTCTTTGATTAGGTCTGATTGCGGTACGAACTACAAGGGTACAAGTAACTATTTGAAGGAGGTATACGCCTTCCTTAATGAGAGCCAGGTTGACATTGGCAATAGTTTGGCCCGCCGGGGGGTCACTTGGTTGTTTGACCCGCCAGCCTGCCCCCATTAGGGGGGTATTTTTGAGGCCGCGGTGAAAGCGGCAAAGAGACACTGGCGGAGATTGTTAGGAGACACCGTTCTCACCTTTGAGGAACTAGCTACGGTATTTTGCCGCTTTGAATTTGTGTTGAATTCGCGCCCGTTGTGCCCGCTCTCTTCGGACCCGAATGACTTGGAGACTCTAACACCGGGCCATTTCTTGATTGGACAGCCACTTGTCGCCTTGCGGGAGTACCCCTTTGTTGATGTGAGCCAAAATCGGCTCTCGCGGTTTCAGTTGGTGCAACAGCTCGCTCAGAACTTTTGGAAGCGTTGGAGCTTAGAGTATCTGCACATCCTCCAGCAGCGGGTCAAGTGGACGGATAAAACTCATCCGCCCAAGATCGGAGACCTCGTCCTGATTAAGGATGCCAACCTTAAGCCTTTGTATTGGCGCAGGGGGCGCATTCTCAATTTGGTGGCTGGCACCGACGGGGTCCCTCGTTTTGCTGAGGTTTTGGTGGACGGATCCATCATAAAGAGAGCGGTCGCAAGTTTGTCAAGACTTCCAATTGATTAGCGGACGGGTAGGTCCGTCCGGGGGGGGGGGGTAGATGTTGCGTCCAGAACGTGAAACAGAACGCACCTTTTGGTTGGCAACATTATATTCTATTGTCTATATTTTTCACTTTGACGTTTCCGTTCCTTGTAAAAACTAACTGCCTGCTTGTTGAGATTGATTTATTGGTTTTGTGGAAAATCGAGTTGAATCTGCGCAGTTAAAAATAGATAAATCGTGATCAGTGACTAATTGAACACTAGAATCCCGAATTGAGTGGAAACGTGGGATATTTTGAACTACCACGCCGAATGTCGTCAGCCTGCCTGACACGCGAGATTTGCTAAACGTAATTGCTGTGATTGCTGACGGACCGCATTGGGAGGGCCTGCATATTTGAGAACCTTCGTCCATCCACACTTGCTCACATTACACTTTCAAATATACTCACATACACACACACGGACGTGGCCTCAGGAAGGTCGAAGCTTGGCGTCTACAGCTCAGGTAAGTCTAGGCTACAAGTGTACATATTTACTAATATTATGTATTGATAGGGCCGGAGAGCCTACATTGTGTTTGAGAGACAACGGTATAGCTCCACGAACCGTGGACAGTTCAGACAGCATACCAGTATCGTTGCGCTGGCTTGGTACTGAACACAATGTATTGTATGAAATCATTTTATTATTAGCTATTATTATCCTACATTGCGGCAAATGCTTCCCCTTGTATTTCCAGGAAATCCACACCCGCGCGGTCACTAATTAGATTATGGTGCGTACCAGATCATCTTGCCATCTTGTTCTGACTCGGCCACGAGGGTTCCTTCTATTATCAGGAACCCATGCATGAAGATTTAAAACTATTTATAAATTCTAAATTAGCAAGCAAGGACTTACCAACCACATAAAATATTTTATACTACACCTGCTTGGAAAGTACCTTGATACTTTATCAAATTTACGGTAGAAAGTACGTCATTGCATATCGAAATATGCGGGGAAAAAACGCATCTGAGCGGGAGAGAAAAGTGTATTTTTAATTTTGGGTAAGACTATGCGCCGGTAACCTAAATATCAAAAGCCAAAATGTTTTTACAGTGAGTTTTTATCTCCAAGTTCGCAAAATGACACTGGCCACTAGCTGTGTGTTGGATGGTGTCGGGCTGGCAGTGCGACCCTGCGGCGGCAGGATAAACAATTTGAAAAAAGAACATGTGAAAATTGCAGACGCCATTGGCGCCATTTTCAATTTGTGTGTTGTTTGAGGATTCAGTTTTCGTAGAAAGTAAAATAAAACTATCAAAATGATAAGTAGTGATAGTGATGATGAAGATTTTTTAACTCCGCCGCAGTTGAAGGAAACAGCAAAAATACTGATTGATAACCTTTTACCACAGAAATCAATTTAAAAATATAATAAAACTTATGATTCAATTTAAGAACAAATTAAGACATCTATTAATGGAGAAATGTTATTATACCATCGATGAGTTCCTTAATGACAAATTGTAAATTATTTGACATTCCTATTTATTGAATTAATTTTGACCATGTACCTATTAATTTATTATTTATTGATTAATTTAGAGTTGTTTATGTTTTAACTGTTGTTTTTCTGTTTTAAGTAATATTGTAATTTATTGACTTATTCAGAGTTGTTCATGTTTTCATTGCTTTTCTGTTTTAAGTTACCTATATTGTAAGTTTTATTTTTTTTCTGGACATAATATGCATACAAATTATTACTATTAAATTTTTTCTTGTAATATACAAATGAGAAATAATGTACACCTATAAGGTAGATTTTTGAGGAACCAATTAATGTAATAAGATCTCATATAAATATGTATCCAAAAATCACATTAATAAAATGAATTGAATTATGATAATTTTTTTGCAATGGAAAAGTGAAAAAATGCGGCATCTTTTTCTGAAACTGTTTTGCTAGCTTATTTCAGTGAAAAAGCGCAAAAATACAAACCAAGTACGTTATGGTCTATGTACTCAATGTTGAAAAGTACTATATTGACAAGAAATGACATAAATATTCAAGAATACAAAAAACTTACAGCATTTCTGAAAAGAAAGTCGGAGGGATTCCGTCAAAGAGTATGTAAAACCTAACGGATTCCGTAGTAAGAAATCAAAAGTGCTTACTACAAAGGATGTTTATTCCTTTTTGCAGAATGCTCCAGATGACAAATATTTGTTGATGAAGAAAAGTTTATGAACAAAATGCACTGGTTTATGATTTATTACGTACCTATTTATGAGTAGAAATCTACTAGGTTTTCATGTTTGATATTTTTGTTAACAGGTTATTTTGATTTTAGGAGTAAATGGCGCCTGTCGTTCGCAAGAACTTGTGGATATGTCAACAGACGATATCGAAATCCTCGAAAATGGAACAATTGTCAATATTCCTAACACAAAAACCGAAATTCAGCGATCATTTGTTATATCGGGCTTATTTTATGAGATAATGAAGAAATATAACGAAATTCGCCCCAGTGACCTCAAAAACAATCGGTTTTTACTACAATATAAAAACAAAAAATGTACGAAACAAGTAATTGGGAAAAACAAAATAAGTATTATGCCAAGAGAAATAGCTTCCTACCTTAATTTACTCAATCCACTAGAATACACTGGCCACTGCTTTCGCAGAACTTCAGCGACTATTCTTGCCGATACTGGTGCTGATTTAACCACAATAAAACGCCACGGTGGTTGGAAATCGTCCGCTGTTGCAGAAGGTTACATAGAGAATTCCGTAGAAAACAAAACACGAATAAATAACCAAATATTGGTATCGATTAATGTGCATCAAGACTCATCTCCTCAACCATCAACGAGCGCGGCGATGACAAATGCCCCTCAGCAGCCAGTTGCCCCTTTGGCACCACAGCCTTCTACGAGCGCAGTGCCAATAGCACAGCCAGTTATTCCTCCTACATTGTCGCAAACATCTCAAACAAACATTAATGGAAAAAGTGTTACATTAAGCTTTACTAACTGCACCAATTTCAATATAAATTTCAATTAGTAAAGATTTAGTTTTTTATTTTCCTCGTAGGTGTAGTATAAAGCACTATGTATCACTCGAGAGAAAGTGCGATTCCCGATCTCGGGTGTTTTAAAGCCCTCGCCTTCGGCTCGGGCTTCAAACGACACCCCACGACGGTAATCGGTCACTTTCTCCTCTCGGTGAACAATGTACTATTCCGTATCAAAAACTTAGAAAGTAATCATGAAAGTTCTTCTCGCTATTAAAGTTGTCGGCTGTGTGTACTCATCAATAGTTTACTCATTTGCAACGACATGATTAAGGGCTTCGAAGAGTTATCAAAACTGACGTGAGGAGAGAAAGAGATGGAGGATGTAAGGCGTGATTTACCTTGAATGTTTAAGAAGAAATGTTGCGGAAAACAGCGAGACATAACATTCACTTACAAAGAAACAGACAGAATTAATTTCCATTTCTGATGGCAATAAAACAAAAATGTGGAATATTATTATTATTAATAGGCTCCTGTTTTACCACTATCTCACCTGATGGTAGCCTGTACTCTAAGATGAAGCTCGCTAACCTAGAAGTAACCTTTTCTCTCTTGACTTAAAGGCCCCCAGATTATATTTAGCTATCAGGAATTACAGACTCCAGTAGGGAATTCCGCTTCTTAGCTGTACGCAGATGAAAGTATTCCCAAAACATTTGTGCTTACTTTATTGAGTGTTCTTCACTGTTATCTTGTGCCTAATACTATTAGTTTAATATGCTTTTTTATGAATTAAGTACACAATTACTGTGTAGGTGAAACAAGAACCCTTGGCAAGCAACAACAGTCGACAACAACAGCTTAGCGTGCTTACCAAGGCACCAAGCACTCTGGACATACATACTAATACACGCGTTGACGGTTAAACCGCTGAACAGATTTTGGTGACATATGATTTTGATAGTCATGGAGGTAGTTGAAGACCAGAAAACGAATGTAGGCCCCTTTTTTGTCTTATAAATCATGGTCTTAACATCTGCTGAGCCGTTTCCCAACTATGTTGGGGTCAGTTTCTAATCTAACCGGATGCAGCTGAGTATTCAAGTTTTTTTTTTTTTAATTCTTGATAGGCTTGCGTGTGAACACCATCTCACCTGATGTTAAGCGATAATGTGGTCGAAGATGAAGCACGCTTACCTAGAAGCAACCTATTCACTCTTGACTTAAAGACTCCCAGTTTATAGCTATCAGGAAACACAGACTCCGGCAGATAATGTTTTAATATTTTACTTGGAGCAACTGCCTACCTGACCTACTCAACCCAGGAGCTGCGTAATACGATACCCTTTAGCTAGAGCAGTGTCAGATGTACTGGCTCCTGACTACCGTAACGACTGTCAAAGATGTCCAAATGACAGCCGGGACCGACGACTTAAAGTACTTTCCAAGGCGCGTCATCACACCAGCAACTTCCTAACTCTGGTCTACTACTGAGAAATTCCTTACAGAAAAACTCAATAGCAGTCGACCAACGAGGAAGTTTGAAAAATCATCGCCTAATGTGCTGAAATAGCGAACGAATGTTTCCACAAAACACTTTCCACGCGAACAAAGTTGTAGGCAAAAGCTCGTATTAAAATAAACCTAGACAAGCGTTGCTTAACTTTGTAGATCGACCTGTAATGCCTGTTATTATTTTGCCACAAACTTCACATCCCTACAGGTCAATCACTACGGTCAATTGATTTTCAAGATCAAGCAGCGCTTTTATCTTATAGAATGTGATAACAAACAAAAAAAAAACTAATTTCAAAAGTTATAACCTAATGAGTTGATTTTAGTTGTTGCTACGTAACTTCTACTGCTTCACAGCAGGTTACTGATGGCATAGCGCGTCATCGGGCGGCCTTTGGTGGCAACGCCTTTACAGGCCGTTAGCTCGCTCCTGATCCAACTTAGATTAGTTGCTGGTTCCGACTTTCTTAGCAATTACCGACGTGACATCCAAACTCTAGCTGTTATATTACTTCTTTAATCATATGACAGCCTGGTACTTTCGGGAGCGGTGGCAGATATTGATGTTACATTTGTAAGATTAACATAGGACTCACGACTGGCAACTACCTGTGAAGGCGTTCTGAAACTTGATACAAAGTACGTCATTACTTGACATTTCGAAAGTCTGAGTTAATCGCGTACTTTTATGACGTTTTAAAAACAGGTGGTTTTTAAAACGTCGTAAAAGTACGCGATTAACTAGCGGCGCTACCGCTGACACAATATGGTTTATCTAAAGCCTGATTATGTGGTAAGTAAGTTTTTCCTTAGTAACCGCGGATGGACGCACAGGCGAACTCAATGAAAATATAAGAATTACAGGTAGGTAGGCTACAGCATCAGACTGGTCATACAGTGGAGGTGGCATGTGCCAGGCGGGCCCCCAGCCTGCGTGGGTCATCAACAGAGCATAATAATTATGTTCGCTGAGATATACTGAAGTGGAAAATATGTAGGTACGTTGCCCGTCCACTCCTCTTCTTCAGTCTCTCTTTCTCAGAGCATAAAATGATGATGATGATTATGAAAAATAGCTATAGAAATAATTTTTAGAAACGACGAGCTCCTGGAAATTGAATTAACATGGGAAAATTAGACAATGCAGGATAAGAGTTCCTTAAAAATTAACATATATCAGAAGTTAACTAAAGGCTTCTAAAAATACTCTTACAGATACATAGAATCCCGATTATCCGAACATCGATTATCCGAACATCCGATTATCCGGACTCATTCGTCTCGGCTCTAATTGTCAACTTAAAAATGTTTGACGGCGCAACGATACAAGTTACCATCAGTTTATTCCCACCTCTAAGTTTCGACCGTGCTCTCATTTGTTTGAGGTAAAGTGTTTGTTATTGTTTCATTTTCTTTTATAGTATTCAAGTGAAAGGTAAACATCATTTATTTAATTTGAGAAAGAATACAATTTTAATTTAAATAAAAACCCTAAACCTACCCTGCTTCCCTTCGATTAGGTGCTCCTTGCTGTTCTGCTCATCGCTGCCACTGTGGCGAAGTTGTCAACAGCCTCGGTCACCACGGCCTTTCATGCGGCCGCAGCGCGGGTCGCATAGCACGGAACGCGAATATTAACGACATTATCCGACGAGCTCTTGTCACTGTCGGCGTTCCAGCTGTTTTAGAACCCAATGGCCTGGCACGCGACGATGGCAAAAGACCGGACGGTATGTCTTTATTTCCTTAGAAGATGGGTAGGCCTTTAGTGTAGGACGCAACTTGTGTCGATACTCTTGCGCCATTCCATCTTCCTAGCTCATCTTGTTGTGCTGGCGCTGCCGCTGCGGCTGCTGAGAACCTCAAGCGGCGGAAATATAATAACCTTGTTGGTAGTTATATTTTCGAGCCGTTTGGGGTTGAAACCTTGGGGTCGTGGGGTCCGAGTGCTCACAAATTATTTAAAGATCTGTCCAGACGCCTAGTTGACACTTCGCGTGACCCAAGGGCTGGCTTTTACCTTAAACAGAGGTTAAGCATACAACGTGGCAATGCCGCCAGTCTTTTGGGCACATTACCAATGGACAGCGATGCGCACGAATTTCTGGATGCAATATTTTAGTTTAGTTTTAGGTGTGTATATGTAGTGAAAGATTGTCTTTTTTTGCCCCCTAACGTAACATCGATATTGCAACCTATGGACCAGTGTCATTGAAACTTTAAAGCGTATATACAGAAAGCAGCTACTGCATCGTATAGGTTTTTTAACGAAAATAATTTAATCGGATGTGGAATCGCAAACAATTAAAAAAACAATTAACTCTATCGAATTCTTTGAATGAACCGCATGATGCTAATTCTTTAATTGTACCGCACGACGATTTAAAAAAAAATAACACAGAAGCAATGAAAATTTTTAGCATTGGTGAAGGGTGCGATGAAGAGAATATTAAGGCCCTGAATTGGATTCCAAATATTAACTGATGAAGAAATCATTGACGATTTGAATTAGAGAGAGAAGAAGAAGAGACTGGATCTGGGGATGTATGTCAAGTACCATCTCACGAAGAAGCTTTTGAAACTCTAGATGTTGGTTTAAAGTGGTTTGAAAAACAGGACGAATCTGATCCCATATAGTTGTTACAACTGAAGCGCATTAGGGACTTGGCCGCAATGAAAAGATGTGATTCATTACGTCAAAAATCAATAGCATAACAAGTTATAGATCGTTTTCTTATATATCGTATTATCTAAATGACTCATGTAAAATCAACGCACGCATCGCATCTCAATAAAAACTGATTTAAATTTAAATATTGTTTGATTTGACTTTGAAATCGATTATCCGGATTTTCGATTATCCGGAATACCCCTGGTTTTAATTGATCCGGATAATCGGGATTCTACCCATAAAAATCTGTGATGTTACAAAAACGTTTACAACATACTGTTTTGCATTAAAATGATGCAGACAGCCTCCCGCGTATTCTTCAAGACGTCCGCATTCCTAGAACAGAACTAGATACCGTTTTACAAAAATCCTGAAGCAATGTTTATTAAATTTCATGTTCTAGAATGTCTGTATGACATTGAAGCTAGAACCTAGAACAAAGATATTATTTTATAAATAAAATTCATAGAATGCAGTAATGTTATTAGAAGCAATATTACTCTACGATGCACGCTAGCTTGAAATATGACGTTGTATTCATAACTTTCTATGACTTATGTAATAAAACTGGCTCTACTCCGTAGAGTAATAAATACTAAGGATGAGTAACTTATTAATTTAATTTGCATGAAGAAATAATGCAGAACGTAATTTTACACGTCAGTTTAGCTTCCTAAATTATTCCTCACCTGTTTATTTGAAAAGTCTTTACTTTTCAGTACAGAAGACGTTTATGCCGTGTTATACCTGTAAAACTAAGCGTATAGATAGAGAATGGACTTTTTTACTAGCTTGGGCCTTTGCCTTTGCGTCTCGCCTCTGTTTCCATCTCTCGCAAGGCGACGCTTATCTCTACTAACGATTTGTCTACAGTAGGCTTGTCCAGTCTAGTTTCATTGTACTAACGTTGTTGTTAACATTGTTCAACGATCGCCAATGATCGTCCACTATGATGTTCTTCACTCCACCATCCTCTTTCTTTGTCCAGGCAAAATCCCTCTGGAATGCGTTCCCTGTAGACTAGTCTACAGGGAGCGCATTCTGGTTTCCTTTTAGGTGAAGGCTCATGAACACGTTCACAAGGAGATTCGTTATGCACATAATATGTGTATAACGTATCTCCTTGTGAACATGTACTTAGACTCTATGTACGTTATGAGTTGCACGGGTTTTGTTCTATCTGTGCAATATTCTAAGATTGCAAGGTCTCTAAAGGAGGATAAAGGAGGAAAGGATCTCTAAAGAATCAAGGCGCTTAGGAATTTATACAATTGAAGCTTAAATTTATTTATTCGTTTATGCTCGCATTTGAAAGCCTTACAGCAATTGCTAAAAGAATTTTACAATCTTCTAATTTCCAACATCATATTATGCGCGGTGGACTGGTTGACATTAAATGGATTGATGATGGCTCACGTAAAAATCTACTTTTCTTTAAACTAGTTCACTTTTAGGTACCCAATTGTTTTTTTTTATTTCAAGAGATAGATAATTTTACTCAAGCCATTGTTCTAATCACCATTAAAATAAACAAAAAACAGACTGACTAACGTATTGCCTCATAGGTATACCATAATCCCATAGTGAATCCCATATGCGCATCACATGCAGATCTTTTGTGTGGCGGTACAATGGCCATCACATGCAAACGTTTAGCTTGTTTCATATGAAAACAAAACACCATTTTGAGCTGCTTTTGTTTATAGTATTTTTTTTGTGTTTAAATTGTTCTCTTGTTGTGTTGTTCGTCGTTTACCTTGTGACGAAAGAATTTTGACGTGAATTTTTATTAATGAACAGTAGCAAATAGCTGATATGTCCTTTTTGCTGAGTAGGCCAAACCTGAATAATAGTTATCTAGTAGTAGTAGTTAGTTAGGTAGTCTGAATAATTGTCTAATATCAGTAACAGAAATCGACTGCTATCATTTTTGGCCATAAAGTAACCCGGTCATACAGACAGACATAGCTACTATCACGTTTGTAATATTGATACGTAAGTATACAATTTTATATTCTTACGTCAGTCTTTGGAGAAACAACGTGATGTGACGTCATAACTTTAATGAAAATCAAAACATAAAAAATTTAAGTTACTGCCTGTTTTTTTCTTTTTCTCTATGTTTTACCATTTTGGCACGTTTTTCCTAAAGATGAGCTTCTGTAAATATTTAACTTTGGCTACGGTTTTCATAAGCCACAAACAAAGCAGGTACATTACCAATATGACGCAATTTGAAGTTGGTTAACACCGCTATTTTGTGGTCGAAACGAACGCACTATGAGATTGCGTTAGCGAATTAAATTGAGTATGTGGTGAAACAAAGTATGATTTGTAAAATTACTGTTGTTACTTAATATGGAGGTTCATTTTACTTGTTTTTTGGTTTTGTTTATGTTATTATTACATAAAATAGATAAGTATTTGCTATGCTTAGTTTTATTTCATTATTTTTCCTTATAATATCCAATACTAACTCGCTGCCTTAATAAAGTCAAATGGTAAAATAATGGTTGCTTTTTGAAAAACTTCGTCAGTCATTTTTCAGTATGACAAACTTTCTTAACAATACAGTCTCACACATATCGTTTCCTTTTACATTTTATACTACAATCAAGAACAAGCTCGGCACTTTTTCAAGCATTGTTTCGAGAAGGCTCAGAGTGAATGAAACTGCCAGTACACCCTCCACACTATCTTTAATACAACCAACCTAATTTTTCAGTTCATAAAGATTACTGTGACTACAATGATAAGTTTGCCACTTATCTTAAAACACTTGCGAATGCAAATAAGCCGCAATCCAGATACATTCAAGAAAAAGTCGCGCAGTTTTTTGAGTCAAAGAGCTGCACTAAAGTAGGTAACGGTAAATTTTAAGTAGTCACTACATTTGCTTACGAATTACTTTCCTAATCTGCTCTGTGCAAGCGTTTTCCCTAAATTAAATTTGACGAAAAGACGTTGAGTGTATTTGTTATGTGAGTTTCAGGAAAGCCTTAAAGTTTTATAACTTTAGAACATTTTTTAATTCGATTTAAAAGATGATAAATTTATACTAGTTGTTAATTATTTTGCCGAAGTCAAAAGCCACAAAATTTGACACTGGTCTTGCCAAAGGCACCGTGCTACCCAGCTAATAGGTGGTGGAAGTTAGATAAGAAGTCGCTCCATGTAAAAGACTTATTCTCAGCTGCAGCCGGTTACTGGAAGACACACAAACTCAACATAATTGGAATAACGCTAAGCAGAAGATCATTCTTAGATCAGTAGTTGTTATTTGGCTGTAAAAAGACGCCAGAAATGTAGTTGGTGATCACATAAAATAGGCACCCATTTTTTTATTATTTTTTGAGTATACGTAAAGAAATAATACGAAAACTAGAAATGAAAATTTCATTTTGAATATTCACTTCTGAAATAAAATTTTGATGTAATTTTTAAGACTACGAAGCTAGTAACATCACAAGCGGTTACTAAAAGAATATGAGAGTGCAGCTGTGCTATACTTATCATTTAGGAGCAAATAAAGGTTGAGACGAGTATTACAGTCGAGTTTTAGTGTTTTGGATTAAGGTACGTACATCAAATTCTTAACAAGTATTACTAGAGTTTTACATTTGCCACGCAACATTCCCATGAGTAGTAAAAATATATAATGCCATACAATACTACAAGACATACATATTTTCCACGCGAGGAGCATGTTGCTAAATAATAACAGCCTAATGAGTTGATAATGAGTTGAAATCTGTATAAAGCACAGATCCGTTCCTGCGTGGAGTATTGCAGCCACTTGTGGGATGGCTCTGCAAAGCAAGTTGGTACCTTGCTGCATTGGACTCGATCGAGCGCAGAGCTAAAAGGCTTATAGGCGAGGAGGTTCTTGCCTGTCGGTTTTCTACAGATTTTACTTCGGGGAGTGTGCGCAGGAGCTCCATGACCTGATTCCTCCATCTCCCTTTCACTACCGGTCTACCAGACGCACGGCTGGGTACCACCTACACTTGGTTGATATACAATCTTGTCGTACCAAGCGCTTCTCCTCCCCATTTATTGTGCGCACAGCCAAGCTGTGGAATTCTCTGCCGGCTTCTCTGTTCCCTGCCACTTATGACCTTTCAGCCTATAAAGCAGGAGTAAATAGGGATCTTCTGGGCTCGCTCATGCCATCTTAGACCTCATCTATCGCTTACCATCAGGCAAGATCGAGGTCAAGAGTGGGCCCATCAGTAATTAAATCTATGTGAGGTACGATTGTAGAGAGCTGCCTCTACAATCGTACCTCACCATGGATGGGTGACATCCGTTACTTATGGAGATGCTACAACAGCCGGCCGCTTTCAACTGTTTTTTTTTTGTTATATAATGTGGCTACAGATTTTTTCTACATTTTCCCATTCTATTTCCCTTAATAACGGTTTTTTTGTTAAGTAATGTGACTACAAACTTTTTTTACATTTTTCCATTCTATTTCCCTTTATAATGAATGAGTGACCCTTACAAAAGCTTTTTAAATAGTTCCGCCTATTTCAGATCCTAAGGAGCTTTATCTTTGAGTGGAACAATCCTGTTACAATCAGAATAAGTAATCTCGTTAATTCTATATGTACTGTGTTTCATTTGGTTCCCTTTTATTCCCTTTGACTCCATACTCGTATAATTTATATTCTCGAGTAATAAGCAGCAAATTTTCTTATGTCATTGCATTGCTTAGGTGTTGGTTGGGTAATGTTTATGGAATGTTTTTATGTTGGTAAGTATGTTCTTTAGTCTATATGTTCGAGATGGCTTACCGCTTCAATCCACTCGATTTTTATAATATAGACAACTTCCAAATTAAACAGTAGGTAGGTATTTAATTAGGAAGTCGGGTAAAACAATTTAAATTTTGAAAAACTGCCCCTGGTTTATAGATATATATATTATTAAGTACCGATTTCTTGAAACAAACTTTTTGTAGTACCTATTCAAATGAGACGTCTGAGAATTATTTTTATGTAAAAATTTCAAAAATCAATTCAGTTTTATAAAAGTAACGGAGTTTCTTGCTAGGTGTTCTCAATAAGTGCTCATGTAAGCCTATGTGAAATAAAATATGTATGATTGTTTTTGTTTTTTTTTTAGGGTAGGAAAATCATCGAATGACTTCTCCCGCTCTGGATGGAGTGGAAGGGAGTGTCAGACTTCTACTGACTAAAAACCCACCCTGTTCATTCAGCTGCCCTTGCGTTCCGGGGCCGCGGTATCTCTTTAGAACATTTTTGTAACCCCGGCTTGATGCCTAAATCCGGCTTTGTGTTATGTTTTTTACAAGTATAGTCCTCGTCACGTAAGTTGGCAAGGTTTTGGCGTAGTGGGGGTAAGTTCACGCATCGTGCACTTAGTGGAAGAAAAAAGTGGTCACTTTTACTGCTTGCCATTATTCTATGGTTGTTGCCATCATTTATTCTTAATCATGACTGTCCAGAAGAATGTTATAGAAAGAAGAGGAATTCATTCCCATCCTTGACAACGTTCTTCCGTTCATTCTATACATCCTAAATTTCTCAATTTCTAGTAGTGTCTTTCCACAAGCCTGGAAAGACGCCCAAATTATTCCTTTACCCGAAAAAACTCGTCCTGCATCTTTTTCTGACTACCGACCTATTTCTATTCTCCCATTCCTATCCAAAGTCCTTGAAAAGCTTGTCCACCAACAACTTAGCTCGTTCCTTTCTAAGTACAATCTCCTGAATCCCTTCCAACCTGGTTTTCGTCCTGGTCACAGCAGTACTTCTGCACTCGCACATATTACGGACGATATAAGGTCTGGCATGGAGATGGGGAAGTTAACTGTACTTGCAATACTAGACTTTAGTAATACGTTTAATACAGTTGACTTCGACTTTTTGCTTGGTATTCTCTGCTCGTTTAACATATCTCCATCGGTAATTGACTGGTTTCGTAGTTACCTGTTTAGTCGTCAGCAGCGTATTTCCATTGAGGACTCCTTTTCTTTTTGGTGTGATACCTCTGCCGGTGTGCCACAGGGTGGCGTTTTATCT
The DNA here is from genome assembly GCA_943138885.2 of Tholera decimalis. NCBI lineage: Eukaryota > Metazoa > Arthropoda > Insecta > Lepidoptera > Noctuidae > Tholera > Tholera decimalis. The sequence goes on from OW964573.2 coordinate 13,690,682, forward strand.
CCTTTCCTTTTCGTACTTTTTATAAATGCTATCACTCAACGACTATCTTCTTTCTACCACTTGTATGCTGATGATCATCAAATTTACACCCAAGCTCCACTCGTAGAGTTAGCTGATGCCATTAAAACTATTAATATAGACCTTGCTCAAATTGGAGACTGGAGCGCTGAGTTTGGGCTGAAAATCAACCCTGCTAAGACTCAGGTTATTGTTGTTGGTAGTTCTCGAACTATCTCCAGGATTGATTGGACGGTACTTTCCCATATTTCTTTCAATAACACCGTCATACCTTTCAGTCACACTGTGAAGAACCTGGGAATACACATTGACGACACCCTTTCTTGGACTAAACAATTACAGGAAGTAAGTCGTAAAGTATTTGCGTCTGCAGGCTCCTTGAGACGCCTTCGTAATTTTCTCCCCATCTCCACTAAAATTGCAATTGCACAAACTCTCCTTTTCCCTATTCTGGACTATGCTGATGCCAGCTATCTCGAATTGACCCAAAACCAATTGGACAAGCTAGAGCGACTTCAAAATCTCTGTATCAGGCTTATATTTGGCTTGCGCGAATATGACCACGTTTCTGATTTCCGTGCTCAGCTCAAATGGCTTCCTATTAAGTTTCGCCGGAATCTTCACTTACTTTGTCTACTTTATAATGTGCTATTTAATCCTTTCACTCCTTTTTATCTTAAGGAACGTTTTCAGTTCCTCTGTGATACACATTCTAGATCCTTGAGATCATCGGAAAATCTAGAGTTGAGTATTCGTATGCATGCCACTTCTTTCTTTGACAAATCTTTTACTATACAGGCAGCTCGTTTGTGGAATGCATTACCCATAGAAGTGAGGCGTGCTCAAACGCTACCAGCGTTCAAAAGAATGGTGAAGGAGCATTTTCTCTCTCTATAACTTTTCCCCTTTTTTCTCAATTATACATGTTATATTTATTAGTATATGATTTTGGTATTGTATGTATTTTATATTATTATGTTCAATTAATATTATGATGTTTGTACACTGACAGCCCTTAATTTGTCTCCTTTAAATTTGTCCATCCAAAGGTTGTCTGTAAGAGATCGCCCTGTGCGATAAGACCGCCCAGTGTACACTAGTTTAATTTTTTTGTATCCATAGAAATATTGTAAGGTGTACAATAAAGTATATAATAAATAAATAAATAATAATTAGTTAATTTGGTATTATAAATAAAATAGATATAATACATTTAAAAGTGAAAAAAAAATGTATTAAAAAAACAACATTAAAAATAATATGTTCTTCACAATTAGTTAATAAAACTGCTACCCTTTTTATTCTTCTTTTTTCCCGGTGTCCCAAAGACAGTGACGAATTCAGAATTTCTAGCTTCCTTAACCATAGTTAAGGAAGCTAGAAATTCTGAATTACAATTCTGAATTCTGAAGAACAGTTAGACACTATAGTGTCTAACTGTTCTTTCTGGCGTTTTAATAGTCTGCGTAAAACGGTATTTAGTCCTGGCATTGTAATCAACGTAACAAAAACTAAATTTAAAACAACAACTCGTAACAAAAACAAAGGGTACAACTTTCGTGTACGCAAATGTATTGGGGAGCAAGTTGAATGAGAACTACTGACGCACCAATCGGCACCAACCAGACAATGTGAGGGATCTAGTTCTCACATTTAATTTGCACTGGATTGGAGGATACTATTATTAAAACTCTTTAAAAACTTGAAGACTATTTATTTGTCACTGTTCACAACTTATTTTCTAGTTTAAAAGTTCACAAATACCAACTGGTTACTGTTCTGAATTTGCGGCGCTACGTCATACCCCGTGTCCCCCTGACAACCGCTGACACCTAAAAATCGACTTCTGTGCATTGAACGACTCTTGCCAAGTTATTTGACGATTTGATATGCATGAAGTTTTAATAAACAAAATAAGTAATAATGGTTGTGTCATGTCAAAAACTTTATATTTCATGGCTATAGATTGAATATAATGGGAGCTAAAAGTGATTAATATTAATGAATATGTTAATGGAACAAGTCTAGGCATATTTTACGGAATTGAGCTATTTATTTATTTCAGGCTTAATAGCCTGAAATAAATAAATAACAATAATAATAATTTATTTCTATAAGGCTTAGTAGGCTAATAGAAATATATAGGTACATAAATAATAACTATAAACTTATACATATTTTTCTTATTATACAGTAGGCAATTTTGCCCATACAAATAAAATGTATTCTATTACACAATAAACTATATACTACTGATACTATAATAAGTAGGAACCATTCTACCCGCTACTCCGCTTCTCGTGTTTTATTTCAGCAATAAAAGCATAATTATGTCACCCTTCAGCCCTTCGTCTATCTTCACAATAACAAGCAATTTATTTAATCCGTTGCTTCATTTTCACGTTCCAGAAAAAAATATCATCAGACTTACATTAATTTGAATATAGCTAATTTATTTATCTTTGAATAGTAGATATTTATTTGGAATTTAATATCTTATTATTAAATTCAAATAGATTAAAAAAATACTGGACTAATTCTCCTCACCTTTATACCTACATATATAAAGACTTAGGCCTATATATTGACGACAGGTTAAGTTGGAATAAGCAGATTGCACAGGTTAGCCAGAGGGTAACATTCACACTGTGATCTCTCTATAGATTCAAGCATTTCCTTCCTTGTAGCACTAAAACCACATTGGTCCAATCACTTGTACTTCCTATCATTGATTATGCTGATGTTTGCTATTCTGATCTTTCCCAAGAACTTCTTAACAAACTGGATCGACTTCTCAACAACTGTATTCGTTTAATTTTTGGTCTTCGAAAATATGATCACATTTCTTCCTTCCGTTCTCAGCTTAAATGTTTGCCTATCCGTCAAAGAAGATCCCTCAGATACCTCTGTATGCTCTTCACTATTATGAACGATCCTTGTGCTCCTGTTTACTTAAAACAAAATTACCCCTTGACATCAAGAAGGCTGAGTCAAAATTTTCTTTTAAGCGTAAAATTAAAAACCACTACTTAAGGGGCTGTTATTCTTAGTTTGGTCTTTGTCATAATTATTTTGAGCTCTCTTATTCAGAAAGAATATTATAAAGCACCGTATCTATTAGTTTGTCATTTTAGCATATATGTGTATATTATTAGTATTATATTTATTAGTATTAAAATATTATTTCATTCCATTTTCTCGTACACTTACCACAGTGTGTTTTTTTAACCCAAAGGTTGACTGGTAGAGAATGCCTTGCTGCATTAAGTCCGCCCATGTAACACAATTGTACATAAAGTTTAAATAAATAAATATTTCGTGTTACTTCTTCGTATCTGCTTGCAATAGGCTGGTGTGTACATTAATTGATAAATAAGTTAAACTATAGAGTAATTTGCCTTAACGTTTCCACTGCTGTGACATGGGTTTCCTCTCTATGGTAGGGAATGGGCTGTTACACACCACGCGAACGCAGTGCGGGTTGCAGGATGTGGTATGTCTTCTGTATTTCAGTCTAAGGACGTTTTTTTGTTACTTATATGTATTCATCTGTAAACATTTGGCTTATCAAATACGGCCGGTATATAAATAAGACTGTGTATGTATATACCCATACATATAGGTATGTACCTATATATATAGTTATAATTTTGAATGAACTGTTATCGTTCAGAAGCTGTAAGGATATACACACATAATTTAGTTCTTTATCTGAAAGTATTTTATCGTAAACATGAAACCCAGCCCTTCTAAGCACAGACATAACATTAATAAGGCTATGTAAACTTCAATATTAATAACAGTTTGAGTAAAAATATTGACTCACTTTGATCAGATTCCAAATCAAGACCAGGTTTCATGTTTATTTACATTTTTAAAACGTCGTTCAAAGCTAAATCAGTTCAGCCACACAGGTTGATATTCACGGTTAAGCAGCACGTGTCCATGTCAGCCTGAGGATGGTCATCCATCAGCCATCTTATCACGTCGAGATTTCTACGTGCCTCGGAATACATGTCAAGCTTTTTGTATCGGCTATTATTTGTTCATTTTATCGTTGTTAATAGCCAGGAGCCAATTGTTTTTACACCAGTCTTGCCAGGAGGTATAGTATTACCCAGGTCCGACGATGAGCGGTGGATGTCTGATGTAACGTACTCAATCAACTTTAAGCTATAGGTATAGGCTTCTGGCTATGTGGATTGAACTGTGTCATATGGGGTCACGGGTTCAGTGTTTTAAGTTACATCAACCAGGATTTTTTTACAAGCATTCTGCATCTGTGTTTGGTTGATGATTGATGAATAATGAATGGATACACTTCAGTATCTCTTATTTACAGCTTACCTCTTTTTAGACACCAACTCTATATTATTATGTTTACAAAACACCGAAGCTTTCAAAACTTAATCACGATAAATTTGTTATAATTCAATTTTTAAGCACACAAACCAGAATTATAATTATGAATCTGTTCAAAGTCAGAACTCAAACAGTTTCGGGTTCGCAGGTAGAATAAATTAATGTCGAGACACCGAGACAATTTATGTTATGTGGAGAAGGTACATGTGTCAGTTTAATTTCATATTTAGTGAACACCTGGTGAAAGTGGGAGGGAGATGTTTGTTGTTTTGGTTTTTAATTGGAAACAAATTTCATAAATAACTCATAAGGTTACACGCTGGTTTAAAGATTCTGGGTGACTAAAGGGTGTGTAGAGGTGCGCGGCTTGTGTTAGGGAATGCGCTTGCGTTACCACTGTAACAGTTACAGTAAGTTACCAAAGTTGCGCACACATGAAAAATAACACGATGATAAATTGTTACAATTGATTGTGTTACTGAATCTGAAGAAATTATTGTCAGAACTTGTATATAATAAAAATAAGTTCATACCTATTATATTATTCGACATTTCATTCTCTTTTGCCAAACCTATGGGTTTCAATTACACGTGTAAATATAACACAGAGTTACCTCGTCGTCTTTTCTCACATCCGTCGCACCTCTCCCAGCTCCATATTGTGGCTTAATCTGCATGTCGTTACGAACCGTGTTGAGTCTCAACTCATACATAATTCATATAATGAGACAAGCACAACACTGTAGAGAGGAAATAAGTTATTCACTGAGGTGGTTGTTTACATTTAGGTGGTCATGTTGGTCGCTATGCAGGCTGTGAAGACTCTACTTCTTAAACTATGCGTTTAAAAAAAAATAGGGGAAGTCATTTTTTATGGATTTTTTATCATTACATATGCAGATTCCTCTGAGTTTTGGCAAGCCCACTAAACCAAAGGGCCTGGCTGTTGTTTATACGTCTTCTAAATCTGACAGTAGTCTTGACATGGATCCTAGCTGTTATCCAGTTACAGTGTTGTGGAGGTCAGATATGCAGTCGGTTCATGTTCTGGTTTCTGATTACCTGTAACTACTGTTAAAGATGCCCAAATGACAACCGGGAGCACCCGCTTAACGTGCTTTCCGAGGCTCGCAAGAATATCGATGTGTTATAATGGTCACTCATCCACCAACCGCGACCTCGCCAGGCGAAGCTCAACCTTAAGGTCAGCCGTGTAGTTACTGTAAAACACTGTAGAGACGAAAAAAGCTATTGACTGAATAAGTAGTTTAGATTTAGGTGGTCATGCTGGCCGCTGTGCAGGGAACAGTGACCCTGCAGACCACCTACGTAAGACAATTTTAATGAGACATTTTTGATGGAATATTAATCTTAATTCAAATATCCAGATTTCTCTGTACTAAGCCCACTAAGCCGAAGAATCCGGCTGTTTTTATACTACTCTTTCAAAACAAGTGTAGTTTCATCAAGAGGTATCATGTTATCCAGTTACTGGGTTGTGAAGATCAGATAGACAGTCCCTTCAAGTAAAATTGTGGAACGCAGCTGCTTTTAGTAAGATAAAAATCCGACCCCAACATAAATATCTCTCTATCCAACCCTGTTATGCGTTAATGGCAAAAAAGACTGTACCGTGAGTTTCTCATATCATTTCAATTCGCGCAAAATAAATATTTCTACTGAATCAGGGGCGCTAAAATACCTTCAATATTTTTGTAAAAATGTTCAGGATCAACGGTTTCCGATGGCACAGAGATTTTGTTTTAGCACGCCTGTCATATTTTTTAATCATTTTCGTTTCCTCATAACCATGCCGTAAAACACAGAATAGGGTAGTTTCCTAAAATATTTTATTTAGTCCATCACGTAGCTTAACAAAAAACATTGGACACGTATTTTTTATTTTTCCACGTAATTGAAAAAATAAGACGATACAGTGAGTTGAAATTTCGCGTGACGTCACACCTCGGTATAATTCTTAGCAAGGTGTGACGTCAGCAGCCCCCACTCCTGTACTTTGAAGCTTTCCATCTTTGTGAATTTTTCTTGACCTGAAAAAGCAAAAAATACGTGACCAATATTTTTTTTAAATTACCTAATGGACCAAATAAAATAATTATTTTGTAACACAGGAAACTACCCTATTATAAATTATAGTCTTAGTTTCGCGAAAACTATAATTTACAAACTAAAATAAACTGCCTTATTGGTTAAGTGGTCTTGGGTTAAATTCCGGTCTTGCAAATAGTGCTAAGGTATCTTTGTATAATAAACTCCTCAGTACTAGCCCGGAGTTGGTGGTGTGGTACCCGCGTGCCTCGGAAAGCACGTTATGCCGTTGGTCCCGGCTGTCATTTGAACATCTTTGACAGTAGCTACGGGTAGTCAGAAGACAGAAAATCTGACGCTGGACTGGCCAAGGGGTATCGTGTTTCCCAGCTACTGGGATGTGGAGGTCAGATAGTCCCTCCACGTAACAAACTAATTCTCAGCTGCATCTGGTTGGACTGAGCTGAACACAACATAGTTGGGAAAAGGCTAAGCAGATGATGAGTTTTAGTTTTTCGAAAATCAGCTTAAAAGTTAAAGAAATTAATATCGTATGTATGATGCTGATAATTAAAATACTGCTAAGCTGATTCTCAATTGGAATTCTAAAAACTGAAATTCCATGGCTGATTGGTTCGGAACGTCTAAGTACTTTAGCATTCTCAACTCCTCAATTTATTAGGTTCTTAGATAATTTTCCTTCAATAAAATATTTGAATGAAGATTTTGCTATTTGAAGCCTGAATTCTAACTATGATCGCTTTAGACATTTTAAAATATATTGCAATCGTACATATTATTGTTGTTGACTGTAATATAATTTCAAAATGGCGTTACCAAAACTAAACTGAAGAAATAGTATAAGACCGCTCACTCGATTCCCCTATTGCTTTCCGAACAGGAGGAAACAAATCATAGGCGTTTGTTTAGCGGCGGGCTGCATACATTATTAAACAGAGCGCTGATTAACCGACAAATTTGTATAACACCACCAACTGAGCTTTGCTGTTGCTAATTGGCTGCAGTGAATTCGCAACCTTATTTACGCCAGTCAAGACCCACACTTCATTAATCTTTCTTTATTTCACGCAATCACAAAGCTGTCGAGTTGAATTTCCTTCAAAATTATTTTGCAGTTAATAAACTTTAATTCGATCTTATTACAAAGGAATAAGGATTGAGGAAGAGAAGTTAGTTTGTTGATTTTATCGTGTAATGGTATTAGGGAAAAGCCACCAACAGAATTCACCAAGTTTGTTTACAATGTTGATATTTTAAATTCCAAATGTTTAATGGAGCGAATTTTTGAATTGTAGGAATTGTTAGCATCAGGCGCCTTGTTAAAACGAAGTTCAACCGCTGTAAAGCCCAGTTCATACTGCTGTGCCACGTGGTTTGCTACGCCGTGCCGTAGCGGTATTGCTACGAGAGCTACGGACTAGAAGTTTCGGGCTATGGTTGTTGCCTGCTGTCAATCAACTGCCAAAAGAAATACACACCTTATAACCGTTTTAAAGAGCCCGTATATCTCCGCACTAGAATTTATCACAGTCGGTTAATCTGATGAAAATGACCAAACAAAAAGTATTGTAAATGTTTGCACACATATTAGATACTAAGGTCTAATAGGTACATATTATGTACAAGTTCTCATTTGTAGATATGAATAGATTCTCATCAGTTTATAACTCTATTAAAAAGATACTTCAATCTATTTCAAAATTCCCTCCGTTATTATTTCATTAAACACTCCGTTCAATGAAACTCTCAGACTCAGTAAGTCTTGACATTTTTGAGCTCTGATTTGAGCATAAAAGAGTTTAATATTACAGTGAAATAGTAACAAATTCTGCGTTACATATGAAATGAAATGAAATGAAATGAAATGAAATGAAATGAAATGAAATGAAATGAAATATTTATTCTGTAAATTGGTTATAAATAACACTTTTACACGTCATGTTTTTTTGCGTGTTTAGTTTAGCTAGATGAGGCCGGTATTTCCTAACTGACTACTCTGAGAAGAAACACCGAAACAAACTCAGAGGTCAAAGTCTCTTTTAAAGTCCAGACAATTTGTATTTGTATATGAGAAGCATGTAGGTTCATGTCTGTGGTATTCTTTTGAGGAAATAACCACGCAAATTTGAGCGGACCTGTCCAGACAGTGCAAGCATTTGTCAGTTATCGTGTAGCTCAACTTAGAACTTAAGGAGCTCAACAATTTGACGAACAATACCAAAGTAAGGACCTTTGGGTAGGCCACACAAGTACTCAAACTGCTTGACATCATTAAATAAATTATAGTGAAAGCAAAAACAATGAAGAAAGAATAACCTACATCGTCCTCACATTTACAATAATGAAATAATTTTATATATATAAAAAAAAAACAACAATATAAAAAAAGAAAACAACAATATATAAAAAAAACAACAAACAAAAACAAAAATTAATAGGTATATACAATACTTGAGAAAGCAAAATTTTAATTAATCAAAAATAAATCATCAATCATAATTTTAAAAAGAAATAAAAAAGGCACACGTATATCACTGGAGCATCTCATTCCCAAGCCTTCTTGTCCTCAATATAATCTTTAACACTGTAAAAAGCTTTCTGACATAGTTTACGTTTTATCAATAATTTGAATTTATTAATACTTAGTTTTTGAATATGGCTAGGAATTTTATTATAAAAACGTATACATTGGCATCTAAACGAACCACCTATTTTTTTTAACCTTGTTTTAGGAATGACATATGTGTCTTTGTTCCTTGTATTTACACTATGAATATCACTGTATTTTTTAAACAGATTAATATTTTTGTGTGCATACAAGAGGTTGTCATAAATATACTGAGATGGCACAGTCATAATATTAATCTCCTTAAATTTGTCTCTTAAGGAGTGCTTAGGACTTAATTTATAAATTGCACGAATGGCCCTTTTTTGTAATACAAATATTGTGTGAATGTCGGCGGCATTTCCCCAAAGTAAAATGCCGTATGACATCACACTGTGAAAGTAACTAAAGTAGACTAAACGTGCTGTTTCGATATCAGTTAATCCACGTATTTTTCTAACGGCATATGCTGCAGAACTTAGCTTTTTTGACAATTTATCTATATGGGGGCCCCACTGAAGCTTCGCATCCAAAGTTATGCCCAAGAATACTGTGGTATCTTCGGCTTTCAATATTTCGCCCTTTATTGATACACTAGTATTCACTTGTCTAACATGAGGTAACGTAAATTTTAGGAATTTGGTTTTTTTCTCATTAAGAAGAAGATTATTAACATTGAACCAGCTAACTACAGTTGCAAGGGCTCTGTTAACTTCTTCAGTAACCTGCTGTTGACGTTTGATTTTAAATAAAAGAGAAGTATCGTCAGCAAATAGCACTATGTCATGATTTTTGATCAGGTACGGCAAATCATTTATATAAATAAGAAACAAAAAGGGACCTAAAATTGAGCCTTGGGGGACCCCCATTTTGACCACAGATCCCGGCGATCTTTTGCCGTTCACATCGACTCTCTGAATCCTTTCACTCAAGTAAGAGGACAAAAGATTCAGAGAGGTGTCCCGGAATCCGTAGTAGTGCAGTTTCCTGATTAATGTCTCATGGGGAACACAGTCAAATGCCTTGGACAAATCACAAAAAATGCCCAACGCATCGCACTTATCTTCCCATGCATTATAAATGTGTCCTAAAAGTTCAACACCGGCATCAGTTGTTGAACGACCCTTTGTAAAACCAAATTGTTTATTATGTAGCAATTTGTGTTTATTAAAATATCTTTGCATCTGCATTAAAATAATTTTCTCAAAAATTTTACTGAAAGTGGGCAGTACAGAAATAGGTCTGTAATTAGTAGGGTCAGATGTACTACCCGATTTAAATAGTGGGATTATTTTACTATATTTCATTAAATCAGGAAACTCACCGCAATCAATACAATTATTAAATATAACAGCTAATGTAGGAGCAATAATGTGTATAATGGACTTAGTAACATCAACAGAATTACCCCACAGGTCTGCAGTCTTTTTAACATTCAAAGAATTAAAAGTTTTAATGATGTCATTAAAAGTAACATATTGGAATTTAAACTCTGAACTACAAACTGGAACATTTTTTTTAAGTAGTGTTTCTGCAGCAATGGTAGATGATTTTAGCGACTTGGTTGTCGATACAGGAATGTCAGTGAAAAAATTTTCAAATTCTGTGGCGACTTGTGAATCTAATGTTATTATATTATCATCAATAGTGAGGGTGTAATCACTATTTCGGTTGCAAGACCTTCCCGTTTCGCTTTTTATAATATCCCAAGTCGTTTTAATTACATTACTACTATTTTTAATTTTAGAACTCAAGTAGCGAGACTTGGCAATATAACAAACTTTTTTAAATAATTTAGAATAGTTCTTAACATATAAATGAAATTCTGCCGAGTTAGTGTAAGACCGCTCCTCATAGAGTTCATAAAGCCGATTTCTACTTTTATAAATACCAGTGGTGGCCCAGTCACTGAAAGAAGTGTTAGTATTTACTGAAGCAATTTTGGGAATAAATGTGTTATCGAATTGTTGGCAATATATTTTGAAAAAATCATTATAATGTTTATTAGGGTCCTCATTAGTTAACAAACAGGGCATTTTATTTAAGAGTTTAGTTTTGAATGCTTCCAGGCGATATTTAGTTTTTGGATTTACAGTGATATTCTTTTTTAACATTTTATTGACTTTTTTTGGTAAAGTAATTAATTGCCCACAATGATCAGAGTCTATTAAATTAATGATTTTTTTGTGAGTCGGTACAACATCCGTAAAAATATTATCTAAACAAGTGGCACTAGTAGGAGTTATTCTAGTGGGCTCCATAAATAGGTTTACAAGATTGTATGATTGGAATAAACTAATAATGTTAGTGCTCAAACTAGAATTTTCTAATAAATTAATATTAAAATCACCACAAACAATGACATATTTACTCGAGTTACAGATTTTATGCAAAACTTCATCCATTACTTTTTCAAAGCAATCGTACAATCCTGAAGGTGGTCTGTACACACATACAATTGTTCTTCTTGAAATAAACTCACCCCTTTATGCTAAGTAAAGAAATTAGTGGCACAAACACCTACTGTGGCTCCATATTAAAGAACAAGAAAGTAATTTTCCGTTTCACTAACACCTCATCTCATCACCACCATAATTTTTTATTATAATAGATTACAAGCCTCCTTATTTTAATAACTAGCTTTTGCCCGCGACTCCGTCCGCGTGGAATAGTTACTTTGGGCTAACGTTAAATTTAACCCCGATTTTGAAGCATTCTTCATTGGCGCTCCGCTCCTATTGGCCTTAGCGTAATGATATATAGCCTTATAGCCTTTCTCTATAAATTGACTATTTAATAAAAAAATAATTTTTCAATTCGAACCAGTAGTTTCTAAGATTATCGCGTTCAAACAAAGAAACAAACTCTTCAGCCTTATATTATTAGTATAGATAGCTGTTGCCCGCGACTTCGTCCACGTTTCCGTCGTTTTTCGTAAAAAAAAAGTAGCCTATGTCCTTCCTCACGGTTCAGTGATTTTCATGTAACAGATAGATTAACTTTCGTAATTTAGTAGGGAAATATAATATGTCAATCTATAATTCTGTTGAAAAATATCGCAATACCGAACCGCACAATATTATTGTTAATATCTGTGCCCGTGACTCCGTCAGCGTGTAACTCCTTGTGTGTTATTAAGTTAATGTATTGGTAATATTGTTTAGATCACGTTTACATGAGGCTTAAGTACCTATAGAACGAAAATACTTCAGCGCAAAGCTTCCGGGTAAACTATGTTGAAAGTTGACCCGTCCGGCACGTGAACATAAAGATTTTTAGAACTGCTAACCCGGGAAAGAGCGACGTACAACTGACCATGCGAGAAACAACTGACACCGAGATCTACTCCAGCAACACGAAAAGTCTGCCCTTGAGCCTTATTAATTGTCATTGCATAACACACCGATACTGGGAATTGCGTTCTTTTAAATTGGAATGGAAAATTATTTGGTATTATGGGAATTCTGGGAATAAAGACGGTTTCTCTTGCACCGCAACCTGTTAAAATTTGAGCCTCGATTATATTTTGTTGCAACTGGGTTACTTTTTGCCGAGTTCCATTGCAAAGTTGTGGTGGTTTTAAATTTCGGAGCAGAATAATAATCAGAAAGCTTCGAACTGCTAAGCTATCGGGAGTTACACGTGTTATTGTGAGTCAACCATAAAAGATAGACATATGCTGTCGTGGAATATTTTTTATATAATTTTAAGGAGAACATTTCCGTCATAAATGATTTCTGTGTAGCTTTAACCATTAAGGTTGCACACGCGACGGAAGCTTAAAAAATGGAGTAACTTCTCCCGTTTTCCCAACATTTCCCTTCACTGCTCTGCTCCTATTGATTGTAGCGTGATGAAAAGGATACTATAACCAGCTCAGGAGTATGAAAAATAATTGTACCAAGTTTCGTTAAAATCCGTCAAGTAGTTTTTGTTTCTATAACGGTTATACAGACAGACAGACAGACAGACAGACAGACAGACGGACAGACAGACAGACAAAAATTTTACTGATTGCATTTTTGGCATCAGTATCGATCCCTAATCACCCCCTGACAGTTATTTTGTAAATATATTTCATGTACAGAATTGACCTCTCTACAGATTTATTATAAGTATAGATTATTGGAGTTGCAAGAACCGGCGCGTTATACAGTGATGATTTCAAAGAGAACATTGAGATGGACTTATTTAAAGTGAGATAGATAAATATATTCTTTATTGTACACCATAACAGTAAAACAAAATTATGGACTTAACAATTAAAAAGGGTGATACAATGGGCGGTCATATCGCTAAAAGCGATCTTTTACAGACAACCTTTGGATGGATTTGACATAGAAGGAGAAAATAAATACGCGGGTAGTCCACGGTGTACGAGGTTTTGGCTCTACACATTGCTTAGGAGAAAGATAAACTTGTGGGAAGAAGTTTTAGCGTGTGACTTGAATACTCTGTCATATGTGAAACGCACAGGTACTTATATATGTGTGACGGATTAAGTTTACAACATTTTGTGTCTTTACCTGTTATTACCATACACGCAATAAACTGGTCGAAGAACGTTACCTTTCTAACATTTCGTAATTTTACAATTTGTAAGTTTACTGGGGTTGCGGGGATGTTCTAAAGAGATACCGCGGGCCCGGAACGCAAAGGCAGCTAAAGGACCAGGGTGGGTATTTGGTCAGTAAAATTCTGTCACTCACTCCCTTCCACTCCACGCAGAGCGGGTGCAATTCGATGATTTTCCCACTCGAAAAAATATTAATATGAGTACCTACTGTAGTTTTGTGGGTGTGTATTTTTTTTATGCATGTGTACATTCGTTTATTGTAATTTGAATTATAGCACTTATGGTTAAATCTATTCATAATTTACGTTATTAATATTTACAAACGGTGTCTACATCTATGATACAACTCTCCTGTCCTTCTGGGCTCTTCCTTCTGGAAGAAAGAGTGACTGCGTAAGTGTCAGTTGTTTACATAAATAAGTAAATAAACTATTTCACGGTCCCAAAGGTTTATAAGCGCAAACATTTTCAGCATCAATTTGTTTAGAATATTGGTAATAATTCCTGCCAGTATGGCAATAACAATTCAATGAAACTATGATATGCTTAGCGTGTTTTTATATTCGGTATGAACTCTTGAATGCGGCTGTTTTCACCCGTGCTTTCCATTTCTGAATCTCCTAGGGATCGATGAACCTTTTGTTACCATTAATGTGTATGGACATAATGTGGTAGCCTCCTGAATCAACATACACACTCGAAAACCGAAGACAACGTAGCTAACTGTCAACCGTTACACGATGTCAGAAACCCGAAAATCTGACAACCAGTCACGACAAGGGATGACGTGATTGCCCGTAACTGGATTGTAGATATCAGCGGCTCCATGTTAAATACTGGTGTATTTAGACTGGATCCCGACGCCGCGCCGACACAGTTGATAAGGCTCAACACTTGAAGTGTTGCATGAAAATAAAATGGGAAAACAATTATATAAAATTGTTTCCACTATCCTTCCAAGGTCTTCTTCTTAATCTTTTTACCCTGTCTCCAAACTACCCCAAGAAAACACATCGCTCTCAATCACAACCACCATCAACCAATTTACCTACATACCATAAATTCATTACCTACCAAAACGCATTTTGAAATCGAAGCTAATAGATATTTTAAATTCCATTGTGCCGTTTGATACAAAAGCAATAAAATTGCCTTTCATACGTCAAACGGTATGGTAATGTATTAAGGAGTACTACTTCTGCATGCGGAGCATGATGCCGATTTTTCACGGCTAGATCTGTTCGGATTCAGATAAAACGGCTCGCGGGTACGGAAATGGATTCTGCTTTTCTTTCTTGATTGTTTTCGTGTCAGTAGTGTGAGAGCGAGATTTTGTGAGGAAATCTGTAGTTCGTCTTGAAGTTGTAATCCATACCACTGAGCATGGGGTTCTGGTTTCAGTTATCAGTCAAACTAATCAATAGGAGATTTCGTCATCTCTTTAGAACATTCCCGCTCTCTTTCCTATTCTCTTTAGAATATACTTGATACCTAAATCCGGCTTTGTATTGTGTTTTTTACAAGTACATAAAGTTTTAATAAATAAAATAAGTAATCATGGTTGTGTCATGTCAAAAACTTAATATTTCATGACTATAGATAGAATATAGTGGGAGCTATAAGTGATTAATTATTAATATGAATGAATATGTTAATGGAACAAGTCTAAGCATATTTTACAGAATTGAGTTATTTATTTATTTCAGGCTACTAAGGCTAATAGAAAAATATATTAATAATAACTATAAACTTATACACATTTTTCCTACTATACAATAGGCAACTTGGCCCATACAAATAAAATGCATTGTTCTAGACTACAAGAAGCCAGCCAACGGTAACTGGATGGTCCGAACTGTCCACGGTTCGTGGAGCCCTAAACGTTGCTTCTCAAGAACAGTTACACAATAGCCTCTTAGGCTTCAGTACAACAATTACCACTTACCTTCTGTAGACGCCAAACGAGGATCTGCTTTGATCACGTCCGTGTGTGTGTGTGTAGGTAATGAGTAATTGAACGTATAGTGAAAGTCAAGTGTGGATGGACGAAGGTTCTCAAATATGCAGGTCCTCCCAATGCGGTCCGTCAGCAATCACAGCACAATTACGTTTAGCAAAGCTCGCGTGACGACATTCGGCGTGGTAGTTCAAAATATCCCAGGTTTCCACTCAATTCGGGATTCTAGAGTTCAATTAGTCACTGATCACGATTAATCTATCTTTAACTGCGCAGATTCAACTCGATTTTCCACAAAACCAATAAATCAATCTCAACAAGCAGGCAGTTAGTTTTACAAGGAACGGATATGTCAAAGTGAAAAAAAGTCAAAGACAATAGAATAATGTTGCCAACCAAAAAGGTGCGGTCCATTTCACGTTGGACGAAACATGCATTCTATTTCACATTAAACTATATAGGTACTACTGATACTGTAATAAGTAGGTACCATTCTACCCGCTACTCCGCTTCTCGTGTTTTATTTCAGCAATAAAAGCATAATTATGTCACCCTTCAGCCCTTCGTCTATCTTCACAATAACAAGCAATTTATTTAATCATCAGAAAATACATCATCAGAGTTACATTTGAATAGGCTAATTTATTTATCTTTGAATAGTAGATATTTATTTGGAATTTAATTGTTTAGTATTAAATTCAAATTGATTAAAAAATTACTGAACTAATTCTCCTCACCTATACCTACATATTTCGTGTTATTCCTCGTGTCTGCTTGCTATAGGCTAGTGTGGTGTGGTGATATGTCTTCGGTATTTCGGTCTTAGGACGTTTTTTTACTTACATGTCATCTGTACATCTGTAAACACTTGGCTTATCAAATACGGCCGTTATATAAATAAGACTGTGTATGTATACCCATATATATATGTACCTATATAGTTATAATTTTGAATGAACTTTTATCTTTCAGAAGATGTAAGTATATACACACATAATGTAGTTTTTTATCTGAAAGTATTATATCGTAAACATGAAACCCTGCCCTTATAAGCACAGGCATAACACTAAATAAGGCAATGCAAACTTCAATATTAATAACAGTTTGAATAAATATTGACTCACTTTGATCAGAATCCAAATCAAGACCAGGTTTTATATTTATTTACATTTTTAAAACGTCGCGCGTCGCTCAAATCTAGATCAGTTCAGCCACACAGTTCGATATTCACGGTTAAGCAGCGCGTGCGCAGGTCAGCCTGAGGATGGTCGACAATCTTATCACGTCGAGATTTCTCCGTGCCTCGGAATGCATGTCAAGCTTTACAGGTATAGGCTTCTGGCTATGTGGATTGAATTATGTCGTATGGGGTCTCGGGTTCAGTGTTTTAAGTTACATCAACCAAGATTTTTTTACAAGCATTCTGCATCTGTGTTTGGTTAATGATTGATGAATAATGAATGGATACACTTCAGTATCTCTTATTTACAGCTTACCTCTTTTTAGACACCAGCTCTATATTATTATGTTTACCAAACACCGAAGCTTTCAAAACTTAATCACGAGATATTTGTTATAATTCAATTTTTAAGCATACAAACCAGAATTAGAATTATGAATCTGTTCAAAGTAACAACTCAAACTGTGTCGGGTTCGCAGGTAGAATAAATTAATATCGAGACGCCGAGGCAATTTATGTTGTGTGGAGAAGGTACATGTGTTAGTTTAATTTCGTATTTTGCGAACACTTGGTGAAAGTGGGAGGAAGACGTTTGTTATTGGTTTTTAATGGGCAACAAATTTCATAAATGTGTCGTAATAACTCATAAGGTTACACGCTGGTTTAAAGATTCTGGGTGACTAAAGGGAGTGAAGAGGTGCGCGGCTTGTGTTAGGGAATGCGCTTACGTTACCACTGTGACAGTTACAGTAACAGTTACCTAAGTTGCGCACACTTGAAAAATAACACGATAATAAATTGTTACAATTGATTGTGTTACTGAATCTTAAGAAATTATTGTCAGAACCTGTATATAATAAAAATAAGTTCATACCTATTATATTATTCGACATTTCATCCCCTTTTGCCAAACCTATGGGCTTAAACTACACGTGTAAATATAACACAAAATTACCTCGTCGTCTTTTCTCACATCCCTCGCACCTCTCCCAGCTCCATATTGCGGCTTAATATGCATGTCGTTACGAGCCGTGTCTCAACTCATTCATAATTCACATATTGAGCACAACACTGTAGAGACGAATTAAGTTATTCACTGAGCTAGTTGTTTAGATTTAGGTGGTCATGCTGGTCGCTATGCGCGCTGTGAGGATCCTACTTTTTAAACATTACGTTTAAAAAAAATTAGCGGCAGTCATTTTTGATGGATTCCTCTGAGTTTTGGCAAGCCCACTAAGCCAAAGGGCCTGGCTGTTGTTTATACATCTTCTAAATCTGACAGTAGTCTTGCCAAGGGTACCCTAGCTGTTATCCAGTTACAGTGTTGTGGAGGTCAGATAGGCAGTCGGTTCATGTTCTGGTTTCTGATTACCTGTAACTACTGATAAAGACGCCCAAATGATAACCGGGAGCACCCGCTTAACGTGCTTACCGAGGCTCGGAAAAATATCGATGTGTTATAATGGTCACTCATCCACCGACCGCGACCTCGCCAGGCGATGCTTAACCTTAAGTTCGGCCGTGTAGTTACTGTAAAACACTGTAGAGACGAAAAAGCTATTGACCGAACCAGTAGTTTAGATTTAGGTGGTCATGCTGGTCGCTGTGTGGGGATTAAGTAAGAAAGACAATTTTAAGGAGACATTTTTAATGGAATATTTATCATAATTCAAATATCCAGATTTCTCTGTGCTTAGCCCACTAAGCCGAAGAACCCGGCTGTTTTTATACCTACTCTTTCAAAACAAGTGTAGATTCATCCAGGGGTATCATGTTATCCAGTTACTGGGTTGTGGAGATCAGATAGACAGTCGCTTCAAGTAAAATTGTGGAACGCAGCTGCTTCTAGTAAGACCGAAATCCGAACCCAACATAAATATCTCTCTACCCAACCCTATTATGCGTTAATGGCAATACAGGCTGTACCATGGCTTTCTCATATAATTTCTATCCGCACAAAATAAACATTTCTACTGAATCAGGGGAGCTAAAATACCGGATCCCAATGGTATAGATATTTTGTTTTAGCACGCCTTTCATATATTTTATTAATTTTGGTTTCCTTATAACCACGCTTTAAAACACAGAATTATAAATTATAGTCTTAGTTTCGCAAAAACTATAATTTACAAACTAAAATAAACTGCCTTATTGGTTAAGTGGTCTTGGGTTAAATTCCGGCGCAAAAAGTGCTAAGGTGTCTTTGTATAATAAATTCCTCAGTACTAGCCCGGAGTTGACGGTGTGGTACCCCCATGCCTCGGAAAGCACGTTAAGCCGTTGGATCCGGCTGTTATTTGAATATCTTTGACAGTAGCTAATGGTAGTCAGAAGACAAAAAATCTGACACTGGTCTTGCCAAGAGGTATCGTGTTTCCCAGCTACTGGTATGTGGAGGTCAGACAGTCCCTCCATGTAACACACTAATTCTCAGCTGCATCTGGTTGGACTGACCTGACCACAACATAGTTGGGAAAAGGCTAAGCAGATGATGAGTTTTAGTTTTTCGAAAATCAGCTTAAAAGTTAAAGAAATTAATATCATATGTATGATGCTGATAATTTAATGCTGCTAAGCTGATTCTCAATTAGAATTCTAAAAACTGAAATACCATGGCTGATTGGTTCGGAACGTCTAGGTACTTTAGCATTCTCAACTCCTCATTTTATTGGGTTCTTAGATAATTTTCCTTCAATAAAATAGTTGAATGAAGATTTTGCTATTTCAAGCCTGTATTCTATATTCGCTTTAGACATTTTAAAATATATTGCAATCATATTATTGTTGTTGACAGTAATATGATTTCAAGATGGCGTTATCAGAAATAAACTGAAGAAATAGTATAAGACCGCTCCCTCAGTTCCCCTATTCCTTTCCGAACAGTAGGAAACAAATCAAAGGCATTTGTTTCGCGGCGGGCTGCATATATTATATTAAACAGAGCGCTGATAAACCATTTGATAAACCAACAAATTCGTATAACACCACCAACTAAGCTTTGTTGTTGGTGATTGGCTGTAGTGAATTCGCAACCTAATTTACGCCAGTCAAGATCCACAGTCAACAACCACACTTCATCAAACTTTCTTTATTTCACACAAACATAAAGCTGTCGAGTTGAATTTCCTTCACAATTATTTTGCTGTTAATAAACTTTAATTCAATCTTATTACAAAGGAATAAGGATTAAGGAAGAGAAGTTAGTTTGTTGACTTTATCGTGTATTGGTATTAGGGAGAAGCCACCAACACAATCCATCAAGTTTGTTTACAATGTTGATATTTCAAATTCCAAATGTTTTGCGAATGTTTGAACTGTAGGAATTGTTAGCATCAGGCGCCTTGTTAAAACGAAGTTCAACCGCTGTTACGCCCAGTTGATTCAATTTCTAACCAACTTGTTTGCGATTTTCAAACCTTTTTGCTTACCGGGCTATTTGACTCTTATAATTCTGCAAGCTCAGTATGCTACACATTTGAGAATTTTTTCCATTTTTTTTTCATACATTTTGAGACTGAAGTAGGGATGCCAACACGTACTTGTGGGGAGAACCATGGTGTGATTATATCATACCGTTGGGCTATGCACAGAGTACATTTTTATATACTGAAAGGGCTACGCGGTTTGCTACACCGTGCACCGTAGCGGTATTGCTACGAAAGCTACAAACTAGAATATCGGGCTACGGTTGTTATTTTTTTTTGCGATTTTGTAACATCTGCATTTTCCTTGTTATTACTACATGTAGCTTTTGCCCGCGAACGAGCTCGTGGTAATACAGATTTCGTCAATCAACTGCCAAAACAAGTACACAGCTTATAACTGTTTTCAAGGTCCCGTATATGTATATCCGGACAAGAATTCATCACAACCGGTTAAGCGATTTAGGTAAGAAAGTATTACAAATATGAAAACAAAAACACTTTTTTAAATATTTATATTATTATTATATTATTGTTTCTCCGGTAGTTGTAAGTACAGACTACACTAGTTCTATAAGATTTTTGCTAAGCAAAATAATTCTGCCCGAAATAAAACATTTTTATTTACCATATTTTTATTAGGATTAAGCGAAAATCAATTGCCATCACTCAGATGATATATCATGACTGAGAAAAAGCTCACGAAAACGATCAAACGAAAAGTTTTTTTTAATAAACACATTGACAAACAAATCAAATACTAAAGTCGATCATAAATGGATAGTTATCATGTATTTATAACTCTCATTACAAAAATTCTTCAAGCTATGATATTATTATATTATATTAAAAACTCCCTCCGTTATTATTTCTTTAAACACTCAGTTCAAAGAAACTCTCAGACTGTGTGTTACACATCCTTTGAACTCTGATTTGAGCATACAATGGGTTAAATTAATATTACAGTGAAATGAAAACAAATTCTGCGTTACACTGTATTTTTTTATTTCCATAATAATATTACACTAGGTATTTATTGCCCGCGACTTTATTCTTGTTAGTTTTCTTACAAACTTTCATTCCCTATTCAGCCCCTTAGTTTTGAAAAATAAACGGAGCCTATTTTCGACCCCGGTTCAGACACATTACTTTGAGTGATTTACGTTATCATCACTACTCTCAAAACTATGCAGAGACCAGCATGTTCTAGAACCAAAAACATAAAAACATGTGACATCTATACCACGGTAATATTATGTATATACACTTGAGAGCAATAAAATCGCACACCTCTTGTAATTTGGTTTATAACTGTTTTTTTTTTCTTAAATCTAAAGATATTGGGTACAAATCATTAGGCAAAATAAAGAATACAAGCTTAGCTTAAAAAAAAACACAAAATTAAAATCATTGACCTTCATGTAACTTACAAAACCAGCCGTACACAAAATTCCCCAAATTCACCCGTTAGCATTGTCACTACTTGCACCCCTTACCCGCAGGAATAAAAGGGTCGGTTTTTTTGGAATTCTAATCAGTTGCATATCGAAGGTCAACGTGATAACATCTCTACTGAAAGCATACGGAAAAATATGGATACCACGCCCACAGAAGCCGCTCAAGTCATTGCCTTGCTCGAAGCAGGCCTTAATCAAAGTGAAGTTGCCCGACGACTAAATTTGAGCCGCTACTCTGTTCGCTTTCTTGTGTCGAGGTCTTTAAGAAATCGGCAACTGAATGCGGTTCAACTGGGACAAGAGCTTCGAGAAGTTCGCAATGTCAGTATAAGTCAGTGGACAGTCAGAAGAAGACTTGGTGAAGCAGAGCTGACTTCACATCACCCAACAAATGGTCCCAAATTGACCACAGTTCACCGACAAGCCCGACTACAATTTGCCAGGGAAAATTTAAATTGGACGTATGACCAATGGCGGTCTGTTATGTTCTCTGATGAGTGCAGAATGACATTACATGGTCATGATGGACGCTCTAGGGTCTACAGAAGGTCATCAGAGCGATTTTCACAATGCTGCATAAGCAAACGTGTGGCTTTTGGCGGTGGATCGTGTATGTTTTGGGGTGGCATAATGTTGGACACTAAAACTGACATTGTATTCATCACTGGAGCGAATACCGGCCCGATATCGAGAGGTTTGACGGCTGCACAATACGTCGAAGAAGTGCTCGAAGGACATGTGAGGCCACTTGCGTGGCTTATGGGAGAAGATTTTCTCCTAATGCACGACAACGCGAGACCACATGTCGCTAGAACAGTTTGCGACTACATGGAAGACGTTGGAATCACCGCGATGGAGTGGCCAGCTCGTAGTCGTGATCTCAATCCGATTGAGCATGTCTGGGATGAGCTAAAAAGAAGAGTTCGAGCAAGAAGCCCTGCTTCTACGTGCCTCCGAGAGCTTCACCTTGAAATTGCCATGCCTTGCCATTGAAGAGGAGTGGAACGCTATACCACAAGATTTCATGTTAAAATTAATACGGTTCATGAAAAACCGATTAAGAGCTGTAATTAAGGCTAGGGGAGGGAATACACCTTATAAATAAACAATTTGATCAAGAATTTTGAGTTTGATTTTCATTATTTCTTAAGCGAAATTGGGTAATTTTACCCGTTTGTTGGGTTTTGTGCCGTAAAACCTCTTATGGGTATTTTTTTATACTGTATTTGATATCATTAGAAAGGTAAAGAGATACACTTTCAATTAGTGTGTGTTTTTTTTTAATATTTATTCAGATTCATGAAAAAAAACTGCCTTAACAAAAAAAAGTCAAGGTGTGCGATTTTATTGCTCTCAAGTGTAGCGCCTCGATCTCGGTGTGCGCTCGGTTTGATGACAGTCGCGACCGGCGACTGTGCCGCAGTGACGAACGGACGGTGTGTTGTTTTTACCCAACTGCAAAGGAAGGGTTATGTTTTTCGCGCGTATCTTGTATGTATGTATATATGTTTGTAATATTCTTTATTACCTCATATCTCCAGAACCGCTGAATGGATTTGCAGAATTAAGGTATCGTTAGATTTGTCTTAACAGCCCGAGTGTTCTTAAATAGGTGACATTTAAAAAAAATAAACATGGCGGCTGTGCAAAGCCATAATAAATAGTGAAAAAAAAATGTTTTTATCGGTTACTATAATATGGGTATCAAATTAAAGGGCTTAACATAAGAATTTCAAAAAGGTATGTCATGTTTATCATTAGTGCAATACTAGCAAAATAACATAATGAGAAAGTTTAAAAATATGGACTCACTTTCTGAATCCGGTGGAGTGCCAATGTCACACGACCGGGAAAACTAAAAAATTGTTAATTAATATTTTAACTAAAAAGTAACGATCCCGCCATATATATACATAAATACTAAACCTAACTAGGTACATAAAAAAATATAAAATAAAAAAGAAACAAGCTTAGGCGTCAAAGTACTCCTCCTTATCGCTGTCGTCCGGAAACATACCCAGAAGACTGGCAGCATTGCCACGTTGTATGGCAATGCTTATTCTTTGGGCAAAGAATGAGTGAGATGAGATCAGATGAGATGTACAATGTCATTAATGCTGGCGTGCCGAGCTATGCGCCCTGCACTCTTGTAACAGGACAGACCATGGTGCCCGAGGCTGTCAACAGCTGTACCGTAGTGACACCAATGTGGAGCAACACAAGGTACGCCTAAACGTAAACAAGTAGCGACCCTGAACGATGCGTCATCCATCATTGTGCCAATGGTGGATGACGGGAGTGCTTGGAGCCATAGACCCGACTCCCATTCTCCCACAGCCAACAGACGAGCTCGCTCAGCAGTATTCGAAGACGTATTAATTAAGTTATTCCGTAAAATACTGCAGAGCGGCGCGTCCCATAGTCTTTGGGAAGACAGGTTGTCGGGCAAATCCGTGTTGGGACAAGTCATCTTCCAAGCGTTCAAAGCATCGGACAAACACGGTACATCAAAATTAACCAGTGAGTGAGATAAAATATTCCTGGTCAAAGAATCCATACCGTGGACCGAGGAGAGAAAGGCTGGTAAACTGATATTATGATATTTTGCGGACGCCGAGACCACCCATGCGAATGGGAAGTGTGGCTTGCTGCCACGCTCGGTCATCCAAGGCCACATTTAAAATGGAAGATAGTGTGTTTCTTATAATTTGGTCAACTTTTTCCAAAAGTTGGGGGTATTTCCAAAGATGAGATGAGCGAAGGCTATATGTTAATTTGGGTCCAAAGCAACAGTATCGAATAAGTGTAAAAGCCGAATGCATGCTAATTTTGAAAAGTCTTTCCGAAACATCACTAAAATTTTGGATCTTTTGCTCAATGAAAGTTGGAAAGGATTCATCAAAAATTGGAGAGCCTAAGAGGTGAAGAGAACTTTTGTCAATTATTTTAATATTCGGTGCTATTGTTTTAAATTGTGCTAAGGTCGTCTGTCTGTCAGTGGTGTGGGGGAGGTAAATTTCACATTTGGAAAAGTTAAGTTCCAAACCTATGGAACTAAATTTATCCTTCAAAAAAGTAAAATCTTTTAACACGGTGTCTACATCACCTCCTAGGGTACCATCATCTAAATACCAAACATTAAATTTGGAATTTAGTTGCCGAATGATAGGGTTTATAGCCAAACTGAAGATGACTGGCCCAAGAGGGTCACCTTGTTGGCAACCAACCGCTGATTCCAAAGGATCTAAAAAAACAAAAAAGTCGAAGAAAAAACTTATTTAAAAAATCTAAAAAACCCGACTGCTCAACAAAATTGTAAGAAACAAGCACATTTTTATTTTTAAAAGTGACAAGCAGGCGGACCCATCCCATTTAAAAAAAAAATATGTTCAATTGGGTCCCGCCTGCTTTGGCTGCTGCTGAGGCTTTTCCCGCGTAATTCCCGATCCCGTTGGAATTCCGGGATAAAAACTATCCTATGTCCTTTCCAGGGTCCTAAACTATTCCCATGCCAAATTTCAGCTCAATCGGTTCAGTGGTTTAGGCGTGAAAAGGTAACAGACAGATAGACAGACAGAGTTACTTTCGCATTTATAATATTAGTATGGGCGTTCCCTCCCGGGGTTGCGGGAATATTCTAATGAGATATCGCGGCCCCGGAACGCAAGGAATGCTGAAGGAACAGGTTGGGTTTTTAATCAGTAGAAGTCTGACAATCCCTTCCGCTCCACCCAGAGGGGGAGAAGTCATTCGATGATTTTCTCATCCGAACTAAGTTGGCGTGGGTTTCCAGTCAAACTGGATGCAACTGAGTACTAATATTTTACATCGAGCGACTACCTGCTTGTCCTCTACAACTCAATAACTGGGTAATACGATATCCTCTGGCAATACTGGCTTCAAATTGTTCCACTTCTGACCACCTGTAACGACTGTACCTATGATGTACAAATGACAGCCGGGAGCGTCGGCTTATCGTTTTGTTTTTTATTATGAAAATAGTTAATATTTTCGACCTGTATCGGTTTCGGGCTCTTTCAAACAAGAAAACTCCAAAGCTCTCCCATTTTTTCCAGGCAACGTCTTACTTAAATGATAACTTCAATATTTAATATTTACTACGAAAAAGGTTCATATTATATGGCATTTTATTCCTATATAAACGAACTCACTAAAACGTCAGTTGGAAATTAATGATTCACTTTGAACTTCACGCGGTTGTGAAATTAGATCCTCTCATGTTTTGACTATATTTTATAAATAAACTTTTTAGCAAAAAATAGAACCGACTTCCATATAAAAACACTACAAAGGCAAAAATAACTTTAATTTCGGAAGGCGGTGTCAAAAACAAAAATATATACAAAACTAAAGACACCGCCTTCCGAAATTAAAGTTATTTTTGCCTTTGTAGTGTTTTTATATGGAAGTTGGTTCTATTTTTTGCTAAAAAGTTTTTTCATGCTTTTTAGTGGGTCGGTTTGTAATTTATCTAGTTACAAAAGCCAAAATGTCAACTACTTATCACCTTTTACAAAATATTGCTATTCCCGGTGCAGAGCCGTTAATTTTTGAGGAGTTCTCCTGGTACATCACCATCAGCTGTACTTCACCATATGCATTGTGACGAGCATAAAGTGCTTAGCATCCATATTCAAGTAATCTAATCGCAATAAACGAAATACTTATTATGGAGTAGTTTCGGTGGCCGTCTGGGGTCTTCATCATCAGTTCCACTTCCTCAAATGATACTTTTCGAGAGCAACTGCACAAGGTACTATAAGAAATACCCAAAACGCTAAAGGTGTGCCTATAATATTTGAAGATTTTCCTCGATTTCTCCATGATCCCATCACCAGATCCAAACGTGACGATAATGGGACCAATTAGAACGTATACCCTTTCAAACAAAAAAAGAATTTTCGAAATCGGTTCATCCATCTCCGAGTTATGAGGTAACATATATAAAAAAAAAAGTTCAAGACGAATTGTAAACCTCCTTTTTTTGAAGTCGGTTAAAAATATGATTCGTTTCCAGGGCACCACAGGGCATGCTATTAAAGAAATGTAGCTTTTAATTTATACATATAATAAAACAGTTATAGAAACCGCAGTATCTGCACATTGATCTAATTTACAAAAAAATGAGCGAGGGCGATAAACACAGATCACAAAGTCAAGTCTGTCTGTTTGTTCACGCTAATCTCCGAATCTACTGAACAGATTTGCTCAGGGTTAATTGCAGATTAAACTTAACACAGCAACATTTAATCTTTGTTTCATTAAAATTGGTACTCTGGAAAAGACGTTATGGTCATTTAAAGACAATTTAAAATAGTGCTTCAATGGGGTAATTGCAGCAACCTACATGCAACAAACTTATAAGTCAAAAAAATATGACAAATAGGAATTCCGATTGTTTCCGCTTTCGATTTAAAATTGCAATTTTCCTTTCGTTCATATATAATTATTATAATAGTATCATTCCTTCTATCTTCTAACACCACAAGTTAACCCCAATCCGAGAATGCCTAATTTAAATAAAAAAGTATCAGCCCAACAGTTTTATGCTTTCCTTCTACAAGTAAGACGCAATCGTAAAGAACAATACTATAAACTCACATTCCTTCAGTGATGAATGTAGCTAGTTAATTGGTATACAGCATTTAGAATTCATTGAAGCCGGCTTGGTTCCTCCGCGGGGAACTATGTAATCAGTGCACATATAGTTTTCTAACATAGTTTGTAAGAGTGTGTTGTGCTAGATTGAGATCTATGGAAAGGTTAATTGTTGGGGTTTTTTTGTGTCAATATGTGTTAGGGTTTCGTGATTATAGTTAGACCAAGAAAGTAAAATACGAATGCTTTTGCAATCTTTATTTATTTAAGCACACTTAATGCGGATGTTACTGGGCTGGGCATAGGTGATCTGCCACGCGATCTGGTTACCTCGATTTTTCCTTGCACAACCAGTCGCTCTATGTTACGACTGTATTACGCCCAACAGACGCTGTATGATGCCAAGCTCTTGTAAAGCATATACCATTCACTAAGTCAATGCTGCTAGAGTTCCTATACATGTTACTAAATGAAAACCATGAGAAGGAGTACTTCTATGCCTTATAGTACTTTTTGTACATCGATATAGGACTACTAGGACGCCATTTTACACTTACAAATTATGTAGTTAAAAGAGTTTACGGAAATCAATTTATTACAATGAAATGAAAGAAATGCTATCGGGGTTTAATAGCTACTTTCGTTCCAAATATCAATTACATTGTAGTAGTATAGAAAAGCTATTTGCGCAGTTATATAAAATTTTGTATTCGACAATTTTTTTATTAAGTAATAAATACGTCTATAACAGTTGGTTATGTTATAAAATAATGACAGCCACACATAATAACAAGGCCTGTCCTTACTTTGGTATTGTTTGTCAAGACTTTCGAGCTCCTTAAGGTCCTAAGTTGAGCTA
Organism: Tholera decimalis; assembly: GCA_943138885.2. Classification (NCBI taxonomy): domain Eukaryota; kingdom Metazoa; phylum Arthropoda; class Insecta; order Lepidoptera; family Noctuidae; genus Tholera; species Tholera decimalis. The sequence continues at coordinate 13,718,807 of OW964573.2, forward strand.
CGCGATAACTGACAAATGCTTGCACTGATTGAACGGGCCTGCTCAAATCTGTGTGATTCTATCCTCTAAAGGGCGCCACATACATAAACCTACATGGCTCTCGTATGATTTGATCGCTACTGATTGTATGGACTTTAAAAGAGACGTTGACCTCTGAGTTGGTTTCAGTGTTTCTTCTCATAGTAGTCAGTTAGATTGACCATCTTAAGCCACATACCTTACATTAAAATACCTCCTATTACAAGTTTACGAATGTTTATTTTCGTTGAACAGCCGTATTTAGGCAATGCGAGTCATATACCTTTTTATCAATTTTTGACTGAATCAGTGCAAGAGATTCGAAGCAAATTAGCAAATGACCCACATGTACCTACTTATATTCCCCTAATTACTTAGATAACAAAAACACCAAAGCCAGCCTTTCTCATAACTATTAACTATCACATTATATTCTTGCATCCCTCAACGTGTCTCGTTTGGCCGCAAGCCAAATAGCATTGCTTTTTAAATTTTTAACTCTTCCGAGGTGAAACTCGGAGAATTGATGGCAACATTAATATTACATTCGTGTGTTCGTTGGGACATGTGTTGGCATTTTTTGCTTCCCGGTTTTAGGAAGAAATCAATTTGTTTTATGAACTTTGATGCAAGTTCAGATATTTTGGTTTTAATCACACTTCTAGGTTTCGAGATTAATGAAAATACTTCTCAGAAAATAAGATAATTATATTTAATTTTTATTTACAATTTACAATACGTGCCTATACAATAGTAGGGTATTACAATAGGCGGTCTTGTCGCAAAAAGAATAGTTAAAAGCTAATGCATAATTTGAATCAGTCATTTCCTCCTGACAAGAGCCGGCAAATTACTCCATAGTTACTCTTTTCGAACCTTAATTTATGTTTACAGTGTTCTCATAATACTGTATTAAATGTATAATAGTATGTACTACAGTGTAGACCATTAATCTATGAGAGCTCAGAGTCTACAGAATTCTCACATTCTCATTATAAAAGCTATATATTATATAAAGGATTAAAATATAATTGATTGCATAGTTTTACAGACCATGTCCATGATAATACTTACCTTATCTACCAAGATTTTGGATTATAATAACAATTTCTCCTGCACACTTTGCCATAAATCCAGTGTTATGTATGTAGATTACGATGGCATCCTTAGACGATGGTAGCATGACGTCATCATCTATGCATAGTTGTAATCACAATGCAAGTACATGCCATCTGAGTTTATGGCATCACAAACTAACTACTACATATAATGTTAATTGTATGCATAACAATGTATTGCTACGTAAATAATGATTAAAACTGATACTTATATTTATTTTGCGAATTGGTTACAATAGTTAAATTTTAGTACATAACTTAATGTACCTCAATCGTTTAAAAACAGAAATCGATAAACAATCTAAGCTAACTATTTGAAAAATTCATACGCATCGCTGTCCTCTAAGACCTAGATCTGTCTAAGTTTATGAGCCCTAACGCCCATAAGTTTAATCTTAAAAAGTTTAATTTTAGCTTGTGTGTCTCTCAGTGCTCTATAACTCTGTGTTATTAGTAAATAGTAACTTAAGCTTTTTAAAGCATCAATAGCCTAATGGCTCGGCTTTTGCTAATGGTTAGGTTTTTTGTTTTATTGAAATGTTATGGTATGTTAGTTAAGATTGTGTCTTTGTATGTTATGGGTTTAAAAATTGCCTGAAATAAACGATATTTCATTAATTTAACTAAATTTATGTAATATTCCACCCACTACACCTGAACTCCTACATACATGTGTCGGGTACAAGATAGGGCTACACCATTCATGAATGTAGCAGGATGGTGACAATCGAGCAGGACACAAAGCGGCGCGACTAATTGGATACTGTAGAACATGAAATGGATGGTCAACATGGTGGACACACAGTGTGGGACACAAATATTTACCTCAGTTCCACCGCATGATGCAAGAGTAAAAGTAATATCCCTAAGTATTTGTCTGAACGTAACCATAAATCTTATTTAAAACTAATAAAACTAATTTCATTCAAAAATATTTTAATACCCATCCGAATTTCCATGCACGACAGTGTAGGCATAGCATGACCCACTTTTTCGGTGCACAAAAGACTATATAGCACTGAATACTAGATTCGGTCGCCTACAAACTACTGAGCCGTTTTTGTTAATACCTTTGCCGGAATATTTTTCCGTTCAATTTTTTTTACAAGGCTTTATAAAGTTTATCTTATAAAGGCGAAGTTTAAGCTCGAAATTTATTATGAGAATGTAAACTCGTGTTGTGAATATTCTCCGGATTTTTTTACTTTTGAATTAGTTATGATGAAATATTATGAATTCCAAAGTTTATACATCGTTGCAATAATAATAAAAAAGTTACGTCTGTTTCACTCATATAGAGGTCGCCTGTGTCCTGTGTCCATTATGCTTTATTCAGAGAACGATTATCGTATAATAAGTATACAGCGCCGGTGGAACACGCGCCGAGTGATTGGTCAGCTGATTGCGTCTATGCAATACATGATGTTGTGAAATATTAAAATAGAAAAATAGGTCCCTCGGCTATAACATTGTTTATTATTATGTTAAGTTATATATTAAGAGATACGGAAATAAAAAAAAACTACTTCTATATTTATATAATAGCAAGAAATAAATTAGGATGCATAAACCCCTTCGAGTGTAATGGTCCTCCTCCATACCGTGACAACTTAAATCCTTATTTTTATGTTATCGATTTGGTCTCTTAGTTTAAAAACTCAGAAACCTCTTTGAAATCAAAACTGTTTGTAAAAAAAAGCTTGATTCAAGTTAAAAATAAAATTATCTATAAGAAAAAATCACAAGAACCTTAAACAAGCAACTACTTGGCTAGAAAAACAGAAGTGCTCACTGAATAGTTTTTCTTGAAACTTGGCAACATCTCGTCAATATTTTAAAAGTAACGTTTTACTGAAAATATTACCTACTTACTTAGAAGATTGAGTATATTTCTCAAGATCCTTTTACATGGCACAATCGTTTTGCGTCTTGAATATGATTTAATTAAATAATGATGATCTGCGAGAAAAGCTCATCGCTAGATAATAACATCCGTACGGTTTGATATTTAATTTAAGTTTAAGCAATGCCTCGGGTCAGTCCATAGAAGGGTTACCACTCAACAAACCGACGTTCCTCCATACGTCGGCAGCACGCTAAGCTGTTAGTCCCGGCTGTCATATGCACCTACATCTTTGAGTTTTAAGGGTAGTCAGAAGCCAGAAAATCGGATCTGAAGATCAAAATACAAAAATATTTGTGGTCTTCACATTTGGCCGTTATATTTCGTACCTAAAAGTAATCCCATTTTCAAAATTATTAATTTATGGTATGCGTGTTTTGTTTGCAGAAATGTATACATAAGTGTATGTATCTGTATCAAAGTACAAATGAATCGTAAGTAATAGAACATACACGAGTCATCCTACAAGTTGTAGGGACACACGTGCAATATTGCAAGTAAGCATTTAATATAAGGCATAGCGTATTGGTGTGTGTGGGCCTACGTACGGCTGGACCCGTGTTGATATAAAAGTTTAGTAGCAATTAAGCTTTTTACTTGAACGTGAGTTTATAACGCTCCTATTCACAACACCTCAGAACTCATTATAGATATAGTATATAGTGATTAGTTAAAAAGTTTTCCATTTCTTTTTATATAGACTTACGGAACCCTACCAAGAATCCACATCATTTCGAGTTGTAAAGTTCTACTTATTTCTAACACAACAATGTCAACAACATTTACTTAATTTTCAATCACATAATTCATAATTTACCTACCACGTTCATAAATGGCGCTAGTTTTAAAGCTAAAATCCAGCAAAGCTCCGGCTGAGCTCAAGCTGCTGGTGGAAATTTATCCCGCTGTGCACGCTTGACCGCTCCGGATAGATCTATCATGTTGCTACAGCACAGTGCTGCGTTTAGAGTGGCGAGTATAGTGAACGTAATGCACTATGTACTACGAAAAACAAGTAAGAAAAAAAAAACTGTAAAAAGGAGGTATTTTTTATTGATAATAGGCTCGCTTTCTCTTCGCTTCGCATCTCACCTGATGGTAAATGATGATGTGGTTGAAGATGAAGCACACTTATCAAGAAGTAAACTATTCACTCTTGACTTAAAGACTTCCATATTTGAAACAAGAGTGAGTGTTTAGTCACTGTTAGTTTCAAAACTACTCTAAATACTTATATGTGTGTCCAAATGGTATTGACTTACTTCTGTTTCTAATTTAATAAAACAACATTGCTTAGTTTTGCAATTCAGAAATATAACAAATAATTAGCACATATAAGGATTACGTATATTTACCTCTTACTCCCCCATAAAATACTATACTTTTCTATGTGGCACTGGACTTAAGATGCAAATCAAGAAGTTCTGTATCAAGCTTTCATCAAGAATACTCGTACATATAAAAATGTATTACAAATATACCATTTACAGGCACTTTTGAATAGCAAAGCAGAAAGTATGTTCTGCAGCAAAGCACACATATCACACACAGAGATTTTGGTAAGTATTAGTCGTCTTGTAAGCCAGTCAACTAGCCCGTTCAAACGCGTGCCAGGCTCCAGCCATATCATTGGGAATATCGGTTGGCCCGCATGGCACCTCCGGGCGATACCAACCCCAATTCTGTTACCGAAATTACTACGAATTGGCTCGCTTCTATTATATTGGACTTACAAGTATTCTTTAATTACGTGTTAAATTTAAGTTGTGTGCTGTTTAGATATGGGCAGGGGCAGTAGATAGGTTAAGTAGAATCGAGACTTTCTATTGACTGATTATGTGAGGAAGAAGGAAAAATGTTTTATCGAACCAGTTGATCTCCAAGTTAGGTACCGGTGCACGGTGCTGCCAAGACTAGCAGGTATACATATATGTTGTAACATGTTGTATATTAATAATATTTTTATTTTATTTTAGTAGAAGCTGGAAAAAAGATTTACACTATTTTCAAACGACGACAATAAAAGGAGGAGGTTATCAATTCGACGCGCATATTTTTTTTTATGTATGATCATCGATTCCTCGAAGACGGCTGAACCGATTTAGAAAATTCTTTTTTTGTTTGAAAGCGAATACTTTGAAATTGGTCCCATTGTCACCAAGTCAGAATCTGATGTTGGGATCCTGGAGAAATCGAGGGAATTCTTCAAATATTATAGGCACACCTATGGCGTTTTGGGTATTTCTTATAGTAACTTGTGCACTTGCTCTCAAAAAGTACCATTTGGGGAAGTGGAACTGATGATGAAGACCAAAAATGGCCGCCGAAACTACTCAATAATAAGTATTTCGTGGATTGCGATTCGATTACTTGAATATGGATATTAAGCACTTTATGCTCGTCACAATGCATATGGTGATGTAGAGCTGATGGTGAAGTACCAGGAGAACTCCTTAACAATTGACGGCCTAGCATTGGGAAAAGCAATATTTTGTAAAACGTAGTTGACATTTAGGCCCTTGTAACTAGGTAAGTAAAAATCGACCAACTAAAAAGAGTGAAATAAAAACCTAAGTGAAAAGTTTTTTATTTTTATTTTACGTGTCAATCAGACGAATGTTTAAACATGTATGTAACACTAATAGGTAATTAAGGTTTGCAGTTCAAAAGGAACTTTACACATTTGGTTGTTTATAAATATCCCTAGACACAATGTCATGAAGCCAGGTTCTAGTGTATTTGTTTCTTTCAAGTATCAAATGAAATAATATAACCAAATTCCTCCCTACTAACACACTATTTTTAACCGACTTCGAAAGAAGGTGAAGGTTCTCAGTTCTTCGAAATCTATGTATGTTACCTCATAACTCGAAGATGACTGGACCAATTTGGAATTTTTTTTTTGTTTGTAGGGTTATACTTTCTAGTTTGTCCTATTGTCATCACGTCAGGATTATAGATGCTGGCGGGAAACATTCCGAATCATTCCCGTCGAATACTTCGGAAGTATTCTGAAATATTCCGAAACTTTGGGAATATTTCAACTGTCAAAAAAAAAAGGAAAATCGACCTTTGAAGTCTGTTAATATACCAAAACCTGCTCCTAAGTAGGTAAGAACAAATACTTTTCTGAAAACCGCATCAAAACGTGTTTGCTTGCAAGGTTTGCCTTTATTTGCTTTTATTGACTGGGCTATTATACGCGTTAAGTAGGTAGGTAATGATTAATACCTACCTATGCGACTCGCGAATACTCGCGATGCGTACAGATCTACATACAAACTAACCAAAAACATAGGTAACCCTTTTTCACAACTGACATTTAAGGCTATAATCGCATAGCACGACTTACAACTCGATCGCCTAATGCATGTATTTTGACCAATAGGATGCACGAAGCGTATTTTAGTAGTGTTCGTAATAGTAAGTATTAATATAATGTTACACGTCCTGTACTCACAAACTGCATATTATTTCTAATTGGGCGAAAACAGGAAGGGATGTGGTTTGTCACTAGCTCCGCTTCCGCAGAAATATTTTTCTAAGTGAGTATGCGTATCTTTGGCCGATAGTACAGTCGGCCAAGAAAGTGGTGTACCACCCTAAGGTTGAATATCGCTTGCAGATTCATAGGTGATAAATATTAGTTTCGCTTGCAGATCGATCTGACAACTTCTATTGCTGTCTTTATCTGATTATTGATAACGACTATTACTGTTTGTAACGTGACAGCTGTTCTTAGTTTGAACTTGGACGTCGTAAAATCAACGGCGGGGGGCTGTAGATTTTGATGACAAAATTGTATCTACAAATTCAGAATTGTAATCAACAAGTTACATAAAATTGTAAAGGCACAAGGCGAGTCCACAAACCTACAATTTCTGTAAACTTGTAATTACAATATCAATAAAAAACAAGCTAAAAATAGATTTATCCTTTTATTAAATTTCTACAATCAATTTTAAAATACTTATAACAAACAAAAACATAGCATATATAGTAATATTTAGAAGATATTGAAAATTTTTAAAAATTAGAAACGGTTGTAACCGCCGTTGGCCTCTATAACCTCTAAAAGACGAGACCTCATTGAACCAACAAGCCGTGAGCAAATATCGGTTCCCCGCATTTCCTCCCAGATATAATTACAGTGACTAATAAGAGCTTGTTTGGTTCTTTCATTTTGATGCGACCATCGTTGGACCATAAGGCCCCAAAGATTTTCTATCGGGTTGAGGTCCGGCTCTTGAGGGCCACTGAATTACCCTTACGTCAGTGTGTGAACGAAACCAGGCTCTTACGATCCTCGCATTATGAATTGAACAATTATCTTGAACAAAATCAAATTGTGGCACTTCGTTCTCCGGGTAAACATTACGGACTGTCGGTAGCATTGCATTCTGAAGCACGTCGATATAATTTACAGCCGTCGCTCGAGGAGGTAGAGAACACAATTCTCCTACACCATCCGTACTCATCCAGCCCCAAATATTTACGGAAATTCGACCTGATTCTCTATTTGGGATTACATGATCATCTTTATACCGTGTTGAATTATATCGCCAAAGGTGAAGACGTCCATGCTGACTGGATTTAAACGTTTTTTCATCACAAAACACTGTATTAGACCAATCAAACTCTAAGTGCTCTCTGGCGAAGTTCAGACGAGCAAGTCTGTGAGCATCCGTCAAATATATTTTCTTGGCGTAATGCCTGTGGTGCAACCCCATGTAATGTAGATGATTCCTTATTGTTTGGGCACTCACATCGAACATCTCCGCAAAATGTTTTGTGGGCTTAAAACCATTGATTTCATATTCCCGTCTCATGAATTCTCTATCGTTATTGGAGAGTGCAGGCCGGCGACCACTTCTTCTGTGATCCAACAAACTTCCCTCCTCTCCTTCACGACGAATCCAAAAGCGGACAGAACGCCTCGATATATTCAAATTCCAGGATATCGCACTGATACTGCTTCCCTCATTAAATTGGGCAATTATTTGTGCTCTTTCGGCAATGGTCAAGTTGGCAGGCATTGAGATGATTTTATATGCAGTTGATTGAAAAATAACACGGAAAATATATCGATTTTTTGCATATATTTGACAAAATGTCAATTGTCAGTTTTCTTTTTCAAATGGAATTCGGTTGTCTAAATAGTTTTTATTACTTTTGTTTGGAAACATTTCAATTGCTTTGTAGAAACTAATGTCCTTTTCATTTATACTAAAGGTTAAAATGTCATGTACTTATATGTGACATATGACGTATGAATACTAAATACATAGGTTTACGTCATGATAATGTTGTCTCTTTCAGTAATATCTTTTTATAACGAACCTTGTTGTAATTTTCGATGACCGGGAAACTAAATCAAAACTGGTACACCACTTTCTTGGCCGACCGTACCTACCTAAAAACAAAAGAATAAAAATCCTGTTAATCGCAGGCTAATAAATCTACCTATAAAAATATCAACATATACTTAATCAATCCCATTTATAATAAAATAAACATTTATATTTTACTCTCGTAGCGTACATACGTACTCTCGCAGTGAACAATAATTAACTCACCCACCACACAACAAGCAAACACATTTATTCCCATTGAATTATTCGGGCGAAATATTCGGAAACATTCGATTGCGGGGTACGAATCTTTCTCGCGCGGGTGAAAACTTCTCCGGGGAGTGCATCCCCTCCCTCTTACCGCACCCCGCACCGCCATCGCCTGGCACGCACGACTCGTGGCCGGTGGCAGTCGGATGCGCGCGTCGCGGTGCCAGCGCGGCGGCAGCGGCCGGCGCACAGAGATCGACGATCGATGCAAAATACGATTTTTCAGCAAAAAAAGTTGAAATCTTAATAAATAATTAAAAGTTTCTTTAAATCAGAATGATTCAAAATGAATTTATCATTTTGAATAATTCCCATTTAAAGAAACTTTCCCCGAAGTATTCCGGAATTATTCGGAATTATTCAGAAGTTTTGCAACTATAGTCAGGATCTGATGATGGAATTATGGAGAAATCGAGGGAAATCTTCAAATATTATAGCGACCTATAGCGATTTGGGTATTTTATTCTAATTGAAGTGCTATCACGGACTAGCATAGGTTCGGCTCTCCTACTTGTACAATCTTCCCTTTGTCTCTCAAGGCGATTTTCTTGCACGATCTAATTAACTACTTTAAATACATCATATTTTAATGGATTTTTTTGAATTGGGCTGTATTTTATGTTTCAGACAACCATTAAAATACCACTGATTCATTATACCTAATAATTATTGGCAAAAAATAGCAGTCTGGACAAATTACTATGGTATAGTCCCAGTAACTTGGTTATGGAGGTCAAATATGCAGTTGCTTCATACAAAATACTGATAGAAACTAAAACTCAATAAACATAGTTGCGAAAAGGGACGGGAGATTTTAATATAAGCTACTTTACTATAGTCAGTAGTATACACAAGCAGGCAAAGTCTAATATAACAAAAGAAGTTCGAAGGCGGTAGTTAAATATATTTAATTCTCCACGTGGCTATATAACACGTTCGTATTAGGCCGTGCGCGCACTGCCTTGCGGTGGCCGCAATTCCGGTAGTTCTACCGCACCGGTAGACTGACCGCAGTGCGTGCACTTCTATGACACTCCATACTTCACAAATTTTGCGTTTCCAAAACGCAACGCAGTGCGCGCACGGCCTTAGGGAGCTCCATAACACCGGCTCAGATGCGGTAGAACGCAGCTGCACGCAATTTGCATGTATATAGAGTTGCACTATGTATCCGCAATATAAGTGGCGTGTAACTGTAAGTGAATTGAACGTTCTGTTATAGGGTCCCTTCAAAGAGACTTTTTAAAAAAAGAAATTATTTAAAAAGATAATTATTATTTATTTAATTAATCAATACAATTAAGAAAAAGGGACCCTTATGCAACCGATCACCGTAAAGGTTTAAAATAGACTGACTTTAGTACCAATGATTATTGCTGATTACGAGTATTGTACTGAGGTGACTGAAAGCCATGATGATTAAGCAATTTAGGGTTCAGTGTGTGCTTATAACACCTCCCCTATCAGATTGAACTTTGGGGATGATTACCAAAGTTAACCCTAGAAAGAGGTTCTTAGGGCTGGAGCTGGAATTTCTTGAATGGTTTGCTCCAGTTCCACAGATTCCGATTTAGATTTATCGCATTTGCGGAAATCATATTTGCGAAGGTTGCAATTGGGTTTACAAAAAACTACAATTCTATGAACGAAGTAAAACAAAATAAAACATACAATTAAACTTATAATTATTGAGTAATGTGTCCCTTATTTGATTATGTGGGGTGTTTCCTGAATTTTATCAACGTCTAATAAGAGGTTGTTAATTGCTTTGCTAACATGATTCATAATATCATCTAAGTTAGTTTGCTCTAAGTGGATAGGGGACATATTATTCGTTATACTATTTGTTTTACAACAACTACTATTTATTAAATTGAAATCTGGCAGGTTAATAGGTAAAATTAAGTTTAGAACATTACTATATCTCGGTAACAGCGTGGTACTTCTACAATAGGCGATACAATTGGTTGGTATAGATAAGATGCCAATACCGAATATATTTATTTCCTTTATCTGATTGTGACCTTGGCAATCTAGTGAATGTTTCGTTAATTCAGATTGAACATATATAAATTTATTATTATTGAGTGATTTAAAAATATCTAGATTACCATCCAGTTTAATATTACATATCGCGGGGATTTCTTTGATAGTGTTAGATAACAGTTCGCTTTCACAACTTGGTCTTGAATCAGTTTTGTAAATAATAGGAATTTCACATAAATATTCTGCTAAATGTATTAGTTTACAATTTTCCAATGATTCTAATTTACAGTAATTTGATTTGTCTTTTGGTATAGCTATATACTTAGCGCTTGGTACAATTAAATCAAATGTGTTTAATTGATTGGCGTCGTGAGGTGTTGGTAATGCAATATTATTAAACAAAGAATATTCTTGATTGGATATTAAAGGGACACGTAAAAGATCATTGGTAATATTGTTTATAGACAGGTTATTTGTATTATAATTAAACAAGGGTATGGTAAACTAAAATGGTTATGGCATGGTACAATCAAATTATGAAAAATCATTTACAGTTACCAAACGCAAACGGTTAAATGTAAAATGAACTCTAAAATATGTAATATTCAACAGTTTTCATTCACGTAAGTACAACAGCAGATATAATGCATAGAATTTTTATTTTTAGGAAACCATGAGCGTGAAGAGATGAAATGGCAGGCGCATTGTTTTATAGCAAGGTATATGAAAATATAGAAGCTATCGGTAAACGAAACAAGCAGGACTAATAAAAAAACTTCTTAAATATACAGTGCTATGTTGTTAAAACCTCTCACGAAATCGCATTACCAAACTGAAACTAGAACACCACTAAAACTAAAACTAACTGCACGAGCTAATACACAAATCACAAACCATATACAGAGAACACACGTGTGCAAGAGACAGCAACTCTCTAGAAAGTGCGAGAAAGTCTCATAATGAACCACATCAAACAAATTAAACTCATTACTAAACAGCATCACGAAATAGTCTTTAATATATGCTCAAATTTTAAACGAATCCTTTGAACAACACGGACTACCAAAAAATACAAAAAAGTCATAACATACATTAATTCCCACACGAGAACCAGTCGTGACAGTCGGCTGCAAACAATATGAACGGGTCATGTCGCGTATGAATTTCAGTTTAGGTGAGAGGAGCGTTTGGACTGTGTGTGGATACTGGCGTGGTATACTTACTTACTATTAGCACTTTATATAAAATTATTTGTTTGTATGTAAAAGAACAAAAGCACTAGGTATAGTCTTAAAATTATAGTGTACAACAGTGTCAGTTTACAGGCGAAAAATCTAGCTCTTAAACTAGGCAAAAACTTAGAAGCCGAATTGTTTTTATTGCACCCTAGTATTAGTTTATAATAATATCTCCCATATATCATAAGGTTGGTAAAAATACCTACCAAGAAGGATTTCAGTCGAAACAAATTGACATGCAATTGATGAACAAACAAGATATATAGACTGAATTGAACTCCGTCTGTTAAAAAGTGAAATCAGTTATTCTACCAATAAACCCTAATCGTGAAAATACATATATTACAAGACTGAATGTAATTCTAACACGTCTCTTTGAAGCGCTAGTCAAGTCAACTATCTCTTCTAAACGCTACACGCACTGCTGTCACATCGAATTTGGAGCTAGATTGTCCTATCAAAATCTATGAATTGCATTCACATATGCATGTCTGCCTTGATTTGTAAGCTTGATCTAGAGTTAAAACGCCATGCTATCAATTTTTCGGAAATACATGTCTTTAATTGCGGAGAATCTATAGTAAAATAGCTGTGTCCGTGACTTCGTTCGTGTGATAGGATTTTTACACGTAAATCGGAAACGTAAACTCCGCGATAAAAGTAGCCTGTATAATATTGTCCTAGAACTTCTTCTATCTTCCAGCGAAGGACCACTTAAAAAAAAAGTGTGTTTTGTCGTTTACTATTCTGTAATTATAGCTATAATAAGCACTTGATTCAAGAGAGTTATTTTGTGTGATTCAGAAGTGTAACTGCATTGATTGATTTTATGAATTTAAATGTGTATAACTATATCATCTTCATCTGTTTAGTCTTTTCCCAAGTATGTCGGGGTCAGCTTCCAGTCTGACCGGACGGAGCTGAGTACTAGTGTTTTATAAGATAAGATAATTTATTTACCACTAAAAATACATGTTGATGTACATTGCCTTGTTTACAAATTTTGAATTAGATGGAAATAAAAATATATTGCTATTACGCACAATAGTTGCAACCCTGTCCCCTAAACTAGGCCAAGCCTGTATCTTAGGGGACAGTGTCCGGTATAGAGTTACATTTATGCATTTACATGTAGAGACTACTTAGCTCACCTCCACAACCCAGTCACACAATACCCCATGGCAAGACCTACTCTCAGTCAATCTCGGATTTTCTGGCTTCTGACTACTCATAACGACGGTCAAAGTTTGATAGCCGAGACCAACAGCTTGACGTGCTTCCCGAGCCACGAAGGAATCTCGAAACGTAATCTTATATAACTATATGTTTGATGATACAGGGGACACAATTTAAATGTAACACAAAAATCACCCTTGTTTCATTTGCATAACGTTCTATACCAAAAATCATCAATCATCTAGCTTATTATATATGATTTCTTTGCAGAGAAATATCTGTTTCTCGTTTTAACGAAGTTCATAGGAAAGTAAACGTATAAATTTGGAAGTTATTGAAAAAAAACCATTTTCGAAATTACCTTTAATTAAAACTTAATTATTATGAACACCTAGATTAAAAAATTGTTACCGAAAGCTTTAGCTATAGAAAGTTAAATCTCCTACCGCTTCCACCAATTTCAATATGCTGGTCGAAAAGAAGATTTATTTTAACAAATATTAAGGAGACTATTTCGGGATCTGCAAATTAAATTTAGTTTCAAAGGTTGTTTATTGTTTTAATTAAGGTGGAAGTATAGAATTCCGAATGAAGTAATGTGACACTTAGAAGGGAGTTTCAACTTATATTTTAGAGAGATAAATAAAAGCATTTGAATTTTAAATCTGAATATAATTGCAACGTTAATTTGGAAACTGTGTTTGAAAATCAGTTTATACCTCTATTTATCATGTTAATATTTCTGGGCTCCATTCGTCCGTAAACAAACATCGTAGACATAACCAAATCACTAGTGTGTCTGTATGTCTAAATATAATTCTATGGCTCTATAGAAATGCAACTGTCGAATTAATAATTGCGTTTGTCATTCCCATGTCATGTCTACCGCTGAAATAATTACAGTTGTCTAGAGCATAAGGTCACGGTCTACTGATTTTTGTCTTTGTCGTTGTTCAGCCGTTTATACAACACTTACTATCGCCCGCCTCGGCTACCCATGGTTGTAATATACGGTGTACTATTCAAACAAAATATTTCATGATACAAACCTTGTCTTAGCAATTTAAAACAGGAATATACATAAGTAGCCAAATCAGTGAAAAAGTTCGTAATAAGCTGAATGTTATATAAGACGGACATGAAGAGGAGCGTGCTAATAACAATAAATAGCAATTAACGATCCTTCAGTAGAGCGCGATGATTATAGAAATCTACTCAATCACCAGTAATTAGTAATCAATGAGCATGCAAGATTATTATTGCTGCCAATAATTAGCACTATCTGTTGAAGAAAACTAACCTAACAGATCTTGAACATCCAAATTTGAATATAACGATTATCCCGGCTTTGTCTGAAAGTTTGAGAACAGTATGCGTCCTCCTTCCTACGCAAATGTTCTTGCTTGTATTCTTCAAATCGTTCGAGTCCTTTAAAATCTTCAAATCTTTCGAGCCCTTGAAAGTTTTGAAATGACTTGTTGAGTTGACACAGGTGAACTGAAATCTGTCTGTTATTTTCATCAAAAGAGTACTTCAGACAAACCTATAGGTCGTACCTATAGGTTTCACATATGATTTGTCAAATAAGATAATTTTATGGACTACTAAAGTGATTATTATTTTAGATAGAACGTAATATTTACTTAATAATCGCATTCGCAAGACGACCTATACTCGGAATTTTAATTCGATTCCAGATTTGACAATTTCAGTATTGCAACGTTATGACAAGTACTAAATAGTGATGTTGCGAAATTATTCGATATGGAAATGGAATATTTCCGGATCGATTCTTCTCGTTTATAATTTGACTCTAGTAAACTAAGTATAATTATCAGGAAATTAAATATTTCTGAACCGATAATTCAGTTTTGACGATTAATTAACGATCTGAGACTTTTCTTTTATAATTGTGTGTGAAATAAATAAAAAAATGTGATCATGAAGGAACATGACAAATAAAACAGATAGATGTATTATGGTAATAATTTATATTATAAATTGTCGCCGTCATCGCTATCGCTATCGCTGTCACTTTCTGTAACATTTATTATAAATGTGTCTGTGATATTGTCAATTAACATATCTAGCCTACTCATTTTTTCCTCTTCTTTGACAACATGGGATACGCATTTAGACCATTCGGTAGCCGTAATTTTTTGAATGCCTTCCTGAAATAAATTTCTCACGTCTGTCAATTTGAAGGTTTTATTTTTTTGAGCTACATGCCCCTTTACCTGCGCCCATATCAATTCGATAGGGTTTAGCTCGCAATGGTAAGGGGGCAGTCTTAAAACCGTGATCCCATATTGTGCTGCCATTTCGTCTACAGCGTACTTATTAAAATACTCGTTATGTGGAATCAGTTCTAAAAGCGTAGCTTTAACCATATCTGGTTCGTAATGAATATTTTTATTTAAAAGCCAATCTTGAATGGCAGCTTTTTTCCAGCTTATTTTTGGTGCCGTTTTCAATTTTCGGGAGTGGTAAAGTGCATTATCCATCACCACAATTGAGTTTGGTCTTAATTTTGGTAAGACTCCAGCGAACCACTCCTCAAAACAAACTGCATTCATCTCATCATGGTAATCGTCACAATTTTTCTTTGCTTCAAAAATCATGAGCCCCTCTTCCAGGAAGCCTTCTTCACTACCTATATGGCTAATTATGAGACGTTTGCCTTTTCCAGATGGATATTTTAATCCAGTGGTCAGTCCCTCCAAAAACGCTTGTCGAGATGATGTGACTTTCTTGTCCACCCAAGTTTTTTTACAGTATGACCTTAAAATAAATATAGTACTTACATGAACATTCAATATTACTATTAAATTTAATGTAAAATGTATATAAATTCATTTTGTGTATAAATGTTAGCCTTACCTGCGTTAACCCAAGTTTCATCTTGATAATATATATGTCTCCCTTCTCGTCGAAACTGACATATAGATCGCAAGTAACGCTGGCGCCATGTTATTATATCATTTCGATCAATAAGTGTGCTCTTGCGTGACCGTGCAACAAATTTAAAATTAAGATGCTTCAAAATTTTTCTGAGGGTGTCTTTGGAAATCTTGGGCATTTCTGAATCATCGTTCATCACTTGTAAAATCTAAAATAGTAAATTTTATAATAGCTTGGAAACATTACTTATATATTGTAACTAAACTCCCTTGCAACCCTTGAATTGAAGATTTGATTGGCCATAGATCGTCTCACCTACGTTATGTTTATAAGTAACCCGAGTCTTTTAGAGGAAGGAGACTATTTACAGAAATGGGTAAATGACTTTGGTTAATCTAAATTAATTATTTCTGTGGTTGAATAAAGGTCTTGATCAGATGATTAAGCATAATAAAAGTTATTTTTTAAATACCTTATACCTAAGAAAGACAATTCAGTTCTTCCTGAATTAAAGATTCAAACATACATATTTGACAATAAGGAATAAAGGAATTAGGAAATCGGCTCCCACAAAATTTTGTAGGGGTTAGTAGGCTCCACACCAAACGCCTCAACTAAAATGAATGCCAACCACTATGTGCATCCCCTTCAGATGGGATATTGGATTCAAAACGGTTTTAAGCCCTATACAGTAAGTAGGTACAACCATTCAGTCCAACATTAATCAATAATAAATTGAACACTTTAATTAGTGTGTTATTTTTCATTCTTAGTAAAGGATACCTACCTACCTACATACCTTAGGTAAGGACCTTAATATATGATAGGACTAAGCCTATAATTATAATGGTACTGAGACTCTTTTATAAATTATTGAGATGTACTCAAGCCATTCTTTATATCACAATTATTTCACAACCTCTTCATCCAAGAATTTCACAAGGGGTCAACAGGTAATGTCCCACCAGTCTAGTATCAGACAGAGCCAGAATTTACACGAAGGGGTCCCATAAGTGCTCCTACTCCTCATAGCGTATCAACGGAAACACCCATGATATTCCATCAGTGCCGGGTGCCTACATACATTGAAATGATGAGAATCATTCCCATATTATTCCTCCCATGGAATTCCAAGAATTAGGTTATTAAATTCATTTATCATAATTAAAATGTCACAATTACATTAATCATGCTAGAGTGAAATAGTATCAGGAATATTTTCCTATAATTTGTTTAAGTTAGAAGGAATGGGAAGGAAATGATTAGTTGGAAAAGAAGGGATAAGGAAGAGGTAGGGCCTAGCTAATTAACTTGCAATACTAATTTAGCCCCAATAACTATGTAAGATTGATGTGGTGAGTTGAATCAATAACACAATGCTTCGTTGGCCTACAAAACATTGCTTACCAATTACAGTTGTAGAGTGTGCATAAAGATCTTTGCTGCATGTGAAGTGTTCCTGCTTGCAGTAGAATATAATCACCAATGAGTATCTTCTTAAGAGGCTACACTTAGAAGGGGTTTTCCAGGCCCCTTAAATTCATAACAACTCCTTGAATAGACACTCACTTATGAAAATACTACAGATTGTGTAAAGTCAACTGGTGCAAGATTAGTATATTAATGTTCCTGAAATAACTCTAATCTCACGACGAAGTTCCGCGGAACTAACTACACTTATTATCTAAACAACTCTACTATTCAGCTTAAGAATTGAACCAACACAACCTGGTTAAGTATGAATTACTTTCAATAACAAGTTACAACCAGTTTCTGTCTGTTTTCAAATCATAAGTGAACTGATTTGGCCCTACTATAGATTAACTACGCATATCTGCTTAGGTTTCTAATTCATAAGTGAATTGATTTTACGAATTTTATTCGCATTTCTTATTATTATATCGCACCCCCTACTATAGATTAACTACGCATATCTGCTTAAGTTTCTAATACTAGGTATATGAAGAAACAACTTCACTCGAAGAACTGAAAACTCACACAATATAAAAAATAACAAGGAAAATTTGCAATAAGTATGGAGGTGTATCTGCTTATATTTCTAATACAACCTGGAAGAAATAATTCATCCTAAATTATGTTTAAATTCACATAGCACTATAAAATATCAAGGAAAACCGAAAAATCACAATAAGAAAAACATCATTAGTTGACATCAAGCAACTGTCAAAAGCTTCCACCGACATTCCATAAACAATTACAAACCATAAAGTGATTAAAGTTTACTCTAGTTATATAATAAGTGACTTTATAAATATCTCCTAATAATTGTGTAAAACATTAGTAATTCCAAGGTAGTCACCGATTATATTAACTAGGAAAGCCATGTTGGTTTCAATACTTCTCTCTAATAATATGTCTATTGATAAAAGAATTTACTTTAGGTTTAAATAAAATATAAAATAATTGCTCAAGTAATTAAACCAAAACGGCGAATATAAGGAAATCATGCTACTAACTTTTGGTGTCTTCTTTTGGACTGTGAGTTATCATGTAATTAAACTCCTGTAAATATCCCTAATTCCTATCTTTTCATTCTCACCTACTTTACAAAGGGTACCCCTATTAAATATTATGGACCAATTCTTCTTCCTAAATTATAAGATTGTATTATAAATTAGCTAACCGGTGTACATGATAACCCACAGTGATGCAGTTCTCTTTCTGGAACTCCTTTGTTCTGTAAGGAGCAAGATTAACCTTCCCCATGCCGTATAATAAAGTGTTACGAAGGAATCAATATTAAAATATTTTACTGAATCTCGAGGGAGGTGAAGTGGTTCTCATATGTCCATCACAAGTGGTACATGCTTCTAACTACTATTTATTAAATTAAATCTACTCGTAGAAGCTGAAAGAAAATTCCATATTAACTTATAACTACATGTACCTCCGGTACACGATTATGAGTAACCACAGTATTGATTGTCTTTTGTCGCACTTCCCTTTTTACCATTACCTTAAGGAATACTAATCCCTAAAATTTTGGATATTTTTAATACACCTAAAGGTAATGATTTCATTTGGTAATAAAATACCTCGAACAAGATTTTACAATAATATTTTTAGAAGCTAAGTATCTACATTCGCGTCTGTGCTCATTTTCCAAGGAACTATTAAATATAGTTAAAAAATAATATTATACTACTTAGTACATTCACACATAGAAAGCTTAACACCAGGTTATAGCCTCCTACTTGCAAAGGAGAAAACTTCATTCGAAAAGCTTTCGCCCTTGTTAGTACCCTTTCTTTTACTCATCAAAGAGTTCCAATGAATTCAAATATTTAGTATGTAGCACAACCTAACCACCCTAATTCCCCGTATTAAAACTAGCTGAAAAGGTGGTATTATTCAGGATAATTATTTGAAAACAATACACAGAAGGAGTATTTACTAAATTATTGAGACTTATAAGTCTAGTATTGGTTGAAGTACTCCCTAGCCTTATAATCTAAAATTCGAGAGATATCTACAATTTATCCCAATACTATGACTCCAACCAATACCTCTGCAAATTCGTGTAATTGAGTTATGTTATGGTGAATGTTCAATATATATATAAACCTATTACTTCCTTATTATTTTCTTTCTTAATTATGTTATGGTATTAATAATTTATGTTGAATTTCTATAGACCAGAAACTCACCCCCAGCAGCTGTGAATCACACCAGATCCCATCTAGAAAGTCTCGAATTTAATCGACTAGTCAGGACCAATGGACTCACCTACCTCTTACCATAACCCAATTATATTTTGTTTAATAAATATTTTGTCTCTTATTTGTAGGTATGTGTTATGTAATATAAATCTTCTATGCATTCATTCTACGTGTCGTGTATATTTGAGGCAGTGATGTGTAGATATTAACTTATAAATAATTGTGTACTTATTTATTTAATGCTGAACCTAACAATCCTCATGATTTATCGTATCCAGTCTGGAGTGATAAGTCATTTAATATTGAGAAGCGTCCCTATGATTCTATCGATTGGATCGATAGAATAAACTATCACTGATGTTATCGTGTTTATTTGAATAATACCACATACTACACATGAAAAGACACACACCTTTAAGAACAGTAATATCACATCCTAATATACTTTAGAGATAATTTGCTTATCAAATCTTTAACTTATTAAATACAAAGAACAATTTAATAAACAAATTATCTTACTACTCATAGATCAAACGGAATAGTGTTCACATAAAACATTAGTATAGAACCCTCTATGGTGTATTAATTTATCAATCAATATTAGGAATAATTCTATTGTAATAAAATATATTACTTGGTTTCTTAACTTAATATGCTAAATTAAATAGCATAAGTAGGTATATCTGAAATGAAAGTAATCTAATTTGTATTGATATGATTCACTTAACATTTTCATTTACTCTATTCCCCACTGTTTATTTAAATAGGATTATAACTTAGTAGAACAAAATTAAACTCCAACATAACTTCCAGAAGAATTGTTTTGCAAATATAAATGACGAGTTATAGAGTTTAATTCACGTAATTAATAACACTTCGAATTAAATACCCAATTCTAATCACCATAATAAGATTCTCAACGATAAAGAATATTGACTTACCAAGTTCTGATGACTCAAACCACAATCACTGATACTTAGTACTTAGATCGACTTTCGCTGTCTACTCTCGACGAGTTTCTTCTTTTTCTCTTCTCGAATCCCGCGAACATGGGTTTATATACTCTAATTTCCCACCCAATTATTGCCTCTTAAGAATTGTGTCCAATAGGCCTAGCATGCGTCGTTCCATGCGTAGAAGTCGATTTTTAGGTGTTAGTGATTGTAGCGGGGCGCGGGGAGCGACACAGTGCTGCGGCGCAGCCCCCAGCGTGCGACCGGCGCATTAGCAACAAAGTACACTTTGTTTTTGTTAAGAGTTTTTTTGTTTTTGTTTTCATATTCGCGTTGAATCAATTGAGCTACTCAAGATTATGTACAATATAAAAGATGTAGGTATAAAATAATACTGTCTGACTGATTGACTAACCTTTGCAATGGTTGGAGGTTCATTTCGGTAAAAGAACTGATGAACAATTCTTCGTATTGCAGAGAATGTAAATTCATCAATTTTATCTTTGAAACTTCGCTTTGGTCCAGTTTTTTTAGGAGGAGTTGGCGGCGCACCTTTATTTACTTCCTTCAAAACGTTACAAACAGAGCGTGAGGTTATTCCCAATATGTCAGCAACTTTGCTCATATATTCATTTTTTTCCACAACTTCAAAGGCCTCCAATTGCGCAAAAATTTCATTTTTCACGTATTTGTAGGCGTTGCGGATCATTACTTTTTCAGTAATAGTGAAAGCTTTTCGTGGACGTTTTTTTCTTGGGGACAAGAAAACATTCACGTCTTTTTGTGATGTACTTGGCTGAGGATCCATTTTGATGGAAAACCAAAACAAATAGATTCACTCAAAGTTCACAAAAAACTATAAACGTAACAACAAACACAACGTAACAACACTTTAACAAAAGCCCAACAAAATAACAAAATATCGATTCGCAATGAAATAAGATATTCGTGCAGTCAGACTGGGAGAATGAAGCCAAATGACACGATAAACAAAATGGCGATAGCTGCACGAGCGCGCACGGGTTGCCAATACTGAAAATTATCTAGGCTCTTTTATTATAAGTTTTGTTTTTAATATAAAAACAAAAATAATAACTTTTTATAAAATAGAGCAGCGATTACTAAGTAATAAATAATTATTATGAATAATTATGTATTTATTTAAATAAAAATCAATAAGTTAGTCTTTAATTGGCACACTGATGGCACACACACTGATTGTTTATCGATTTTTGTGTTCATCACTACACTATTATATGTGGTATCATTATTTCACAAAATGACAGTAGCTAATGTCAAATCTGGAATCGAATTAAAATTCTGACTTTATGTTTAATCATTACTTTTTTTTATAATCTGTGGAAAATGTTGTGGGCTTAGAACAATGACGCATAGAAGGATAGTACGAGTGCAAAAAGTGAGGCAACTAAAACTTAGCCATTTTGGCTAACTTTGCTCGACGAGCCGTCAGTACTCAAGGTCACATTCTGCCAAACAGAGCTCGCAAGTAAATAATTTAGAACGACCGTTTGTAGCGTAAAGGGATGTCATAGTCCTTCAGGAAAACAAAAAACGTGTAATCAAATTACATTTCACAAGTACTTACATTTTATACATTATATTTACGTAAATCGACCATCAAACAAAAATTCTAATAACCTAACTTGTCACAATTCAATGTTGCTATCCGTGAGGAAAAAAATACCCATATTGATTTCTTTTGTGCTTATCTTTGTTTAATAAAATATAGTTTTGGCGGCAATTATGTGTACGTCAAATTAAACTAAATTTATTTACAGCTACAACCTACAGTGTTTTATAACTAAAAGTTACTGTTAGTTCGAAGAGTGGCATCATAAAGATGATAATTTTATTGATTAAGTTTTTTTCATTTAAGTAATGTTCTCAATAATATTTTTCTATTTCATAAATACAACACATACTTTTAATTGATATCAAACGAGATTTTTCAAGCAATTAATACATTTCTATAATATCATTATAACACATTACACATCAAACATTCTAAACGCAGTGAACGATATCTCATTTCGTTTACCTTCCGTAAATATATGTCATATAAGTCATATTAGATGAAAAAACATCATCTTATCTAGTTACATAACATAAAATACTTGATTTGATCCAGCAAAATAATAGTGCGTTTTCCCAGTTTTGTGGGTAATGGTCTGGTAATGGTATCACTGAAAGCTATATTTTTGTGCGTTTGAAGAACGTAGACATATTCGGCTCACGCACACAAAGAAAATAAAGTGGACACACGAAATCGCGCGTGTTTTGTTCTAGACAGGGGGGATGTGGTTGTGGGTTATACACTTACTCACCCTATATGAATTGTCTTTGTATAATTTTAGTGTGTAACTGTTTATTTTCCTAAATAAATAAAATAAAATAAATATGTTTCAGTGTATCTAGTCAGGGTAATCAGCTAGAAAAAAAAACGGTCTCACTCAAACTGACATATAACAGCATAATTTATTACCATTTTGCGAAATAAATATTTTTTATAAACTGTCAAAAGGATAAGGCATATTCAGAATATTCGTTTTTAACTCATTTGAAACTATAGAATCAACATTCAAGTTGTTCATTTTGATAATGAGCATCTCAATACAAAATCAATATTTCTTACGCAGTTACAATTAAACCGAAGTTTGGAACACAGCTGCAATAGTTACAAGCGTTCAGTGAGTGTGTTGGTGGGAGCCCAAAGTGTGGTCAGTGGTCACCGCGACAAACGTTTATATTAGGATACTTTTTATAGAGACTTTCATTTTATATTTCTAAATAAACAGATTAAAAAACACTATCGTTCCATTACGGAATACTGCATAGGTATGCAGGTATATTTATTAAGTTTTTAATATTATTCATTATTATAGGCAGTGTAATACTACGATGTGCCCATCAATCATGATTTCGTTGTGAAAAGAGATAGTGTTATAATATCTGTATAGCTTTGTCTCTTTTTCACAGGTTTTTTAGGTTAAAAAAAATAGGTGGTTCGTTTAGATGCCAATGTATACGTTTTTATAATAAAATTCCTAGCCATATTCAAGAACTAAGTATTAATAAATTCAAATTATTTATAAAACGTAAGCTATGTCAGAAAGCGTTTTACACTGTTAAAGATTATATTGAGGACAAGAAGGCTTGGGAATGAGCTGCTCCAGTGATATACGTGAGCCTTTATTATTTTTAAAATTTTGATAGTTGATTTATTTTTTATTGATTAAAATATTTGTTTTGTTAAGTCTTGTATATACCTATTTATTTTGTTTTTGTTTTTTTTTTAGCATAATTATTTCATTATTGTTAATGTGAGGACAATGTAGGTTATTCTTTCTTCGTTGTTTTTACTTTAACTATAATTTATTTAATGATGTCAAGCAGTTTGAGTACTTGTGTGGCCTACCCAAATGTCCGTTGGTATTTTTTGTCAAATTGTTGAGCTCCTTAAGTTCTAAGTTGAGCTACACGATAACTGACAAATGCTTGCACTGTCTGGACAGGTCCGCTCAAATTTGCGTGGTTATTTCCTCAAAAGAATACCACAGACATGAACCTACATGCTTCTCATATAAAAATACAAATTGTCTGGACTTTAAAAGAGACTATGACCTCTGAGTTTGTTTCGGTGTTTCTTCTCAGAGTAGTCAGTTAGGAAATACCGGCCTCATCTAGCTAAACTTAACACGCAAAAAAACATGACCTGTAAAAGTGTTATTTATAACCAATTTACAAAATAAATATTTCATTTCATTTCATTTCACACCAGAAACCTGATAAAAACGAAAAAGAAAAACCATATATTCTATTAAACAAAACATTTCTATTACTAGTTTTTTTTATTACTGGTCTAGTTTTAAGCTTCCTTTAATATACTCAGGCCTTTTTTTTTTTTTTTTTTTTTTTTTTTTTTTTTAGCGTGGTAAAATTATCAAATAAGTCCTCCCACTCCGGGCAGGGTGGGAGGGACTGTCAGACTTTTACTGACTAAAATCCACGGTGTTCCTTCAATAACCCTTTACATACCGGGGCCACGGTAACGGGATGAGTCCCACGACCCCGGCGGGCTTCGGCCCTCTGCAGAGGGGGCCTCGTCATGTTGCTGACGCTCTTTGAGGCGCGCGTGGAACACGACGCGCCGTCGACCCGGGCATGGTCCATGGTCGGACAGCGAGTTGCCCTTTACTCGCTGTCCACATGCCCGCGCCTACGGTGGCCGGAGATCCACCTCAATAATGTCCTCCCCACTACTTGCGCTTTTTAGGTCAACTCTTAGTAATTAATATGAAAATATCAGTGTCGCAATATGAATAGGCAGAAAAATGAGTGTAATTGAAATTGCAAATGCCAAATGGTAAGTTTGTGGTTTTTGAAGACGTCTGCATTTGCATTAAGGTGGGAGAATAATGTTTTAAGGAAGAAAAATCTTAATGAATGCCAACATTTTTATTCTTTTAATAAAAAAAAAAAAACTTTGTTTGATCCGGTTTAGTGCTAACTCAGATTTACTTTCTTTTAAATGTTTTCTCAACCACTAGGATTGTGAACAGGAAAATTTATAATTAATTAATAGAATTGGAATATTCTGAACTTGAACAGTTTCACTATTTATTTATGTAATAGTAACAGTTACCTCCATAAATATAATTAAATATATCAAATGTGTGATCTCTACCCAACGCCTTAATGCAAACTACTAAGTTTTCATAAATAAACTGCAGCAATTATTAACTTACTTATAACTTAGTGATAGTTTATGGTTTATCCGCATTCATAAGTGATTTAGTTTTGTAACGATAAAGACGAAAATCTATCAAGCCAAAGCGGAGTTTAGATTACACATAACTTGCAGTAAATAAATAAGTAAATTGTTTATTTTGAACAAAAACAATACACAAGCAAATAATTCAACGATGGTAGCTGCAAAGTTAAAACTGTGGCGCAGCTACCAACGTCCGGCTCCTAATGAGGAGGGTTGTTCCAGCTTACAAACGGTATAATTAAGTAATTTGTTTTAAACAACCCAAAATATAAAATGAGTTAAAATAAAATAATTAAATTAAAAGAAAATTATACTTATTTAAAATCATACAATAATCATATTGCATTATACATTATTATAACAATAATATGTATAATGTAATATGTGCTGTAATTATGTGAGCGTATTTGAGTGTGTGAGTAGTTGAACTTTACTTTTTTTTTTAAATTTAATATATTATTTATACATTTAGATCTACTTGCACAAACACCCAGACTCGGAGCAACTATTTGTAGGCCACACAATTTATATTTGTTCCGTGCGGGAATAGAACCCGGTCGTAAAACCACTGCGACAACCATGTCAATATTTTGCCAAGGCAGTTCAAGGAATAATATCGTGTAGAAATCATACATTCTATACGATATGTTTCCTCATTGTTTTGAGAGCTATTATTATACATGTATTAATTGCGAAAGTTTATATTTATGGATGGATTATTTTGCACGCGAGAATTCAAACCCACGACCAAAAACTCGTAGGTCAGTACCGTAACCACTGAGCCTGGACCCGAAAACAGAACCCTACCCGAAATGTTGCGATATCCATCAAAGTAATACATACTAATTCACTTTAGGTAAACAACTACAATTAATTTTAATTGTAACTCAAAATCACAAAGTCGTATAAACACGTTTCTTAGAAGTGTTGATTCGCACTCGATTCGCAATCATATTCATCCTCCAATCGGAACTAAATCGATTACTTCTGGTGAGTGTAAGGGTCAGCTGACATTATGACCAAGAAGAAACGTTACAATGCCTGCATCGTACAAGGTAGCGTTGAACCACGAGGTACTGCGAAGCAATGCGCTGCGGCTCGACATTTCGCCCGTACGCGCCTGGTGAAAATAGAATGTTTTTTTTTTTCAAAGTAGTTCATAGAATAAAAAATATATTGCTAAAGTGAAAAATACTCAATAAAATACTCAACAAACTGCCAATATATTATACGCGTCACGGTTTTTAGGGTTCCGTAGCCGAATGGCAAAAATTCCATTTACATACGGATGGACCGACAGACAGACATGACGAAACTGCGTCATGTCTGTCTGTCGGTCCGTCCATATGTCACAGCCATTTTATTCCCAAACTATAAGGACCACATATGTGAAACTTGATAGATAGAATATGTACTCTGTGAACCGCTTTCCAATGTTTGGACAAAAATAAATAAAATTAAGGGGGGCTCCCCATACATAAAACGATTCACAACATTAGATTCAAAGAATATGAGAGAGTGTCGTGCTATATTATCGCTTCTTGGTGTAAACCAACCCTAATAGGAATCGAATCGGTAACTCCAGGCGAGAGTGTAACGCAAATTGAGAAGTTTGAACAAGACGACAGTATGATTTAATGGTCCTCCATATTGGTATTTGATTTACTTAATGTTATTGAAAGTTGTTAAAAATAAATGATTTTTAAAGTACCTACTTTAAAAATCATTTATTATTTTTTAAGTACCTACTTGTTTTAAGTTGCGCTTTGATTACTTGGAGAACCTTGTGATGAAATAATTTCAGCCGAACGGGTCGATCTACAAGGTCAAGCAATGCCGGCCGAGGTTGGTCCTCGGATGGGTGACCATTATATCTTCGAGATTCCTCGAGTCTCGGAAAGTAGGTACGTTAAGCGGTCGGTACCGGCTGTCATGTGTTAACTTTCATAGCTATTACAGGTAGTCAGAGGTCAGAAAATCTGGCACCAGCATTGTCCTCCCATCCTGTAAGATTGGAAGCCGACGCCAACATAGTTGGGCAAAGGTTTGCCAAATGATATTGAAACCATTGATATTTGAAACCATCGAATATTGCATTTAATTTCACGCTTGAAATACATGATCTTTCTCCACCACATTGCAAAGTCAATTTGCCAAATTTTCAGACTCCCATTAGTTTATTGAATGAAATTGGTGTTTTAAGAATGGGGCAGCAGATACATATTCCCGTTCAAGTGTAGCCGCTAACTGCATGAAGCGGATCATTAAGTTCAGTGATGTAGTGGCGACCTGTAGCTTGAGGTACGAGCTGCAACGTCAAGTTATTATAATTTGAATGTTCCAGGTGTTACCTTAAATATGTGCCTCTCTGAGGGAGTATTTATTCTTTTAACACATAATAACTGTAGCTCTCTTCAAATTAATAATCTATTAAAGTAAATGACCTATCCTATATCATAAGCTTATATGAATTTTAGTTATTTAATTATTTGTATTTTATCTACTATTGGTCAATTTTCTATTCTGAGTGTTCCTTTTATTAAAAAAAGCAATGGCTGTCCGTCATAGATTATATTAACGCTATAGTTTACACTGAATATTAAATAAAAAACATGACTCTTCATGATGACAACGCATTACTGAATCATTCTGCTATAATATGTTAACTAACAGGGGGCGTTCCCGTTAACCCGCAATAGTATAAGCACATCAATTAGATCGCCGCACACGCGGCCCGTCATTCATAAATAAATTGCGACGTTGCCGTCCTTCAAGTACGCCTGTACAGAGTGTTTCTTTTACGTATCAATTTAAAATTTTTAGTGAATATTTTAATATTAAAAAAAAACAAAAACATTTTGTTTTCGAATGGTAATATTTTTTTAGCATGTATGGATGCTATACTATTGCGGGTTAACGGGAACGCCTTCTGTTAGTTAGCATACTGTATACCGTCGAAGTTAAAACATATTACTCTTTCGTTACTTTTTATCCAAAAATATCATAAAGATAATTATGATGCAAAGATAATTTTAGGATTATTGTGTAGTTTCTAGAATAGACCCGAGTAAATTTATATGAACATCTTAACATACTGAGTCCTCCATGCTGTCATTTGTATATCTTTGACAGTCGTTCTGAGAAGTCAAAAGACTGAAAAACTGACACCATTCTTACCAAAAGGCATCATGTTAGCCAGTTACTGAGTTGCAAACATCAGATAGACAAAATACTGGGTTGCCGGGGTTGCGGGAATATTCTAATGAGACACCGCGGAACCGGAACGTAAGGGCAGTTGAAGGAACAGGGTGGGTTTTTAGTCAGTAGAAGTCTGACACTCTCGTCCATTCCACCCAGAGCGGGAAGAGCCTTCGAAAAATAATGAAGTCACGTTATATCGCGCCGCTTGTCATATATGTACTACAGTCTACAGTACACAAGCCTTGAAGGAAATCGAATGTTAAACAGAGGTCTCGGAGTGGTACCAGAAACTCGCGCAAAAACGGGTTATAATATAATACGGCAATATTTTTCTTTTCATTGGGCACACAATACGCATAAAGTTTTATCGTGAGGGGCTGATTGCACAGTTCGTCAAGCTTGTTTAAGGATTAGTTAATCTTTGTTTATAGTTTTGCAATGTCATGATATCTGAAAGTTAGGCATGCCGCATGCATTCAAAATTATAACCATAAAAAACAAAAGCATTTATTTTATAAGCAGTTGGATCAAGCTACCTAATTTAACTCTTGAGTGTAATTTATATTTCAGTATTTTATGAGGTAGTTCAAAACGGAGCATAACTAGACGATCTAAAACAGCCCATAGTCATATTTTAACCAACGACCGTTTATGACCACCATCTGACATATTTCTATTGGGCAATAGATATGATAATATCATTTTATTTACCGTTCAATAGCCAAAAAATATAGGTGCAAAATATTCAGTAGATTTCTGTTGATTTTGATAGGTTCTCTACACAGAAATCTTAATAATAAGGCAAAGATTTCTGTGGTTCTCTATATGTATCAACCGTCAAACTCGAGTCCAGTGCCACCGAACACGGCAGGTACCCAGATCGTTCCCTTTCTCGGATTAGCGAGGGAAGCACTCAAGATTTTATTTTTCACCGTCTCTCTTACCTCGTAAAACTTGTACGTGGCTCTTATATTCAGAAAACTATTGAAAGTAGGTAGGTATTTGTGAAATTTAAGATTAATAAATAGGTACTAAATGCATTTCATTTTGATTACCACCCGGCGAAGAGAGACACGAGATTTCAGGTCTTTGTAGAGTAGGTAGGTATGTAGACATTATCTCTGAAAACAAATGAAATGAAGATAGATTATGTAGGTTTATCTACATAATGTAGACCGTACCTTAGTACTTTTATTAATTATTTGGCAGCAGTCAAATCACTAACATTATGACAGCAGAATGTTTCGAATTGAATTTTTTAACTTCTGAGCGCTTTCATTAAGTTAAACGCATATAACGGTACAACACAATATTCCATGCATTTTCTTGCTACTTAAGTACATAAGTTACTGTTAATTGTAAGATATTATGTAAATTCATTCCCAAATACAAATTAAATCAAACTTTTGACCAAAACTAGACTACTTTTCAAAACAAGACATCGCTTTGAAATAAGAACGTCATTGGTTCAAATTCTATTCGGCCAGCTGTAAAAGTTATGTTGGGGTATGTTGTCAGGGACGCGGGGGATGTCTCGCACTCGCTTCACGGCTTCATAAGCTTCACTGCTTCATTTTTCAGTACCGCTGTGGACGCTTCACGGTTTGGGTGCGTGTAGTCCCTTACGGACCCCGCGAATAAAAGTTCGAAATTTAAATTTTCTTTCGTGGTGGTTTTGTGTGTTGGACGTTGAGGTATTGGTGTTGTTTTGTTTGTAAATGTGGAAATAGTGATTTAGCCTGTTCTGGATTTCGCAGGTAAGTCCATTGTTTTATGACGATTTTAGGATTTGCTTGGTGTTCCCGTTACAATGTTAAATTATTATTTGGACTTACTTGAAAGTCTAAACTGAATAACCTATAAGATTACTGACGACACGCTCTTTAAAAGTGGTAAACAGTTATCATTTACTTAGGCATCAAACTATGACTGCACAAATTCGTATTCAGAATTTAAATAACAAAAGACGAACGGTTTTCTCCATATTTTTCTCTTTGAGATCAAACGATTTTTTTATTGAAAGATATTGTTTATAAATTGCCTAATATTTTTACTATCAGATTTTGTTTATATTAACATTAATAACTTTTTATTTACCTACCTAAGTGGGAGAATGAATTCATGATTATACATTATTAGTTCGTTCTTTACACTGCACACTGGGACGGAACTTGAACGTTGATTTGTGACATTCAGCGGCCTTAGTATGAGTTTGCGATACTATTATCGTGTTCGAAAACTATAGCTTTGTCTCTTTCACACTAATATGGTACGTGCGAAAGATACAAAGCGATAGTTTTCGAAAACGACAAAAGTATTTCAAACTCATACTAATGTGAACACACCAACAGGAACTAGTTAAATGAAGATGCAAGGATTACACGAAACTGTCTTGTATTTGTCTTAATTTGCTTATATAACAATCGATACTTAGCACTAGATTACAGAATACTATTTTACTTTAAGAAATCCACTTATCGCGTTGAGTTCCAAGCAAACAAGAAGCGCGCAGCCGGCCTAACGTCCCGTTAGCACACCTTAATCCCTCCATTTTTGAGCGGGGAGAAGTGAGTTCTCTAATTGTTTCCCGCCAATTTGCGTCAACCAATCACAGAGCGACCACGAATATACGAAAAGGTTAAAGCTGCCAGCGTAAAATATTAAATTAAAGCTGTATTAATACGTATATCGATTAAATAAATCGACTAACAAAATTAAAATTCACAAACCCTAACAATCGACCGTCCTGACAACGTGTACGTCCCCGAACACGACACCAGGTGGAACCCTAACAATCGGACCGCTGGCAGGCTGCTCAGTTTTTGTTTTTACATCATTATTTATTATTTGACTATCAAATTACAGTAGTTTCAATTTAATTTGTGCACTTGAATGAAAAATAAGAACCATTAAAAAAAACCTAAATCTATTACAACAGTTAACAAACATATATGCTTCCCTAATACTAATTAAAGTATAACTTGTTAATAAATTCTCTAGAAATTGCAGCTAAAACGACACGTATTGTACTACAAATTAATAACAATTTTTATTAGAATTAAGCTAATTAATTTAAATATTTAAATTATGTACAAGTTCAAAAAGAAGTATGTATATAAATGCAATAGGTAACAGTTCACTCAATTGGGGTAAATATCTGATAAATGCTCAACTACTATCAAAATTACATCCATCGGATCAGTAATATCGTGTATGACTTATATTATTAAATTTCTCTTTGAATTTGACCAGAAAACAGCGATCGATATATGTTTTCTATCACTTTCAATCAAACTTTGCTGGGTCCGAACGATCGATTAATCGGTTTACCCATCATAGAACTACTAACCCGAACGATCGATTTTTCGGGGCCTAACTGATGCCTACAAGACGATCGATTTACTTGTGGCAGTCAGTAGGACATTAATTGTTGAATCAAGTCACGATCCGATCGATTCTCGTGCCTGACCTGAAACAATGAACGATACGCATCTGTAGTTAAGTGTCTCTAAAACTAAATGGGATACTATATATAATATACTATAGATCTTGGGAAAAATCAATAAAATGTTCAAATTATGGTTCAATAGGACCCTCGTCGTCAGTGCCACTGGTATCAGAACTATTCACCTCTAGGGCCGCAGTGTGTATCCATGGCATTATACGATCTGCTGCCACGGTGGTAGGTCGTTTGTTTTGCATACTGGTCAACCCTGGAACCGGTGCTACTTTATATCTATCATTACCTAAAACCGTGGTAACACGATAGGGCCCTACAAACGAGGGCATGAGCTTTTTACTCTGCCCGTCATTATTGAAACAAGTCTTAGTAATTTTGACAAGTTCGCCTTCGATATAGATCCGGGCTGGTACCCTATTTCTATCATAAATCTGCTTTTGCTTAATCTGTTCATTATCAATCCTTTTCTTGACCTCCTCTCGAATTACAGTAATTTCGCAGTTACGCGAGTCTTTGGTAATTTCGTTAAGAATGGGATTTATTTCACTACTCATATTAGTTCCAAATAATACCTCTGACGGAGTTCTACCAGTGGTTTTCTGAAAAGTATTTTGGGGATATGCGGAACAGGGTGTAAAGTCCCGCATTCCCGTTGAAAAGGGAGGATCCTCCAACCAGACAGGTGTTTTGTCTGGTGGGCAACTGCCCGATGTTTGTGATCGGGTGATTTGTATGTATGCTAGTTGTGCGGTAAACTCTGCTTGCGTGATACAGGATAGTTTGTATGTTGCGAGATAGATGTCGCTACAGTATTATTTAGACCCCACTGAATTTTGCCTAAATGACTATCCCATCGACATGACATGACTATTTATGTATTTAAAAGCGATGACTTTTAAATACGGTGAAAAGGATTGCCTTTTCACCGTATTTTATCAGTCATCGCTTTTAAGGAGTCGAGAATGGTACGGTTGTAACGTTCAACCTGGCCATTCGACCTTGGACTAGCTACTGTATTTAAAATATGCTTAATTCCCTTATCTAGGCAGAATCGATTAAAAGCATGAGATGTAAAGCAGGAACCACGATCACTTATAAGACGATCAGGGACCCTGAATGTAAAAAATATATCTTCAAGAACTCTAATTGCATTCAAACTATTTGTATTTCTGACGGGTTTGATAAAACAGAATTTAGTGAAGGCTTCTACAACTACCAGTAAATAAGTATAACCTCTTTTTGACTTAACGAAAGGCCCGAGGTGGTCAACATGCACCGTATGAAATGGTACCTCTATTTTTGTGATGGGATGGAGCAGACCTTCTTGTGTATTAGCCTTGTTCTTCGCATATGCACATTCAATGCATGAACTAATATATTTTTTGACAAACTTGGACATTTTGCTAAACCAATAATGTTTTTTTTATTCTTTCGAGGGTCTTCTCCACCACAAAATGGCCAATATCATCATGGTTCATCCGACAGACTTGCCACCTCACACCTTTTGGCACTACCCAACGAACGTTATTTTTATCGTTACCTATATAACGAAATAATTTGTTATCCTTGACCACGAAATTATCTTTTATATATCTGAGTTCCTTCTCATCAAGACTATCATTTAAAATATTTTTAATCCTACATAGTTCGGTATCGCCAAGCTGAAGCGTATGTAACCAATCCTCACTAGTGATTGACATAACAGAAAATTTATCGGTGGGATTCTCCACTGAACTCTCGATTGGATTACGAGATAGTGCGTCTACATGACCCATCTTTACGCCTGCTCTGTACTCAACTGAACATTGGAACTCCTGCAGTAAGAGCCACCAGCGTGCTATCCTCGGGATCAGGTCTCTTTTTGAGAACGTAGATCGTAGAGCACTACAATCTGTAATGATCTTGAATGATTTCCCTAGCAGATATACCCTAAACTTTCGCAAAGAGCAGATTACTGCTAGAGTTTCGAGTTCGTATGAATGGAAATTCTTCTCTTCAGGAGAAGTTTGACGACTGTAGTAAGCTACTGGACGAAAAGCATTATTGCCTTTGGAGCGCTGCAATAATATTCCTCCAAGACCTAACTTGCTAGCGTCGGTGTGAAGCTCTGTCTCTGCTGCAGGATCATAGATTGCAAGAATGGGCCTATCAACCAACTTGGATTTCAAGACTTCAAAAGCCTCCTCTTGACATTCACCCCATGTCCATGAAGAGTCCTTTTTCAGCAACTTACTGAGAGGCAAGGCAATTCGGGCAAAATCTTGGATAAATTTACGGAAATAACTAGCCAGACCCAGGAACTGGCGTACATCATGAACATTCTCAGGTCTTGGAAAATTCATGACACTAACGATTTTTTTATCACCTGGCCTAACACCCGCTGCACTAATTTCGTAGCCCAGATAATCAATTTTGTCTCTTAAGAAGTCGCATTTGGAAAGATTCAAAGTGAGATTTGCTTTCTCCAAAACCTGCAACACCTCCTCAAACCATTCCAGACATTCACTGAAGTCCTTCCCAAAAATAAGGACATCATCTAAATAAGCAGTTGCCTTGTTGAACCGAGACGACCCTAATATCGAATTCATCATTTGTTGAAATACAGCCGGTGCATTCGCCAAACCAAACGGTATGCGGTTAAACTCGTACTGGCCGTCTGGCGTGACAAAAGAAGTGAGATGTCTGCTCTCTTCCGAAATCGGCACCTGATAATAACCTGATGTAAGGTCGAGCGAAATAAAACAAGCCTGGCCAGTAAGACGTGCTATCTCATCTTCAATAATGGGCATAGGATAGCGCTCCTTCACAATGATAGAATTGAGCATACGGTAATCGACACACATCCGAAATGATCCATCCTTTTTGCGTACGAATAGAATTGGACTAGCGTAACCTGAAATCGACTCCCTTACTATCCCTGCATCCAGCATCTCCTTCACCATTGCCCGTACCTTTTCTCGTTCATAATGCGATAACCTATATGGGCGGTAGACGACAGGGCGTTCACTGTTTAACTCTATATTCATTTCGGTCGCGTTGGTACAACCTAGGTCCCTAAGAGAAGATGCGAAGCAACGATGATATTTTCTAAGCAACTCAAACAACCTTTGTTTTACGTCTTCTGGTACCTTCTCACCGACACGAATAAGATTCTCATCGAAGTCGCCTTCAATCGCCACAGGGATTTCTGGTGGTTCAACAACTACTCTACTAACAACCTCTACTCGTTTTGCACGACATAAAACTAAATTATTAGCGATCCAGCAGGAGTCAGAACATGGGAACACGGTTATATAGATCCGACCATTTTTAGAGCGATAGAGACCTCCACAAACAAAGTACTGTATATTTGGTTTCCCAGCGACGACATTTTTCAAGAGAACGCTGCCACATGTGGAGGGTTCAATCCATGCCTTCACTGATGCTGCACCGAAGAGCTCTACCGATCCTTTTGCCTTAATCCTTAAAGAGGACTCTGTTAGACCCGGATCTGGTCGTTGCATCTCATTGCCAATATCGAGAAATTGTAGCCTAGTTACATCCTTATAAACTATGATATGAGGTTGTTCAGTGAACGACTGCCCTATAAGCGCGGATTTCTCTAACAAATCATCACCTACAACCTTGCATGAAACCTGAGCTTTGAGTTGAAGTATTTAGTATTAACTTATTTTATTTTTATTGTATATATATTTATATATATTTATTTTACTTTATATTTATTTATGGATGATCTAATTGACTTGAATGATAGCTTTTTCTCTTGTTCTTCTTCGACTTGCAGTTTTATTAGCGCGGAAAGTGAGACACTACTTCACTCTTTGCATGATAATATTTCCACTATTTTTTCTAAATACCCCAAAAATTTTCATATAGCGCATATTAATGCTCAGAGTGTTCCTGGTCACTACTCCGATCTTCTGGCATCCTTTAGCAGTGCTCATCTAGATGCACTTCTTATTTCTGAAACTTTTCTTAAGCCTTCTCTTCTTTCTACGCACTATTCACTCCCTGGCTTAGTTCTGGTCAGAAATGACAGAACCGGCAAGGGTGGTGGTGGTGTTGCCATTTACATACGTGCTGATATACCACACAAAATTGTTAGCTCGTCTCCATCCCAGTACTCTGGGTCGGCTGAATTTTTATTCCTTGAGATTACTTTAAATCATACCAAAGTTCTACTCGCGGTATTCTACTCCCCTAATTTACATATTAATTACTTTGACTCCTTAGAATCATCTCTTAATGAACTTTGCCCTGCGTACGAGCACGTTATTTTAATGGGTGACTTTAATACATGCTTACTTAAAGACGACACTCGTTCTCGCAAACTTCTTACTCTCTTATCCTCTTTTAATCTTGAAATTTTACCTCTATCTGCGACTCATAATTTTCCCAACTGCACGCCTTCTCTATTGGACCTAATGATTGTTTCTTCACCTAGCAAAGTTGCTGAGTTTGGGCAGCTTACTGCAACCTTTTCTTACCATGACCTCATCTTTCTTTCCTATCGTATCCGATCTCCCAAACGTAAACCTCGCTTCTGCTATTTACGTAATTACAATGGCCTAGATCTTGCTGAGTTAGCAAGTGATGCAGGAGATATCGACTGGACCTCTGTAGTCGAAAGTTCCAGTATTGACGAGAAAGTCAGCTGTTTCAATTCCGCGCTACTGGGTCTCTATGACAAACATGCACCGCGTCGGCGAATTAAAGTAAAACATAATCCTGCTCCTTGGATTTCTGCTGAAATCAAAGATGCTATTGCTCGTAAGGATAAAGCGAAGAGTAGGTATAGACGTAGATCCACGGAGCAGAATTTTGATCACTTTAAAGTTATGCGTAATCGCTGCAATCGTATGTGTCGAGATGCTAAAAGACGTTATTTCCACGAATCTCTTATTAATCGAAAGTCCTCTGATGTCTGGAAATTTCTAAAGTCAGTTGGCATCGGCAAATCACCCTCTAATACTTGTGAAGATGTTGACATATGTGCTCTTAATAGACACTTTTCTCTTCCTCCTGTTTCTCTTGAACCTAGTGTCAAAATTTCAACTTTGCAAGAGCTCACTGATTTGCCTTTACCAAATTGCCCAACTTTTAATTTGACTTCTGTTTCTGAAGACGATGTTAAAAAATCTCTACTTTCTATTTCCTCTTCGGCTGTTGGTCATGACAATGTGTGTTCGAGGATGATAATACCTATTCTACCTCAATTGCTCCCCATTCTAACTCACATTGTAACTATTCCTTATTTTCTAGCTCATTTCCTAGTGCCTGGAAACAGGCACATATAATACCTGTTCCCAAAATAAACAATCCATCGTCCTTATCTCACTTCAGACCTATCTCCATTGTACCTTTCCTTTCTAAAGTTCTTGAACATATTGTTCATGGCCAAGTTTCTAGATACCTTACAGCACACAATCTAATTTCCCCTTTCCAATCTGGATTTCGTACTGGTCACAGCACAGTAACTGCACTTCTGAAAGTCACCGACGATATCCGCTGGGCTATGGACAATAAATCTCTCACCGTATTAGTCCTACTTGACTTCAGTTGCGCGTTCAACTCAGTAGATTTTGACATACTTCTTGGAGTCCTTCGTTCATTTAACTTCTCGCCTTCTGCACTATCCTGGTTTGACTCGTATCTTCGGGGTCGCTCTCAGTGTGTCCGCCTTGATGAAAAATTTTCTGATTGGTGTGATCTCACTGCTGGTGTGCCTCAGGGTGGCGTTCTTTCTCCTCTTCTTTTCTCTGTCTTTATTAATACAGTTACTCGGATCATCACCTCGAACTTCCATCTCTATGCAGACGATTTGCAGCTATACCGACACTTCTTGCTGGCTGACGCGGACTCGGCGATTAGTGCCATGAATTGTGACTTGGAGAATATTAGTCAGTGGGCTAAATCATACGGATTACAGATTAATCCGTCCAAGTCCCAGGCTATGATCTTAGGTAGTCGATACTATCGCTCTGCACTTGACACTTCCTCTTTGAGGCCATTATCCCTTAACGGCTCGGTCATTGCGTACACGGATATTGCAAAGAATCTTGGTGTATTACTTGACAGCAATCTTTCTTGGCGAGCGCAAGTGAGGTTAGTCGTAAGGTGCACTTTTCCTTCCACTCTTTAAAATCCCTACAAAGCTTCTTGCCTTTCAAAACTAAAATCTCTTTAGCTCAAACATTAATTCAGCCGATTATTGATTATGCTGATGCCTGCTATTTGGATGCCACTGAGGAGCTCTTATGTAAGCTTGAGCGCTTGCAAAACTTGTGTATTCGCTTTGTTTTTGGTCTGAGGAAATACGATCATGTCTCTCAGTTTCGCAAGGATCTCAAGTGGCTCCCTATCCGTCTTCGCAGGAACACTCGAATATTATTCCTTCTGTACAACATCCTATTCAATCCTGCATATCCTAGCTACCTGCGCGATCGTTTTTCATTCACTCGTCCTACTGATGCCCTTTGTAGATCCCACCTTAAACTCCATCTCAATTTCCCATCCCAAAAAACCTGTTTCTATTCCCACTCCTTCTCCTTTCATGCAGTACGACTGTGGAACTCACTTCCCACTAAAATCCGCGAAGCTAAATCCATTACTATTTTCAAAAAGCAGGTCAAAGATCATTACCTATCTAACATCCCGTAATTTTATATATTTATTATAGGTATATATTTTTATAGCATGTATTTTAATTCTATGTATGTATATATTTATTAAATATATCATTTTAGTTTAATTTTATAGCTAAGTATGTTTTATATCGTAATTAGTATTTATACACACTGTGTCTATCATCTCCTCTTCAACTCTCCTGTCGCAGGTCTGCTGGAAGAAATTTCTTAGGAAATAAGCAGCACCTTTGTGCTCTTTTGTCTGTATTTATTTTTGTCCTTTATAAGTGTCATGTGTGTACATAAATAAATAAATAAATAAATAAATGAAATTAAGCAGCAACCCTCCCGGCGACTCTATTATGACGTTTCCAAACCCTTTCAATAATGTTGGTGTATGGTCGTGGGTCAAGCCTAACTCACTCACTACAGACTCCTTTATGAGCGTGACTTCACTCCCAAAATCTACAAAGGCTTGCTGTAACGAACCGTTAATTTTTACATCCTTTATAAATTTCGAGTTCGGGTGCAACTCGTGACCTTGACTGGCCACATCGATACACATAGCTCTATGAATATTTCCACTGGGTTGTACAATATTGTTTTGTGGCTGCACGTCACAGCTATTAACTGTATGCCCTAATTTGTTGCATTTTGTGCATTTTATAAGCGGTTTAGGACAATGTAGGAAGCTGTGACCTCTTTCCTTTCAATTGTAGCAACCAGGGAATGAACCTGACTTAGCACCCGACCGTTGACCGGGTTGACTATTAGGGGCACTAGAGTGATCGGTTTTGTTCTTATTATAATTTCGATCGAAACGCTGATAAGAATCTCTACTAATCATTAAAAATTGCAAAAGTTGATCGGGGTGAGAAGACCGTAAAGCTAGAGCACCCGATTTGAGGGTTCTATCACTGATCCCATGAATGATACAGTCTACCGCACGTTTCTCAACAATGTCACATTGATTAAGTAAGGCCAGCTTTTCATAAAAATAAACCTCTATAGGTTCACTATACCTACTCCTCCTTTTAAGCATGTCCTCCAAGGCCTGACCATAATTCTGTTCGCATGGGAAGGCGTTCATTAGTTTATCTTGCCATTCTTGCCAGTTAAACAATACAGAGTTTAAACCTTCATACCAGGTTTTGGCGAGGCCTTGGAGTTTCTGCATAGCAAAGTGAACGACAGTTTTGTCATCCCAACCGTACACACTAGCACATTCGTTGACCTTTTTGAGCCATATGTCAATTCGTTGGTTTTTTGTAGATGGGTCAAAATTAGGCAGTATGTTCATGTGATCGAGTTTTTGTAAAGAGTGTGTGTCTCGGGCGGGTTGAGATGTCAAACTATCTTTCAGACATTTGAAAACATCAACGATATATTTTTTTGATACGGATGGGCTACGTGACCTTTCAAAATATCCCGCGACGTTATGATGCTCAGCCTGTGGGTCGTCACCGTCATGACGGTTGGCTTCCGCTCGTCGCCGCTGATGATC
The DNA here is from genome assembly GCA_943138885.2 of Tholera decimalis. Taxonomy (NCBI): domain Eukaryota; kingdom Metazoa; phylum Arthropoda; class Insecta; order Lepidoptera; family Noctuidae; genus Tholera; species Tholera decimalis. The sequence continues at coordinate 13,758,984 of OW964573.2, forward strand.
AGATGTCCTTCCGCGAAGGCTGCGACTGCGCTCGCAATGCTGGGTGGCGTGACGTGAAGATGTGCGCCGCGCGCTGCATCGGCTGCGACTCTGGTTACTGGTCTCCGCACGTAGAAGGCGCTCCCGTTCTTGTAGCAGCTGCTTCTCTAGGAGCTTCACTCGTTCATGGCTCGTACTCAGTTCTTGATCCTGGTTGCGACGGGGGCTGCGACTTCGCAACCGACTACGGCTGTGATCTCTCACCCGGCTCCTACTTCGACGCTCCATCGGCAAGGGCGTCTTAAGTCGTCGATGACTGGACTCCATGCTTGGACGTCTAGATGTCCCATCCATGATGCAAGATCTCAAAAGAAGAACGAAAACATCATTAACTTTGATCTAAGCAGTTTACGTCTATTTCTACGGTGAACTATAAACTCTGTATGCGTATGCAATTCAAAGCTGTCAATGGAAAAGCGCAGGACTTTTACTAAATTATGACTGCATTCCATTCACTAAATATCGCATACATGTAGGATGTTAATTCGGAACGCAGCTAAATTTAAATAAAATGAGTATTATGAACGCAGCGATGAAGGAACGTGAGGTATGTGTGTGAGCGAAAAGAGGTAAAGACGTACTCCATTTTTTTTCGTGTTTTAAAATGAATAAAAGAAGAATTACGAAGCAAGGTGTATTATTTCGGTCATCCATCACCCTACAGCCTCGTCCGGGATCGACCGTAATAATAAAGGTGTAATAACACGGAAAAATTAAGAAGAAAAAATCACACCGGTACTAAGACGGCGGCCATTACGAAAAAAAACAAGTGCTCGCGCCGGTGGAAAAATATTATATTTTAAGAGGATAGTATTTCACGAAGGAAGATATCATGGGAAAAGACGATACCATGGAAGACGGAATTCAACCCTTACATTATGGTATGGTGGACACCATAATTAAATTCGATGGTGAAGACATGACCTACTCGTCTTCGAAGTGGTCACAAGACATTGAAGACAATGCTGAAATCTTCAGTTGGACGGCTCAACAAAAACTCATCATAGCCAGAAGATCGCTTACCGGAACTGCTGAATTATGGTTACGAACGGAAAAACCATTCAGAACTTATGAAGATTTGAAAAACGCTCTGCTAAAGGAATTTCCAGATTCGGTAAATACCAAGCAAATGCATGAAATCATGGCGGCTCGTAAAAAACGTAACAATGAGAGCTATTACCAATATATGCTCACCATGAAAGAGCTTGGCAAAAGAGCTAAGTTCGCTGATTACGTTTCCATTCAGTATATAATAGACGGGATTGCCGATTACGAGCAGAATAAAATTGGTTTATATGGTGTTACAACGTATGCAGTTCTTAAGGAGAAGTTGGCACAATATGAAGCTATGAAGCAGAAGATGTTGAAACGAGGAAATTCGCGCGGTACGGTGGATAAGCAGCGCGAGTGTCGCGAACCCTCAAAGCAAGCTTAAGCAGACGACTCTAATAGAAAGGAAAATGCAAGTGATAAAGTGTATCGTTGTTTCAAGTGCGGGGAAAGAGGTCATTTGGCGAGTTCATGCAAAAAAGGTACCAAGTGCTTCAAATGTAACCAATTCGGCCACATTGGTACCGAATGTCAACAAGAAGGCGGAAGCGGAAAATGGAAGGGCGAACCATCGACGAGTCGGAATGATGGCGGAGGTGGAGCTAACTTCAAGGCACGTTCCATGTTCGCTCAGAATCAATCACTGGATAACGGAACGGAGAGTGAACGAGATGGCACGCTGATGTCAAACGGGAAAGACAGTCGTTGTCAATGTCAATGTCAAAATAATAACCTTAGTGTACTGAATGTAAACAATAAAAGTGTAGTGAATAAATCAGTTAAAAGTGTTATTATAGGCGGTATCACAGTAAATTGTTTAATAGATACGGGCAGCGACCTAAATTTAATATCTCACGATGTGTACGTGATGCTGTCAGTTAAATGTGAAGCTGAAACGATGATGTTTACTGGTCTAGGTTGGAGTAAGGTGTATTCAATGGGTAAGTTTAAAATCAATTTGATAATAGATGGTCATTGTTATGAGGTTTGTTTTCATGTAGTGCCTAAAGGTGTCATTCCGTACGCAGTTATTCTTGGGCAGACTTTCCTGGTTAATACTATTACTATGATTAACAAAGGTATCATTGAGATAAGGCCTCAGTGTTATGATAGTTCGTATTTACAGTGTTTACTTTCCAGTTATACTAATGAAAGTGAAATACCAATCCAAGTTAAAAATATAGTAGATAATTACAAGCCCTTAAAGATAAAAGAAGCTCCAATAAAATTAAAAATAGTATTGAAAGATGACATACCAGTAGTACAGCGTCCACGGCGTTTAGCTTTGCAAGAGGAGGATATTGTAAAATATCAAATAGAGGAGTGGTTGGCTAATGGCATCATACGTCCCAGCTATTCGGAATATGCCAGTCCCCTCGTTTTGGTGAAGAAGAAAGATGGAAGTACAAGAATCTGTGTAGATTATAGGAAGATAAATCAGAAGATGGTGAGAGACGAATATCCCTTGCCTGTAATCAATGATCACATAGATAAATTGTGTACAGCTAGGGTCTTTAGCACTTTAGATTTAAAGAATGGATTTTTCCATTTACCAGTAGATGAGGACTCAATAAAATATACTGCGTTTGTGACCAGCAACCCAGAAGGTCAGTTTGAATTCCTACGAGCACCTTTTGGTTTAGCAATTTGTCCTAAATTCTTTACCAGATATATCAACATTATTTTCACCGACTTTGTAAGAAGAGGAGTTCTACTCATTTTCATTGATGACCTTATTATCCTGGCTGAAGATGAACACCAGGCAATTCAAAGACTTCAAGAGGTCCTGAAGGTAGCTGCAGAATATGGTCTTGAGATCAACTGGAAGAAGACACAGTTACTACAAAGATCGGTAGAATATCTTGGTCATGTGGTATGCAATGGAACAGTGCAGCCTTCAAAGGAGAAAACTGAAGCAGTGCAAAAGTTCCCTGTGCCTAAAAATCTTAAAGAAATTCAAAGCTTCATTGGATTAACCTCATACTTTCGAAAATTTGTTCCTAATTATGCTATGGTAGCGAGACCTCTGAGTGACCTGTTAAAGAAGAAAGAATTTTAGTTTGAAGAAGACCAAACAATTGCATTTTTGAAATTAAAACAATTTCTATGTTGTGAACCTGTTTTAAAGATATTTGACCCACAATTAAAAACGGAGCTACATACAGATGCTTGCAAGTACGGATATGCTGCAGTGCTGATGCAAAAGGATTCTACAGATGGTAGCATGCACCCCGTTCATTACATGAGCAGAAAGACTGGTGAAACTCAGCAAAGGTGGTGCAGTTATGAACTGGAAGCACTGGCAGTGATAGAAGGCGTGAAAAAGTTTCGTAGATACCTTATAGGAATTCCATTTACCATAATTACTGATTTTCAAGCTTTCCAGAAGACTTTAACAAAAAAAGATGTTTCAGCTAAAGTAGCCCGATGGATTATGTATCTGCAAGATTTTAACTATACTATTATGCACAGACCTGGTGAGAAAATGCAACATGTCGACGCTTTAAGTCGAAATATATGCGTTATTCAAAATGAACTCCATTTGCGTATACAGAATGCTCAAGAAGAAGATGCAGGATTGAAGGCAATTAAAGAAGTTCTCAGGAAAAATAAGTATGAAGACTATGTGCTTGAAAACGATGTTATCTATAAAGGTGAAGAAAAGAAATTGGTTGTTCCGGAAGTAATGGATCTTGAAATTATTAGAAGAGCTCACAGTTTTGGACATTTTGGAAAAAAGAAAATAAGAGACATAGTAGAACAAGATTATTACATTTCTAAGTTAGATAATAAAATTGAAAAGGTAATATCTACATGTGTGCCCTGTATACTAGCTAGCAGGAACACAGGAAAGAAGGAAGGATATTTAAACCCGATACCAAAGGGAGAACTGCCATTAGATACACTTCATTGTGATCATTTAGGACCTTTGGATGCTACCAAGAAGATGTATAACTATATTTTAACCGTCATAGATGGTTATACAAAGTTTGTATGGATATACCCTGTTAAGACTGTAACAGCAAAGGAAACGGTTGATAAATTAAAATTACATCAAAAGGATTATGGAAACCCCAGACGTATAGTGACTGACAGAGGAACAGCATTCACCGGGAAAGAGTTTGAAGATTATTGTCAGGAAGAGGTGATAGAGCATATTACGATAACAACAGGAATACTTCGTGGAAATGGTCAAGCTGAAAGAATGAATCGAATCATTATATCTGTATTGACCAAGATGTGTATTGAAGAACCTGCATTCTGGTACAAACATGTCAGTAAAGTTCAGAGGGTAATCAATAGTTCATACCAAAGATCCATCCAAACATCACCTTTTGAATTATTAACAGGGACTAAAATTAGGCTTAAAGAAGACATGAAAATTTTAGAATATTTAGAAGAAGAAAATAGAAGAGAATTCATCGACAAAAGAGATGATTTAAGAAAAGAAGCAAAAGCCCAGATATTAAAAATTCAAGAAGAAAACAGAAGAACTTTTAATAGTAAAAGGAAGGAAGGACAGAAATATAAAATAGGGGATATCATAGCAATACAAAGAATGCAATTTGGAAATGCATTAAAACTAAAACAAAAATTCTTTGGACCCTATAAAGTAGTAAAAGATTTAGGAAAAGATAGGTACGAAGTAATAAAATTGGATAATAGTAAGGAGGGACCAAAACACACCACTACAGGAGTAGACTTCATGAAAAGATGGCCTTAATTCAAAGATATCTTCTTTTAACATTTCAATTTATTTATTCATAAAATAGAACAAAAACTATACTAATAATATTTCATACTTACCGTTGAACACAGCTGACTTGCCATGCTATTGTGTTAATAGGATGAGTAATGTTGATAGGTTGTTGTATCATAACTAGCAAATTAATTAAATGGTATCATTTATTTTATATACTTATAAGATGTAAATGAGTACTAATAAACTACATAATGTCTGTAATTCTGTGTAAAATAAGGTGTAAGGAAGTGTAACTTAATATGCTTACGCTTAGGTATCTGTAATTTAATAAACAAAGAAATAAAATACCTACCTTGTAACTAACCATAATAGTGATTCGGTGTAACAAATGTACCTAAACATTTAAGTAGTAAGTAAGATTTTAGATTGTACTTGATAATACTTAAATGCTGGAGTATTGTTAAAGGAGTGAATGACTGCTTCAGTGTATTATATTGATAAGTAAGGAGTGATATAATGTTGAGTTTATTTGTTTATTTTATTCAGGAATATGTGTTGTTAATTTAGTTCTAAACCTTATAGATTGTTAAAACCTAGTTTGTGTGTAACCTTTGTTCAACTTAGTTTATCTTATTGTAATAGAGTCAGTCTGAGGGCAGACTGCAAGCAGAATGGCCGAGTTGTAGGATGTTAATTCGGAACGCAGCTAAATTTAAATAAAATGAGTATTATGAACGCAGCGATGAAGGAACGTGAGGTATGTGTGTGAGCGAAAAGAGGTAAAGACGTACTCCATTTTTTTTCGTGTTTTAAAATGAATAAAAGAAGAATTACGAAGCAAGGTGTATTATTTCGGTCATCCATCACCCTACATACATATATATTGAAAACGGAGCGGTCATATGTTGCTACCTTTTGTAGTGTGTCTGAACGTAACATAATATGTGAATCAAGTTAAAGTAAACGTTTCTAGAAAAAAAAAATATTTAATAAATGTAGGTATATCTGGAATATCTTAATGAATAAAGATATTTCGAATATTAAAAAGAAAAACTAAAAATATTGTTGTCCATAAACTACGACACTATTGAGCTAATATAGCAAGCAGTCTTACCACAATATATGAGCAAGTTTCGTAAAAATATTCTCACTACTTAAACCGAAATTAATGCCAGAAAAACAACGTAAAACAACCATAGTCAATACGTGTATCGGTAACGTACGTATGTCGGTAACAAAACGGTATTACGCGAAGTTAGTGTGGGTAGATAAACAATCGTAATCATGAGAAATAATTATCAAAACCATTATATTCTTTATCACTATTATGTAGTTTTAAACAGACTGACTTTAAAGGTCTATTTACAACTATTAAACTACGAGATAAAAATAAAAAGTCATGTTACCAAGCAGTGGATATTGACGTGAAAATAGAATAAACGCAAATTAATCGGCGTGTACTTACGTTACTATCCCACTTCTGAAATGTGAACACACCAACAGGAACTAGTTAAATGAAGATGCAAGGATTACACGAAACTGTCTTGTATTTGTCTTAATTTGCTTATATAACAATCGATACTTTTTTTTTTTTTTTTTAACGTGGTAAAATTATCAAATAAGTCCTCCCACTCCGGGCAGGGTGGGAGGGACTGTCAGACTTTTACTGACTAAAATCCACGGTGTTCCTTCAATAACACTTTACTTACCGGGGCCACGGTAACGGGATGAGTCCCACGACCCCGGCGGGCTTCGGCCCTCTGCAGAGGGGGCCTCGTCATGTTGCTGACGCTCTTTGAGGCGCGCGTGGAACACGACGCGCCGTCGACCCGGGCATGGTCCATGGTCGGACAGCGAGTTGCCCTTTACTCGCTGTCCGCATGCCCACGCCTACGGTGGCCGGAGATCGTCGGCCGACGTCCGACGCCGTGGGCGTCTACCACTGCGGCTGGGCTGGAGGGAGGACGCCATCCTCTCCCTCACGCGGCCCGCCTCCTCCTTCGAAAGCATGACTGCTTCGCAGTAGGAGGCGACCGCTTCCCACTCCCTCTCGCCCCGCAGCATGGCCTCGACCAAGGCCGGGCGCGAGAGGTCTCCGCCTATCGCCGCCGTGAGGACACGTCGGTGCTCTGCCCAGGCGGGGCAGTCTTGCACCGTGTGCTCTACGGTGTCCTCAGGGCGACCCTCGCAGTGGTGACTCCCAGGCGTTTCCTCCTTTCCCATCAGACACAGGTACCTCCCGAAACTTCCGTGTCCGGTGAGGACCTGCGTCATGCGGTAGGTCAGGACGCCGTGACGCCGATCTAGCCACTCCTCAAAGAGGGGTCTTACCGCCGCAATTGCGGCGTGCCCGGCCGTCGGTTGCGACAGTCGTTCCCTCCATACTGCCCTGAGATCGCGCCGGAGCTCTTCCCGCCGCGCCTCGACTTCTCGAGGCAGCGGGGTTACGCCCCGGCGCTGCGCCTCCACGCGCCATTCATAGACGCGCTGGAGGGCAGTCGCCTCCAGATCCCAGGGCAGCAAACCGGCAAGGAGGTTGGCCGATTCGCCGGCGATCGTGCGGTATCCCCGGATCATTCGGATAGCCATAACCCTCTGGCATGCGACCAACTTTAGTGGTCGCGTCCGGATGCACAGGGCCCACACTCGGGACCCGTAGAGGGCCATGGACCGCACGACGCCGGCGTACAGCCTTCGGCAGGAGGCGTTTGGCCCGCTGAGATTAGGCAGGAGTCGCCTGAAGGCGGCTGCTGCCCGGTTCAGCTTTGGGGCCAAACTCAGGAAGTGCTCCCTGAAGTTCCACCGGCTGTCGAGGACGAGTCCCAGGTACTTCATCGTCCTCTCGACGCCGATGCGAACCCCCTCCACCGTTATGTGGGACTCGGACCGTGGCGCGTTCCGACCGCCATGGAAGCACATGGCCTCGGTCTTGTGCAGCGCCACGTCGAGTCCCAACTGCCGGATCCTATGAACGACTGTCGCGACCGCTTGCGTCGCCAGGTCGGCCGCCGCCTGGTGTGACTCTCCCTGCGCCAGGACGAGCGTGTCGTCAGCGTAACATACTACGCTGACGCCGTCAGGGAGGTCGCCGCGCAGCACCCAGTCGTATCCGATGTTCCACAGGGGCGGCCCCAAGACCGATCCCTGTGGGACACCGCACGACATCTCTCGCCGGTTCCACTCTCCCCGGTGACCGGGGTAGATGACGGCTCTGTCCGTCAGGTAGTACTCGACTATGCGACGGAGGTAGGTCGGCACCCGGTGATACCGGAGTGCCTCCCTGATGCAACTCCAGGGCAGGGTGTTAAAGGCGTTGGTGATGTCCAAAGACACCGCCAAGACGACCCTGCCCCGGGATACCGCGTCCCCCGTCGTGAGGGCTCTCACGCGCATGATGGCATCCACCGTCGAGCGCCCCCTGCGGAAGCCAAACTGGCACTCCGCAAGATCCGGGCCCACCCGATTCAGGTGCCCGAAGAGGCGGTCTGCAATTACTCTTTCCAAGAGCTTGCCCACCTCGTCGAGCAGCACGATGGGCCGGAATGCGGACGGAGAGTCCACAGGGCGCCCGGCTTTCTGGATCAGGATCAGCTTTCCCGTCTTCCAGCGAAGTGGAAACTGGCCCCTCTCCAGGCATGCGCTAAAGAGCCCCCCTAGTCGAGGCCCGAGAGTCTCCGAGGCCAGGACCCAGGCTTTCCCTGGCAAGCCGTCGGGTCCTGAGGCGGTATTTTTGGCCTTGAGCCGTTGTACCGCCACTCTCAAGTCTACCTCGGTCACCTCTGGAGCGTCGTAGACGTCGTCGTCGCTGTGGTCCGCGTTTGCGCCAGCTTCAGGTTCCGTCGGAGACGGAGCCATGGGCGGGGGAGCGTGCTCCCCTCGCGATGGGAACAGGGCGCTCACCACGTCCTCCAAGAACTGAGGCTGGAGACTCTGCGTCAACGGGGGAGCCCAGGGGCGGAGCTTCTCTCGCACCCACTTGTAGGGGCGGCCCCATGGGTCCCCGTCCAGAGTCGCCAGCATCTCCTCCCGGGCCAGTTCCTTGGCCCGCCAGATCTCGTCTCGGAGGACGGCTTTCGCTGCCCTGTAGCCCTCGTACAGCTCCGCCTCTACAGTCGCCGCATCCGAAGGTCGGGTGCGGCGCCTGCGGAACCTGGTGTACCGGCGTCGCGCCGCAACGCACGCTTCGCGCAGCGCTGCTAGCTCGCTCGACCACCAGTACAGCTGACGCCGGGCGCGTCCTTGCCGGACCCGGGGCATGGCCACGTCGCAGATCTCCGACATGGCCTCCCGGAACCACTCCGCCTCGTCGTTTATGTCGGCAGGCCTGTCCGGGGGTGACCCCCAGGCCTGCACGATCGAGGCTTCCAGGAATAGCTCCCGGTCCATCTGCTTCAGCGCCCATCGCGGACCACTCAGGTCCCGTCGGACCGGCGCGTCTGGGGTCTGGGCGGAGACGTCGAACCGGATATACCGGTGGTCGGAATAGGTCTCCACCTCCTCCACAACGCGCCAGTCGGTGACGCGCGGTGACAGGCTGGGGGTGGCGAACGTAACGTCCACCACCGACTCGCCCGTAAACCGCACGCACGTGGGGACAGAACCCCGGTTCTCGATCACCAGGCCCTGCGCACGGGCCCAGTGCTCGAGCATCCTGCCCCGCCCATGGTCCATGGACCGGGAACCCCAAGCCGGACTTTTGGCGTTGAAGTCCCCGAGGACGAGGGTGGGGATGGAACCGAGGGCAACGACGACGTCTCCCAGCTCCGTTAGGGAGTTCGGTTCGGGGAGAAATAAACGCCTACCACAGCGATCTCCCCGAACCGTGCTGCGACGATCCCACGCCCTCTCTTGACGCGATCGAGGGGCGGGGTACCGGCGGCGGCCGACGAAACGAGGGTCACCGAGCCGTCCAAGTCCGCCACCCAGTCATTCCTGGGCAGGACAAAATACGGCTCGGCGACCACGGCGACGTTGATCAACCACTGCGCCATGCTCTGGAGCTAAAGTTCCTGAGCAGCGGCGCAGTGGTTGATGTTCGCCTGGAGGAAGCGCAATGGGGCCATTAATCGGGATCCATTGCAGCCTCCTCCAGGGCCCCTCGCGGGGGTTCAGCCATGACTTCGGTGACGGCGGTGGCAGTAGCGACGGCGGCGGCGGCGGCGGCGGCGGCGGTGGCGGTGACGGCGGCGGCAGAGGGCCTACCTCTGCGCCTGGCTTTGGTGGGTGGGGCGCAGGACTTGCCCCCAGCCCGGTGATCGGCCGGCTTGCCAACCGCCTCACATGCGAAGCAGTGAGGCGGGGCGGAGCACGAGCCGGCCTTGTGACCGGGCTGACCGCAGCGGAAGCACCTATCGCTGCGGTCTACCTCCGAGGTGCACACGCATGCCGCATGGTTGCCCACTTGGCAGCGGAAGCACCTCAGGGGTCTGGGGTCCAGGACTTTCACCTGCGCAGACACCCAGCCAACCAGGAGCCTTCGGCCCTCCTGCAACTTTTTCGCCGCCGGGACGGGGCAGCTAACCGTAATGGTTTGCCCCCCCGTGAAGCCAGGACGCAGGGCGCCCGCCCTCACCTGATCGGGAGAGCACTCCCCAGTCCTGGCAACGGCGGCCACCACTTCTTCGGCCGTCACAGAGTCATCCAGACCCAATATGCGCACGTCTGCGCGCTTGGTGGGTCTGGAGACTCGGGCCTCCTCCGCGTTTAAGGACGCTCTGAGCCGTTCGGCCAGAGCGTCAGCGGTAGGGCCACTGGCCGCGCCGGGGATCTCCAGCATCCGAGCCCCCGTCGCAGTGACCCGGTGACGGAGACCGCCGACGATGCCGAGCTCTGTGATGTCGATCGACTCCCGCGCCTTCGCCAGCACGTCGCGGTACGACACGCCCCTCTTCACCGCCTCCGGCTGCAGTGTGATCACTACAGCCGCGGTCTTGGGGGCGCGCAATCGCGCCGCGGCGTCTCGCCGCCGCCGTCGCTCTCTTCTCCGCGAGGACCTGGCTGCGCCAGCAGCCTTCCTCTTCTCCCCGGCCACTTGCCAGTCGGCGCCGGCTGGAGGAGTCTTTGGAGGAGGCTGCTGGGACGGCTGGTTCCCGGCCAGGGCCTTCTTCCCTTTGGCCGCCTGTTTCGGCCCCGCAGGTGTCGGGGTCGCAGGCGGCTTTGGTGGGCCCTGTTTTGGCTTGGCCGGGGCCGTCTTCGCCCTCGCAGGAGCCGCCGTCGCTGGGGCCGTCTGCCCAGTGGCCGTCTTCGCCTGAGGCGGCCTCGTCGCCGTCCGGGGGGGCTTGGACGCGGCCGCAGCCGCGTACGAAGGCGCCGCCAGTGGGGGTCGCAGCACGCGGCTCTCCAATAGGGAGAACCGCTGCTGGAAGGCGGCCAGCTCCTGTCGCATCAGGTCGAGAACCGAGTCCTCCGCTGGTGTGGGCTGGCCTTTCTCCTTTTGGCCCCGCGGCGGCGCATTCCGCTGGCCGTCTCCCCGGATTGCGGCCAGGTCCGCCTTAAGGGCGGCGTTCTCCCTCTGGAGAGCCTCGATGGCGGCAGTCAGGCGGGTGACCTCCGGCCGCAGATCGGACATGTCGTCCCTTGCAGCCGGAGCCCCGCCGTAAGTCCGCGCGGCCGCTATGATGGAGGCCGTGGCTTCGCCGATCGCGTCCTCCTTACTCCTGCGGTTCCGCTTCCGCGAGATGGTGCGCATGGCAGCTGCCACGGCCTCTTCTAGTTTGGCCTCGCTCGAGGCCAGACCAGTGTTGGGCTCTCCAGAGGAAGGCCCCCTCCCTGAGGTCTTGCCTCGGCCTTTACCCCGCACGCTAGTGGGGATCTTACGGGCCGAGACAAGCCCCTCCTCCGACGACGACTCATCGTCGCGGGGGCGCTTGAGGAACTCCTTCCTCCTGTCGGCACCCCCCTCGTCGCTCCTCACTGCGCTCCCAGAGATCAAGCTCTGGAAGCTCTCGGCGTCCGATGCCGAGTCGGTCTCCGACCCGAGCATCAGCGCCCCCTTCCTCCGCGGAGCGGCGCTCTGCGCTCGCTCAATGTTCGGTGCCGGTGAGGTGGACGTGCTGGACAAGTCCAGCGACTCCACCTCACGGGCACGTGAGCCTCCCTGGCTCGATGCGGCGACTGCCGGAAATTTGGGGTAAAAGCGGTTGTTGTCCCCCCCAGAGTACGGTGGGACTGACCGGACGTGTCCGGTGCGGGACTCCCCAGCTGAAGAGCAGCTGGGACCCGCCTGGGTATCTTTTACAAAAGCTTTGTTCTCCATATTGTTGTACTTTTTTAGAGAGGTGAGTTCCTCTGACCCTACACCCCATTTCCCCTCCCCTGGTTCACTTCACGGTTACGTCTAAAGATTAGACGCATACCGGAAGTGAACCTTTCCTCCCCCTTGACCCGATCTCTGAGACCGGGCCCCGCGCCGTCTAGAAGCTCGAGCTAGCTGCTCGATCCTCCAGGCGGCGCGCCTTTCCCCCGGTGTGTCCCTCTTGGTCTGGTTTCTCCCTCTGGGCCCGTCCGGCATGAGTGCCTCTACCGGCATTGCCCCAGAGATCATCGAAACACGCAAGCCCCACCACGACGACAACGTGGGGACACAGTTGGTGGGGACAATCGATACTTAGCACTAGATTACAGAATACTATTTTACTTTATGAAATCCCCTTATCGCGTTGAGTTCCAAGCAAACAAGAAGCGCGCAGCCGGCCTAACGTCCCGTTAGCACACCTTAATCCCTCCATTTTTGAGCGGGGAGAAGTAAGTTCTCTAATTGGTTCCCGCCAATTTGCGTCAACCAATCACAGAGCGACCACGAATATACGAAAAGGTTAAAGTTGCCAGCGTAAAATATTAAATTAAAGCTGTATTAATACGTATATCGATTAAATAAATCGACTAACAAAATTAAAATTCACAAACCCTAACACTAAGCACACAGGACCACAGTTAGGACAAAGGATTATTTTTTGTTATTTCTTACCTACGCGGGCAAAAAAAGAAAGAAATAAAGAAGCGGGTAACACGAGTAGGTACCTTATAAACAAAACCAAATGTAAACAAATCTTGCTTTACCCCCGCAAGGAAATGTCAAAAAAATCCAAAAATAAAAACATACCACAAAATTGAATTTAGAAATGACGCCATTCCATCTGGTGCCACAGAACAGTAGGTTTCAAGTGTCAAAGAAACTGTTCAAAGCACTGACTTTGAGTACCTATAGGTACTTTTCATATCTCAGTGGTTCAAAGTCGTTGAACTTGACGTTTGTCAAAACATCGAGAAGGATCTGTACCAGTAACTTATTAGTAATCTGTGTCTGTACCGTGTCAATCCAATACACTGTAACTACAACTACAAAAACAAAATTTGAGAAATTGAACAAAAATGTTTTTTTTTTTTGTTTATCGAAGATTACTACAAAAGTTGCTTGGGAAGTATTCAGTATTTGGTATCAAATTAAAGGTAATTTTATAAATAATCTAGCCCGCTAGGTTTCATATACAAGTAGAATATACACAACAAATAATCGGGTCAGTGGGTCGTCTTAGGGTCGTGAATAAAGTGATTGCCATAGTAGTCGTCAGAAGCAAATGAAGAAATTGCTATGACAATACACTGCATGTTTTAGAGTTACAGTGTATTGACTTGATAAAACAGGGCCTAGAAATATATCATAGGAAGTTGCAGTCGGATTTTTTATTAGATGGAGTCTATCATACGTATTGAAAAATAAAATAACGAGTTAAAAAAACTCGTATGTTCACAATTAGGTATACATTTTACAAAAAAGTTTGTAAAATCATTTTTAACTATTATGGCAACAGAATCATTATTAAGCCTGGTCCGCTGCGCCAATTTTCTAACAAAACATGTTAGCAAAACATGTAAAGCCAGGTCCGCTGCGCCAATTTTCTAACAAAACCTGTTATCAAAACATGTTAGTAAAACCGCGCGTCCGCTGCGCCTATTGTTGTAATGTTTTTGTTTAATTTCAAAAATGAGTTCCGACGAAGAAAACGTGGAAGCTGTTATAGCAATATTAGATTTAGTTGACATTTGAATGTGGCAATTCTCTCTGAGATTAAAAAATAGGGATAGTGAGCGCGAACACAAAATGCGTCACTTTCCCCCTCCCCGCAGGCGAACGCGGGGGATGTTATCCATTCGTCTCGGCAAACATGTTATTGTGTTTTTGCTAACAAAACTGTTAAGCCACGCCTATATTCTGTTAGCAAACAATGTTATACTGTTTGCAAACACGAAAACACGTCGCAGCGGACCCGGCTTTAGTAAAACCACCCGTCCGCTGCGCCAATTGTTGTAATGGTTTTGTTTAATTTCTGTAATGAGTTCCAAAGAAGTAGACGTGGAAGCTGTTATAGCAATTGTAGATTTAGGTCTCCAAAGAAGAAACAGAAATAGATGGGTCCGACCCTACCTGCAACCTCGTTCGTTCAAAATAATATAATAGCAAGAACTGAAAATTGATGATAGGTTCGGTATAAAAATTGTTTTAGATGTTCAGAAAGTGATTATCAAGAGCTGTTATCATCTGGGGGCATGGCAGTGCCCCCGCCAAGTCGAGCAAAAAGCGGCACGGCCGTACAAGTAGCGGCACGTAAGTCTAGCGCTGAACGATACGTGGAGGGGATTGCTGCGCATGGGTACTGTCACGCACGCAATACAATTATTAGCTAAATAACGTTAATGACATTAATTTTAATGTAATGTCAAATAGTAGGTCTAGCGCTGAACAAAATGTGGAGGATAGCTGCGCATGAGTACTGTCGCGCATGCAAATAATATTACCTATACGTTAATAAATAGTTTATCTCCAATGCCGATGTCCAAGGATTTATAGTAGGTACTTAAGATGTAATTTTTAACAAGTTTTGTTGGGAGTAGACAATTTTTATTTTAGATTTAAGTCTTATCTGAATCAGACAATGGTATCACGCCTTCAATGGTGTCTGTTATGTTCGTTGTATGTTGAATGAAAGACGACTTTGTGGACTTATATTTATATTGGTTAACACATTATAATCAGACACAGTACAGAGTAGTTTCCCAGACGGGGGTTTTAGTAGTAAGTGAGACCGGACATAGATATCTTACCATAGATAATGAATAATGATGTAGACAATATTTACGTACTAATTAGTGATGCAACATCCCCCTCATTAAGTTTAAATTAAATACTAGACTGACAATTTATTTAACGCTACTGTGCTTACAATTATTTGACAACAACCTTAATGATACTTATGGTTACCTTACAACTAGACAACATTCTTAGTTAATTAGTCAATTTCTTCAATTAACCTTCTTGTAGGTTTAACAACACGACCAGACCTTGTTGTTACGCTTGAGGATGTTTGGGATGAGGATTCTGGAAGTCTAGACTCCTGTCTGTCACCTCCCTCTCCCCCTTGCGACGAGTTAGATAGCATAGGAGGATTTGCACTGTTGTGTGAATACTTATGTCTTAAATGTATTCTATTTCTCCTATACCTAACACCATTGACATCCTCAATGACATATGACCTATTGTTTTTCAGTCGTTTCTTGACTGTCGCTTGTTCCCAGTTGCTATCTGGTTTTCTTTTTAAGTAAACATGGTCATTGTGATGTAACATTGTCATTGACTTTGTGTTTTTATTATAGCACTTGGTTTTCCTTTGATTGTTTTTCTTGACTGATTCTGTATATTGTTGAAATGTTACTACTTTTGGTTTCAATTTGTTACATGACACTGGAATGTTATCTCTTAAATTTCTTGACATTAACAGTTGTGCTGGTGATGGTAAGTTATTTTTTGGTGTGTTTCTATACTGTAATAAAGCTATGTATGGATCTGTTCTGTTTTCTTTGCATTTTCTCAGCATGTTTTTTATTATTTTGACTGAGCTTTCTGCTTGTCCATTTGACTGTGAATGATATGGGCTAGTGACAACATGTTCTATGTCCCATTCATGTAGAAAATTTTTATATTCGACTGATTGGAAAGGAGGTCCACCATCTGACACTAACGACAATGGTATTCCATGACGTGCAAAAATTGACTTTAAATGTGTAATTACATTTTGTGATGTGCTATTTTTATTTAATAATGCAATCTCTATGTATTTTGAATAATAATCTGTGACAACCAAATAAACTAAACTATCAAAATGCATTAAATCAACACCAACTTGTTGCCATGGATACTTACATATTTCAAAATTTTGTAGTGGTTCTTTTTGATTACATGGTTTGAATTTAGCACATATGAGACATTGTTCAACTACATTCTTAATATCACTTGACATATTTGGCCAATAAAGTGATTCTTTAGCTAATTTTAGACATTTATTTATACCTTGGTGACCTTTATGAATTTTTTCTAACATTTCTTTGTACATAGACTGTGGTATTATTAATTTTGACCCTTTGAAGACTAATTCTTTGATTACATGTATTTCACCTTGAATATTCCAGAATGGTTTCACCAATGGACTGACATTGTTTTTATTTTTTGGCCAACCTTCTTTATAATATTTTATTAATAACTGCAAGGATTCATCAGTTTTAGTTTCCTGAGTTAATTTTGTGCTATACTCATCTGTAATTGCTAAGTTAGCATACATTAGATTGACATGACATGACATTTCTGATTCATTTTCAGGTGTGTAATGATCTTTTAAAGCTGCTCTTGACAAAGTGTCTGATATATACATTTCTTTACAAGGAACATGTATAACCTCTAAATCATACTTTTGTAAAGTTAACATCATACGCTGTAATCTAGCGGGGACATCATGCAATGGTTTTTTGAATAGATAGACTAATGGTTTGTGGTCAGTATGCACTGTGACTCTATTTCCATATACATACTGGTGAAATTTTTCACAACCAAATTGTATTGCTAGTAGCTCTTTCTCAATTTGAGCATACCTTTCCTGGGTTTCTGTTAAAGTTTTTGAACTGTATGCAATAGGTTTATTTTTTTGTAATATGACTGCACCTAATGCTGACTTTGACGAATCGACTGACAAGACTAATGGAATCTTGGGATTATAATGAGCTAAGACTGGTGAGTTGGTAATCTCATCCTTTAATTTTTTAAGACATTCATTATGATTCTCATCCCATGTCCAGACTGAATCTTTCTTTAAAAGATTTCTTAATATTTGAGTTTTTTCTGACAGGTTACTTATAAAAGGTCCTAGATAATTGATCATACCTAGTATTCTTTGTAACTCCTTGACATTTTGTGGTGAAGGCATATTGACTATGGCTTTGACCTTTTCTTGGTCTGCTCTTGCACCATCTTTACTGAAGACATAACCCAAAAAACATACTTCTGAGACAAGAAATTTACATTTTGATTTGTTAAATTTTAAATTGACTTGACGTGCTCTTTGCATGACCCTGTGTAATCTCTCATTATGGACCGACTCATTTGGTCCGTACACCAAAATATCGTCTATGAATATTAAAACTCCCTCAATATCACCAAATAAATTAATCATAACTCTTTGAAAGATCTCTGATGAGGCATTTATGCCGTATGGTAGTCTTAAATACCTATATCTACCAAATGGTGTTTGAAAAGTACATAATTCTGAACTGTATTCGTCTAGACGTAACATCCAAAATCCAGAAAATGCATCTAAATGAGAAAAACATACAGCACCTTCGAGCTGTGACCTAATCTCATCAATTGACTTGAGAGGATAAAATTCTCTCATAATGTTCCTATTTAAATTTCTAGGATCAAGACAAATTCTTAACTGACCTGAACTTTTTACAGTTATGACGACTGAGTTGACCCACTCTGTAGGTTTAGTGACCTTAACAACTACTTGCATTTTCTCCATGCGATCTAACTCGTCGCGCAGTTTCGCTTGCAATGCAAATGGAACCTTCCTGGGCGGATCCACGCATGGTACTGCATCGGGCTTGAGTTTAAGATGACAGACTGGAGGTAGACACCCAAGACCCTGAAAAACATCATTATATTGTGTAAGAATTTGCTTACTGAAATCTTGTATATATGATGATGACACTGAAAAGACTCTTTTTATCATACCTAATTTTTCACAAGTAGGGAGACCAAGGACATTTGGACAATCTAAATCTGTTACTATGAACATTATTATTTCTACAATGTTATTATTATTTATACAAAGCTTACAGTTTAAATTTATTTTCCCTAAAATCGGAATGTGTTTACCACCAAATCCTGTGACATTTATATTATGACATCTGTCAAGTGTCACTTTTGACATATACTTCTGACATCTAATGTTGTGAAAGGTTTCTTTTGACATGACATTTACATCTGCACCTGAGTCTATGATGCATCTGATCTGTTTATTTCCTATTGACAGGTTAATTTCCCATGACTGTTTTGAATTATTATTTTCCAAAGTGTTGACATTATTTACTATATGACTGATATCTGAGTAATGACTATGTTGGCTGACTAATGATCCATTGTATAACTGTGAATTGACTGCTGTCTGATTATAATGTGTCTTGTTTTTATGCTGATTTCTTAGTGTGTTTTGTGATCCCTCAGACATGTGACCGTTTTCATCATTGAGATGTTGACACCTCTCAGACATTTCACAGTTTTCATCACTGAGATAATATGAATGACTTGACTGTTTTTTGTTTTGACAATTGGAGTCTATGCAAGATCTCTCAGATATGCCACTGTATTCATCATTGGGATACGAGTGGCCTAGTTGCGACTGGTCTGAATGTGACCACTGTGACGGTACCCGCTCCGTATGAGAAACCACTACTGCTGCTGTGTCTGTGTGTCTATGCGTCTGTGAATGTGTTTTCTGACTTATTGACTGACTATTATATGGATCATACTGACATGAATGATTCCTATGACTTTGACTCGACTTTAATTGACTTTTCAACATTCCAACAAAAAATTCTTGACTACTATTGTCTGAATTAAACGATTGCAACTGACTGACTTTTTTATTTTTACAGCAATATTTAGCAAAATGACCAAAACAATTACAAGACCTGCATCGGACGTGTTGAGCCGGACACCTGTAGCGATGAGACTGCCCACAGCGACCACATGTCTTCGAGTCGCTGTTTGAATTGGTTGGTGACTTGCGACTGCTTGATGCTGATGCTGACCTGCGACCACTTGAAGGTGACTGGCGACTGCTCGAAGCTGATCTGCGACTGGAAGCTCGCTGTCGACCATCTCCTCGATGGCTCCTACGACTAAGTTGCATGACTTCTTCAGTGGAGACGCTGCCTTGGACAATTTTCTCTGCATCCTGCTGTGCGACTATGAGTGTCCTCGCCAGCTCTTGCATCCTCTGATATGTCAAATCAGGTTCTTGCAGTAACCTCTGACGTACATGTGACATGTCAATGTTCAGGTTTGCTATAAAAATATCTCTAATAAGAGATTCCCTTAGAGTGCCGAATTCACATTCTTGGCTTTTATTTTCGAGATCTGTGATGAAATCGTAGATGTTTTCAGATTTTTCTTGTCTGCGTGTGAAAAATAAATATCTGCACATTGTCACGTTTCTCCGGGGCTCAAAAAAGTTGTCGTATTTTTTCTTGACTTCGTCTAGCGTGGTTTCCTCTATTTTGAGGTTAAATGTGTTGAAAATATTTAAACCACGTTCTCCAATGGAGTGTAGTAAAATGGCGATTTTCCGTTTTTCGGTTGACTTGTCTAAGCCCGTGGCCAGCAAATATAATTCCAGCTGCTGCCACCATTTCTTCCACGCCTCCGCATTATTATTCGCAGAATCTGACGAGATTTGGAGATTTTTCACTGACGTGTGAAGTCCGCCATTTTCACCGACGGCGACGCTTTGATTCGGCATTTTTCTAGTTTCTTCGTTTTTATTTCGTTTTTACTTCTGACACCATGTTATGTTCGTTGTATGTTGAATGAAAGACGACTTTGTGGACTTATATTTATATTGGTTAACACATTATAATCAGACACAGTACAGAGTAGTTTCCCAGACGGGGGTTTCAGTAGTAAGTGAGACCGGACATAGATATCTTACCATAGATAATGAATAATGATGTAGACAATATTTACGTACTAATTAGTGATGCAACAGTGTCTTGACAGGGCCTTTTGCTTATTGAGAGCCCGGACTCAGGGCAAGAAACAACAACAAAAATTATCATCAATAACAATACAATTAATGACGTGACTGTACACGGGATGTGCGCGGAGCGTCGTATCGGTGCGGGGAACAGAATGCGACTTGAAAGCCAATCGGTGCTATGCACGCCCGCTCTTCATCCCGCTAGCCCCCTCAGGTACCTTAATTTTTACTTCTGAGCTGCGCAATAATGGTCAGCGCTAAAGTTTCGTGCCGCTACTTGTACCATACTTTTCTCGAAGCAGTTCAGGCCATTTTCGACGCCGTACAACTTCGTTGTAGATAAAACTAGAAGCTTGAATTTTCAGTAACCAAGCAGGCATTGTAAAAACACAGTATATTTCAAATTTCATTCAATTTTAACCTGTAGTTTAAGAATTATAACGAGTCAAAGTTTCTTAATTTTGTCACTCACTGACTGACCGATCATCAAAAGTCTAAGGCACTTCTAGCAGACATAGCTTCAAATGTAGAATACAATTAGTGTCTAGTATTGAATCAAGGAAAAACTAAAATATTTTTCGGTCCAGTTTTCTAGATACATCAACTGCATAAATAACTTTGTAATCTTATATATTTATATGGGATTACAAAGTTACATTTACAGTTAATTAATCAGTGTACATGTATATAATTATGTATAATATAATGGAATAATAGGCGTAGATAGGTATCTAGGTCTAGGCTAAGGTGTCGGACTTGTGATCGAGAGGTCGCAGGTTCGAACCTCACCCATTACACTATTGCCGTGAAACCACTCCAGACACAAGCATATTTAGCTTAGTTGGAGGGGTTAACAAGATTGGTAGTAATGTGAATTCTACTCACATTGCTAGTAATTTTTACACAAAAAAAAAAATTATGTTCAAAGGTAACTTGTAAAAAACTTTTTTGCAAAAAAATAAAACCGACTTCCATATCAAAACACTACAAAGCCAAAAATAATTTTAATTTCGGTAGTCGGTGTTATTGGTTTTGTATTTTCTTTTTTTTCACACCGCCTTCCGAAATTAAAATTATTTTTGGCTTTGTAGTGTTTTGATATGGAAGTCGGTTTTATTTTTTTGCAAAAAAGTTTTTATTTTCGCGCTTTTTAGTGGGTCAATTTGTAATTAATCTAGTTATAAAAGCCAAAATGTCAACTACAAAAAACTAAAAACGCGCGAACAAAAAACACAATATAGAGTAACCGAAAAGGTCATCAATGTAAATATTTTTTTTAGACTTTTGTTGATTTTTCAGAAACGGCTTGTTCGATGTCGATAAAATTTTCATGGGACCATTTGGGAAGTATACCCTTTCCAACAAAAAAAGAATTTTTCAAATCGGTTGGCGAGCGACGGAGCTATGCCCGAACAAACATAAAAAAAAAAAAAAAAAAAAAAAAAAAAACAAACAAACATCCGAATTGAGAACCTCCTCCTTTTTCAGAAGTCGGTTAAAAATGGTCAACGGAATAAAAAAGCCAGAGAGAGGGCTTTAAGAAAATTTGTTGTTGGTATACAAGAAGTATAAGGTACCGGAAAGGAAAAAAGTAGGACTATCTACAAAAAGAAATGCGATCCCATGAAAAACAATACTTGTCAAAAAAACCAAGTCTCGCAACTCAGTTCTTCTACCGTAAAAAAATGTGAGATCCATGTAATACCAAGTCGTTTATTTGATTATTCAGTCCCTACTTAAGGTACCTTCTGTCTTAAGTTGTAACGTAATTATCTAACCTAACAACATCTTACAGTGACCATATCAATATTAAAAAAAACCGGTCAAGTGCGTGTTGGGCCACGCGCAGTGTAGAGTTCCGTAGTTTTTATAACAGCCAAGTGCGTGTCGTATTCGCTGACTGATCGTTTCGTACCATAATCTAACTAAAAGCCAAACATGACTACCTAACTAATTTGACTTCCTATACAAATCCTCACCTGATCCGACAATTTTGCACGGAAAGTTTCAATTTTTTTTTAGAGATTTGTATAAAACTTGTCATAGCCGGTGTTTTGAATTTAAATACGGACACAGAGCTACACTACTCAATCGTCACAAGAAGCTAGCACGATACAACTGGCGCTTAGCGCCATCTATCGACATTTCTATAGAGTTGTTCGAAATTTTCTAGTCAAATACAATTGGTCGACTATTACTCGTAAACTTGTAAAGCCCACTTATGTGTGATAGTTTTCCTTTAAATTTCGTTATATATAGATACTACTGCCGTGATATTTGAATTTCTAACTACAACCGTTTAGTTGATAGAGGGGGAGGACACTTGACTCTAACGAAAATTGGTACTTTAAAGCTTGATAAGTCACGAACGGTTTACTTAATCAAAAAACGGTCTTTCCAAACCCCTAATATTTTTGAAAGACCTATCTAACGATATCCCACACTATGGGAAGAGCGAAAAGAAATAATTATCATCCCACTTTACATGTATGGGAGGTACCCTAAATTATAGTTTTTTCTTTAATTTTATTTTACTACTTTTTTGGCGTCATTAACGTGTATACTCATGCCAAAGTACAACTTTCTAGTACCAATAGTTTTTGAGCTAAACCGCGGACATACGGACAGACAGACGGACATGGCGAAACTATAAGGGTTCCTTGTTGACTACGGAACTCCAAAAAGGCTTGGTGCCCTGGGTATGGTGCATATAAAATTTCATGCAATCTGGCTGACTGTTCATAGTTAATTCCGTAAATAATTTCGATGAAACTTATTAGAATTAAACTTTTATGTTAGATGTCAAATATTTGCAATTATGAACCCATTGGATAAATAGAAGGGACATTTAATAAAATATACTTTTTGGAATTTTCTAAAAAGTAAATCTTACCTAACAATGCCTCACATTCCACCGCTATTTCAAAAGCACTTAGCAACATCTCTATGTAAATGACAGAGACATATTTCAGCGCATTTTCAGCGCAGTGCATAAAGAAAATTTTGCAGAAATCTTCCACATTCGAGATAAAACGCTTAAATCGTGTACCTAATGTGTTACAGCGGGGACAGATCGCGCCATTCACGTCGCCAATGAAGTAGTGTACCAAATGTAATTGTATGTCCTATATGGGTTTGTCGAATTTAAGTTAAGGTTAGTAGAAGTGGGAAAGTAGAGGTTTTTTTTTTATTGTCGATGATTGCACGCAAAATGTAGCTGGTCGATTAATATTGAGTCTAAGTTGATTACATCACTGGGAGCAATAACACTCAGGTATCTATGAATTACCTCGATATACATAATATAGCTGTCAAAGTATTATCACCATTTTGCAGTTCAAAACCAATTATAATATTCTGAAGAAAATTTTGGGGTTTGTATATTAGCTAAGTACCTATAGTAGTTTCATTTTCCGTGCAATGTTGGGTTGATAATAACTTGCTAAGACTTCAAAGAGCATCATATATATGAAAAACAATTCATTGGCACTTTTAATTTGAAGATGTATCTTGTTGCACGTTCCAAAGCATAGATCTCAATGTAGAAGAATGTTCAAGAAACTAGGTAC
Organism: Tholera decimalis; assembly: GCA_943138885.2. Classification (NCBI taxonomy): domain Eukaryota; kingdom Metazoa; phylum Arthropoda; class Insecta; order Lepidoptera; family Noctuidae; genus Tholera; species Tholera decimalis. The sequence continues at coordinate 13,782,428 of OW964573.2, forward strand.
CTACAACAACATTTTAATCAGTTTTAAACCGAGCCTCACGAGATCAGTTTCAACCGAGGTCCTACCACATGCGAGGTGTAAGTCACATTAATTCCGTATACGATTTAGCACGACTCAATACTTCATTTAAATTTGCCTAAAACGTCATCACTCATCCCGCAAGGGAACTGTTATGGGGCCGGTTCTAAGTCCCTTTTTAAAAAAAACTATTTTTGAACCTTGAAAGAATTTTAATTAGAATTAGTACAACAATACAAAATTAATGTGTCCGCCACGAAGTTCAAAGTATGACTGCTGGAAATTACCAATAATTACGATTCGGAAAACAACAACTGTGGGAAACATTATATGACACCTAAGAGGTGTCAGCGTTTATATTTTATATGCTTAGGGCTGTCTTCTAATTTATAACAACCCCCCCGATAAGATTGATCATTACGATTAAGAGTGATGAGAAATCTAATTTAAAAGATTGAACTTCGTTTTGGTTACAAACTAGGATTTAAGAAACCATAAGAAACATTATAAATGTACATAACTGCTAATAAGCTTAAAACTAGTCTAGAATTAACATAGAAAATATAGTATATTTTAAAATAAATTAATAGCCTTTACAGACGAGGCTTTAATTGTTTTATAAGAGATGAGATTACAATAACAATTGATAAGGCTAAGTCATAACATTACGTCTTAGTGGAGTAGGTAGGGATTTGCATGACCCTTGGATATCTTCATCAGATGATTCGGTAATGCTGTTGTTTACTGACTGAACAGACTGAATTGTTTGTTTCTTTTTAGTATAGCATTGATTAAACACTTGGATACAATATCGAGGTTTAGTTGAACAAAATAACTTCCGAGATCTGTATAAAAGATAAATAAGAACAATGCTAGAGATAACATATGTTACTGAGAGATAATGAGTACTATATTTATATAAGTGAGATGGTTGTTCAATCTTATTTAATTCGTTTTCGAATTCCTTAAGATGCACACTTGCTTGTAGTAGTGAATTGAAATCGTTAACGTTAGATAACTTTACAAAAGGGAGATGCCTTACTGTTTTATTTATTCTCTGATTATCGCAGCAATCATCTTCTATAACATTATCACTAGGGGTAAACTTTAAAGTTTTAAAGAAAGCAACACAATATTTTGGCAAGGTTAGCATGCCTGTACCAAAAAAGATCTCATCATGATTGGTAGGATCATTTTCACATGTTATATGAGCTTTTCCAGGCTCTGACTGTACAAACAACCATTTATTATTATTTAACTTGAAAAATACATCAATAGACCCATGTAACAACTTGGTATTACAAGAATCTGGCAATGAACTTATAGCTTCGGTTAAGATTATTGTTTCACACGTTGGATTCGCAATTGTAGAGTACACATTTCCTAAAGAACACACATAACACTCGTTATGAATCACTTGACACTTATCCACTGACTCTAACAGTGAATAGAACATACGATCTATAGTTACGGCCACATAAGGTTTATCGGGAGCAATAAGTATGTAAGTGTCAGGTTTCGTGACGTCGTAGGGAGCTGGAAGTGGAACATTATGATAAAGGTTGTATGTCTGTGGAAGGACGAGTGGGATTTTTGTGATAATAATTATTTTATTTAGATGATAATAACAAATTAAATCAGAAATATCTATAATAATGTGTATATTTTCTAAAGATAGACTTATAGGAAGCTCACAGTGTTTAGGAAGCTTGTCTTTATGTAGGTCTAGTTCTTGGAATAATTGATAGGGACTAAGTACAGCTGGATGAAGAATGTTAAGCTTGCTAAATAGGATAGCGTTGTTGACGTCATCAATGTCAAATGACAAGGCTATCGTAATGCTTTCTAAAGAGTTCAATAACATTATCAGATGGTTTTTTATTTCCAATTTATCAGTTGAGTTTGATAATTGTTCAAATGCCATTCTAATAGTTTCTAGATTTTGATTCAATTGATTTTGATTTTTGTTTACCCTTGACATTGTGTTATTGAAGGTTGAAATAGTAGATCTGATGACGTGAATGTTATCTTTCATTAAGTGAGCTAGCTGTTTTTCGTCCGACTGTACTTTGGTGATAGCGTCCGAGAACTTTAAGGCGTCTTCGGTATCTAAAGTTCCAAAGATTGATTTTAAAATTGAGCCGCCAGCATCAATGAGCCCGCGTTTAAAACGGTTTGGTTTTTGGTCTTGAACAAGGTAGGATATAGACAGGAACTTACGAACATTATTAAGATGTTGGTTTTGTAATGGTGATAGTAAATTAGTACATTCTAATTGGATTTTACTAGAAGAGCTGGTAACACAGAAATTAGAGACTTCTTTGATTAGAGCTTCGACTTTATCTAAACGGGGTTTTAGATGACTAATGTCTAAGTACGTTACGACATTCCAATGATCGTTTGTGAACTTAACGTTCAATAACTGGTCGAAGTATAAGCCTGGACTGCCTATGATTGGAGTAACGTATTTGTGGCTCGAAGATGGATGGAGTAATAACCTGAAATAGAAAAGATTAAGCTAGTCATCTATTGCCATTTTTATTTCATCGTAATGATGACGAACGTATTTTCTATTAATTAAAAGGGTAACTGTATGGTTACCATTGATTTTAACTATTTTAAAGGGTCCTTTCCATATAGGAGACATTGCTTTATTTTGTTTATGATGGTACCGTAAATATACCATATCACCTATTTTATACGTCACGGGTTTTGCATGAACATCGAAACGCTCTTTGGACTTTTCTTTGGATGAGTGTATGTTTTGCAAGGCTTTTTGTCTACTATAGTATAACCTATGATTGAGAGCACGGATATAGTCCGTGTATGTGTTTAATTCTAAGGTGTCGGCACTTTTGGGTATGTAAGGTTTAAATCCGAACAACAACTCCATCGGTTGAAAGCCTGTAGTTGAATGGATATTAGTATTATATGCTATCATGGCAGTTTGTAAATATAAACTCCAGGTATGTTGGTTGTCTTCGATGTATGATCGCAGGTACTCTTTTAAAGTGGCATGGCTTCTTTCAAGAGCGCCACATGTTTGAGGATGATAAGGAGAGGCAAAAATATGTTTGATAGCGAATAATCTCTCCAGCTGTTTTAGGACATCGGATGTAAAGTTGGTCCCTTGATCGGCTACGATCATCCTGGGAATACCTATATGAGAAATGAAAAGTACAAACTTTTGTGCCGTTTCTTCAGCGGAACATGATGTCATTGCATAAGCTTGTGAATATTTGGTTAAATCGTCTTGCAAAGTAAGGATAAACTTATAGCAATAATCGTGAGTTTCAGGTAATGGTCCTACAACGTCTAAATATACTTTTTCCATAGGCTTTGTTGCCGTGGATGTGATTATCATAGGAGCGCGATTTGTTTGACGTAATGGTTTGTTTATTTGACAGGATTTACAACTTTTGACGTAGTTCTCTATGTCTTGGCGCATATTTTTCCACCAATAAAGCGTTTTTAACCTATCGTATATCCGAGAAATACCCGGATGTCCTGCTGAAGGTGAGTCATGATTATCTTTTAATATACGAGGAACTTCCGCGGGTGTAGGATATAGAATTATGAACTTTGAGACCTGTTTTATGACAAATAAATCCAATAATATTATATAATTTTGTAAATGATAGCTTTGCGAACGGATCTTGGAAATCGGAAATAGCAAATTCTTTTTCCTCTGGATACCATGCAGTAATCATGTCTCGATAATCTCTTATCATATTAAAAATGTCCTTATAAGTCATTTCGTCATAATGATGGACACGTAAGAATAAATGTGTGAACACATGATTTTCATTGGATGTACTTTGGAACGTATAGAGTTCTCTTTCTAAGTTCCGTATATCAGGTAAGTCTTCGTTGAACTTAGACATCTGTAAAATTTCAGAGCAGTATGGGATAGAGTCGTCTAAATCAATGGCAGTAGGGTAAACGATCATTTTACACTTGGTTTTAAGTAACGAGTTATTATGTTCTTCGATAACAGTGTCATAGAAATTAGTATGTTGTTGACTAATTTGTAAATATTTTTCGTAAGTTTCAGAAGTAGAAGGAGTATCTGTGGTAAGTATTGGATTACGGGACAAGGAATCGGCGTTACAATTCATTTTGCCTTTTTTATGGACTATCTCGTAATCGAACTCTTCTAGCTTTAAGCGCCAGCGAACTAATTTCGAATTAGGATCTTTACAATTGAACAACCACTGAAGTGGCTTATGGTCAGTGACTACAGTGAACTTGTTACCATATAAGTAAGGCCTGAAGACTTTTGTGCCGAAAATTATAGCTAAACATTCTTTATCGGTAGTGGAATAGTTTCCTTCCGCTTTGTTGAGAGTTCTAGACGCATATGAGACTGGTAAATCTTGACCGATTTTTCCTTGGGATAAGATTGCAGATACAGCGAAATTAGAAGCGTCTGTAGTTAATATGAAAGGTTTAGAGAAATCGGGATATTGAAGAATAGGAGCGGTCGTTATTTTATGTTTTAATTCATCGAAAGACTTCTGTTGTTCAGGAGACCAGATAAAAGCTGCATTTTTCTTTAGAAGGCTAGTGAGAGGTTTTGTGATATGCGAAAAGTTTTCTATGAACCGGCGGTAGTACCCCACTAATCCGAGGAATGATTTAATGTCACGAGGCGATTTTGGAATTGGAAAATTTTGAACACAATAAACCTTTTTCGGATCGGGTTTCACGCCGTGATCCAATATTATATGTCCTAAATATTGTACTTCTTTTCGTAAAAACTCGCATTTGGCAGGCTGTAACTTTAACCTATGTTCACGTAACTTCTCAAAAACTGACTCTAAATTTCGGCAATGGGATTCAAGGTCGTGGCCGAATAATACAATGTCATCCATGTATGTGAAACAGTAAGTTCCTTGAAGCCCACTGAGGACAATATTCATAAGCCTTTGGAATGTGGATGGTCCATTTCGGAGTCCGAAGGGCATCCTTGTAAATTCATAATGACCGGATGGGACACTAAACGCGGTTTTTTCTGTGTCCTTGACCTTGACCTGGTGGAATGAAGATACAAGGTCAAGTGTGGTGAAATATTTGCTATGACCTAGTTGATCTAGGTTATCGGAGATATTTGGAATTGAGTATGCATCGCCAATCGTGATTTCGTTTAATTTGCGATAATCTATAACAATCCGCCATTTGGGTTTACCGGATGCGTCTGGTTTTTTTGGTACAACCCAAATTGGTGCTGACCATGGAGATATGGATGGTCGAATTATGTTTTGATCTAGCATATCTTGAATTTGTTTATTGACCTCTTCCTTATGACATTCTGGAAACCTATAACTTTTGACCGCAATGGGGTTTTCGGAGGTAACACGAATTTTGTGTTCTAAAGTATTAGTATGTGTAAGGTTGTCTCCTTCCAAATAGAATATGTCTTGGAACTTTGAACATATATTACGTAGGCGATTTTTTTTCTTCTAAATTAAGATGATCGCATCTAATCATGTTTTGAACTTTTGAATCCCGATCAGCTGTGTACGGGTATGTTGACTCAGAATAGGTTGCGGTTGTATTGATAGAAACAGTGTTCTCATTGTGTTCCAATATTTGCGAGATAGGTTCTAGGGTTACTTCGAGATCTTTTAAAGTTATGTCTTGATCTGACGTGTTAAGCACAGAAATAGTAGTTTGGTTATTAGGATCAACACGAACTAAGCACCGGGAAATATATAAACGAGGGTGATCTTTTAATTTTACATCTAGCAAAAGTCCCTCTTTAATTTCGGGGTTAGTGACATTGCAACGAATAAACATTTCGCTTCTAGAAGGAATAATCTTTACCGTAGGCGTTACTGTTGTTTTTAAATTGAAGTAGTATAATGGATTATCTTGAATGAACAATTTAGAATCGCCATAACTAATAACGGCTTTATTCCAGTCTAGAAAGTTTGAACCTAGGATGCCATCATACTCTAAATTAATTTTGTCTACGATATGGAAATATTACGGAACTGACATATCTCCGTTGTTCAGTTCCAAAGATAAAATAAACTTGCCTTTAGTTTCGGAGAACGAATCAATGTCGTTAATACCCTTGATTTTTAAGATATCTTTTTCAACCTGAGGTAGCTCAGATAGGCACTGTTCCTTAAGGATGCATATGGAACTGCCAGAATCAACTAAGAGACGAATAGGCGTTTTCGTATGTGAAGTTTCTACTACATTGTAAGGTAAATTACGCCTTGAATTAGGGAAAACATCGTAAATCGTAGAATAGCCGCCTGGATTTTGGATAAAATTATCTAGTATTCCTTTTGGTCGACTCGTGTTTATCATTGATTTAGTAGAACTAGTAGGGATTGAGTCGTTGTATATTTTAGAATTAATAATTGATTTACTAGAACTAGTAGGGATTGAGTCATTGTATATTTTAGAATTAGTAATTGATTTAGTAGAACTAGTAGGGATAGAGTCATTATATTTTTTGGGATTAGTATTTGATTTAGTAGAATTAGTAAGGATAGAGTCATGATATACCTTAGAGTTAGTATTTGATTTAGTAATTGGGGAATTGGAATTTTTAGTGGCTTCGGAATTAGTAGTACATTTGTATTTAGAAATAGAATTAGATTTAGAAATTGAAGCCTCTAAGAAAACTTTCCCACGATTAGTGCCTATATTAACAGAGTTACGGCGGCACCGGCTCGTAATCTGATCATTTAGTTTAAATCATCGTCGTCGTCGGTAGGTGTTGAAATCTGATTACACTCGACGCTCTTTTCATTTGTTGTGTTCTCACGATTTCCGCGATCGAAGCGGGAATTATTAAATAGTCTTTTACGACATTGTGAAATATCATGCCCGATATTTTTGCAATAGCGACAGATTAACGGTTGAGAACTAGAAGTTGAAGATTTAGGTGTGTAATTTGACTGCTTTGGTTTAGACGAAAACTGAGTTTTATTTTGATTGTTTTTCAATCTACATTCTAACTCAGAGTGGCCTACTTTATGACAAACTTTGCAAGATGATCGAACCGAGAAGTTGTAATTTTTTTCTTCTTCCGTAGCGACACTTATAGCGGCATTAAGGTTTCGGGGATCTCGACAACGAACAATAGTACTTAATCTAGGATGTAGTCCCAGACAAAACGTATATAAAGCTAAATCTTCTGTCATAGCAATGCGTCCCGGAAGTTCTTTTTTTAAGGAATCTGAATTATGTATTTCGGATTGCAAGTCCGTCAGGCAGGTCTCAATCCTGAGGGCATATTGTGCGACGGACGCGTTTGGCAACTGTTTACATGATTGCAGCTCTAACAAAAGATGATTATAATGTTTTCTTTCCCCGAAATTCTGCCTTAAGAATGTTCGTAATTCGTCGAAGCTATCAAAAATTTTATTTGAACAAGCTACCTGTGCTTTTCCTTGTAATTTTGATATTATGTATTTGAGCAACAAGGACTTTTGACTCTCAGATCCTAAGTCAAGAGCGTTTTGGCAATTTGTTAAGAACGCCGATAAAGTTTCGCGCTCCCCTTGGTATGGGTTTATAAAGTTACACAAGACTTGGATGGGGTTCCGAGATAGTAGGAGTTACTTGTTTTCTTTCACTTGTCATGGTAACGAGTATTTAGGCGAATAAAGGTAATTATTTATCAAAAGGATTTAGGAGACAAGGATACTTATGCGGCAATAACGAAATTGTATATTCTACTCACAGCAAACTGATGGTTTGAAGGACAGGATGCATCACGTAGACCTCGGTGAGTAGAGCACTTGACACCGCGCAGACGTGCAGCAGCAGCAGTCAGCAGCAGACACAGGCGACACTTGGGTGATCCGTAGACAGCGTTGGTTGGGGTTAGCTTAGCTTGAAGCTTACCCAGGCAGGAGACGAAAGGCTTCGTAGAGGCGTTGACTACTTTGGCCAACTCGGTTGGACTCGGTGTGATCACGATCGGATACCGTGATAATAACGTGGTTTTGACGACAAAATGACACACACGTACCGGATAGAGACAGGATAAAGTCACACTGGATAGAGACGATAGAAATAAGATAGAGTCACACTGGATAGAGACGATAGAGTCACACTGAATACCGATTTTTAAGGTTGATTTAGAGACGAACAAGGCGGGCGGGCACTGAATTTAGTTTTATATTATTTTATGAATAGCCAGCAACGACTTATACTGACTATACCACTTCTGACACCACTGTTACGGGGCCGGTTCTAAGTCCCTTTTTAAAAAAAACTATTTTTGAACCTTGAAAGAATTTTAATTAGAATTAGTACAACAATACAAAATTAATGTGTCCGCCACGAAGTTCAAAGTATGACTGCCGGAAATTACCAATAATTACGATTCGGAAAACAACAACTGTGGGAAACATTATATGACACCTAAGAGGTGTCAGCGTTTATATTTTATATGCTTAGGGCTGTCTTCTAATTTATAACAGAACCAACTACCTAGATGAAGCCCTTAATTAGCCGGGTAACAGGGATTCCATTTGGGACATCCAGCGTCGATTTTAGATTAAGGCCTGTAAAATCTCCAATTCAAATGCTGCCGTGGAATTAAAATGAGCGGACCCCTAAGTGTCGCACAAGTGTGCATGAGTATTTTGGTTCAAGTTGTTTTGTTTTATAAGGATATCGTTAAGTTCCGTTAAGAATTAGAAAATTCGTATAGAAGGTGTGTTTGAAAATAGTTGGTTTTATTGAAATTTCAGGAAGGATGATCTTTCCATGTCAAACGATTTTAAAACATAACCACGCACTTCTATAGCGTAATTATACTATTACACTATTTTGTTTTCTTTTATTATAATGAAATAATAATGATAATGATGTTTATTTTGCAAATGGGTTATAAGTAACACTTTTACACGTCATTTTTTTTTTCGTAAATGTAAGCTAGATGAGGCCAGTGTTTCCTAACTGACTACTCTGAGAAGAAACACTGAAACAAACTCAGAGGTCAACATCTCTTTTAAAGTCCATACAATACAATCAAATCATATGAGAGCCATGTAGGTTTATGCCTGTGGCGCCCTTTAAAGGACAGAATCATACAGATTTGAGCAGGTCCGTCCAGACAGTGCAAGCATTTGTCAAATATCGTGTAGCTCAACTTATATCTTAAGGAGCTTCAACGATTTGACGAACAATACCAAAGTTAGGACATTTGGGTGGGCCGTATAAAGCACTCAAACTGCCAGACAGTGCGGTAATCTAACATTGCGGTAATCTATTAATAATATTTGTTGTTATCCCACATTGCTCTCACATTCACAATAAAGCTTTTGCTATTACAAAAAATATAAAAAATAATATTGTCATTTTATGCAAACAAAATTAAAACCTATAAAGTAATAATAAAAAAAAATTAAAAGTATATTCTATTACTTAAAAAAGTAAATAATGTTGTCAAATAATCATTAAAATAAAATAAAATAAAATAAAATAAAATAAAGAAAAATGTAATGTAAAAGTAATAAGAAAAAAAAAAATCAAAAAACAAACAGAATTACAACATAACTGTAATTGGAGCAGCTCAGTCCCAAGCATTTTTGTCAGCAAGATAGTCTTTGACAGAATAAAAAGCTTTCTGGCAAAGTTCTTGACCACCCTACATGATCCTAATCATTTATATAAGGACTTTTTTAACATGTACTGTAAGCAATTTGATTCTACTTTTTTGCCTAAAACCATTTCTATTAACAATACTGTGTCTTTCGGTGATTGGGCTACCATTGGTATTCACAAAAGTAGAACTCGTCTTTATGAATTGTACAATGAAAGAGCACATATAAACACTGTTGAATTTAATTTATATGTTAAGAAATATTCAAAATTATTTAAAAAGGTTTGTTGTATGGCAAAGACGCGCCATTTGAGTTCTAAGATCAAAAATAGTAATAATATTATTAGAACGACTTGGGATATCATTAACAGTGAAACAGGCAGGTCTAAAAAACGGTGTAGTGACTACAAACTTGTAATTAATGACGAAATAATTAAATCTGATGCCCAGGTTGCCGCGGCTTTTGAAAACTTTTTTTCAGAGATACCGGTATCAACAACGAAATCTCTGGATTCCTCACCCACTGCTGCAGAGTCTCTGCTAAAAGAAAATGTTAAAGCTTGTGATTCAGTATTTAATTTTCAACACGTTTCTTGTAAAGATATAATTAAAACTTTTAATACATTGAATGTAAAAAAGACAAAAGATTTGTGGGGCAATTCTGTGGATATCGTCAAGTCCATTATTAATATTGTAGCTCCTAGTTTAGTATTTATTTTTAATAATTGTATTGATTGTGGCGAGTTTCCTGACCTAATGAAGTATAGCAAAATTATACCATTGTTTAAAGCAGGTAGTACATCAGACCCTACCAATTATAGACCAATTTCAGTACTGCCCACTTTTAGTAAAATATTTGAAAAACTAATTTTAGAACAGTTACAAAGGTTTTTTAATAGACAACAATTATTTCATGCCAAACAGTTTGGTTTCACAAGGGGTCATTCAACAACTGATGCTGGTGTTGAACTTTTAGAACACATCTACAATGCATGGGAAGACAAATGTGATGCTCTGGGCATCTTTTGTGACTTGTCCAAGGCATTTGACTGTGTTCATCATGAAACATTGGTCAGAAAACTACACCACTACGGAATTCGGGACTCCTCTTTGAATCTTCTTACTTCTTATTTAAGTGACAGGATTCAGAGAGTCGAAGTAAATGGAAAAATATCCCCAGGATCGGTTGTGTCTATGGGTGTGCCCCAGGGTTCAATTCTTGGACCATTTTTGTTTCTTATTTACATAAATGACCTGCCTTACCTCATAAATGATAACAACAAAATTGTGTTATTTGCGGACGACACTTCACTTTTATTTAAAATTAAACGTCAGCAACCGGATTATGACGACATTAATAACGCCCTTTCAGAAATAGTACATTGGTTTAATGTGAATAATCTTCTTCTGAATGAAAAAAAACGAAATGTATAAAGTTTACGATGCCTCACGTTAGGCAAGTACCAACTACTGTTTTGATAAAGGGTAAAGAGTTGAGCCCTGAGGATGCAACAGTGTTCTTGGGCATTACTCTGGATGCTAAGCTTCAGTGGGGTCCACATATAGATAGACTATCCAAAAAACTGAGTTCTGCCGCATATGCAGTTAGAAAAATCCGAAATTTAACTGATCTAGAGACAGCTCGTTTAGTTTACTTTAGCTATTTTCATAGTGTAATGTCGTACGGTATTCTTTTGTGGGGAAATGCCGCCGATATTCAGACAGTCTTTGTTTTACAAAAAAGGGCTATTCGTTCAATATATAAATTAAGTCCTAGATGCTCCCTCAGAGATATGTTTAAAGATATTAATATAATGACTGTGCCCTGTCAATATATTTATGAAAATATTTTATATGCTCATAAAAATAAAACTATGTTTAAAAAGTACAGCGATATCCACAATATAAATACTAGGAATAAGCACACATTTATTGTTCCTTCAACTAGGCTCAAGAAAATTGGGGGCTCATTTAGATGTCAATGTATACGCTTTTACAATAAACTTCCCAGTCATATCCAAGAACTAAGCCTAAATAAATTTAAATCGTTTGTGAAGCAGAAACTTTGCCAGAAAGCTTTTTATTTTTACTAACCAACTTTGCCAAGGGTCGGTCGGCTTAGCTCAGTTCAGTGTTAGGAGTTCAGACTGTTTGCTATACCTAACATGGTGGAGACTTTACAATTCTCTTTTATTACTAAGTCTTTGTTTATTTATATTAAGCTTTATGCACAGAAATGTGCTAAGGGGAATACGAATATCCCTATTCCCCTCAGCACATTTCCAACAATAACAACCCCCAACAATCATAAGCTATGCAAACTATTGAAACTATAGGACGTACTCTAATTCTGATATGAAACTATCATTGGACTTAGTTTGTATGGAGGAGCTCGCAGCTATATAACAACAGTCGCGCGGGTCAATCTTCAAGGTAAGTAACGCTTGCCGGAGACGGTCCGTGGATGGGAGACCATCTCAACATACTGAGATTCTTCCGTGTCTTGGAAATAATGTAAAGCTGTTGGTACCGGCTGTTATTTGTGCATTTTGACTCTGTGTCTGAATGTTTTGCGTATTATTCAATGTAGAGTAGGGTCTTAAAGGGAAAACAGTTTTACCCACCAATCCTGCAAATAAAAGCCATTTAACTCCCTAAATTATTGTAACGGTACCCATTAAATGTTGCACGAGATCCAATCGACAACACTTAGCAGCGTTACAAATTCAACCAGAGTTATGTCGGATGTTGTATTTTAAGCAAGCCTCCTTCTCGAATCGATTTACCGTCTAGCTTTGATTTTGGTTTTTGCATTATCGTCTCAATTGTAACTAGTCGAATATTATGTTTGCTTATACGTTCCGCTGTTTTCTAAATCAGTAATTAATGATTTAGAGAATTTTGAACAGAAATTTGGGTTTTAACAAACGTGATAACTAATATCATGCCTTATAAGTATCGGCAAAAGAGTACTTTATACTGGTAAGTTTCACCAGTTCTGTTGGAGTTCAATATAAGAGAATCCTAAATAAACACCCCGGGTTGTTATAGTGAAATTACATATGGAAAATTAATGAAATTCCTACTTGTTACTAACTGATAATTTAACTGCGAATGAAATAATAAATAATATTTAGTTTTTAAGTTGGTAATTAATAACACTTTTGGACGATTTTTGTTTCGTTTTAAATTGGTGGGGCCGGAATGAAATCGACTATAGTTTTGAGATCTAAGAAACAGTTAAACTGCATTTAATATACACATACACACATATTACATACACATATATTTAATTATACTTAACTATACAACGTATGACATATTGGGTGAAGGAGGGCAAACCTGAAATTAGGTCATATTTATCATCATTATGAACAACTTTTACTATGATACTTACACCGAAATCGCGAAGAAATATTGATTGCCTCATACATTATTTGTATAGCTCTACACAAACTATAAAACAGCTAGAAGTTTTTCTTCATAATTATTTCCACAGGCAATTACCACTTTTCGTATTGCGTTGTTTCTGTTACACGATTTTCAGCATTTTTTAGAATTACAAAGTGTGCTTTAAAATCCCATAACCCGATAGAAACCAAGATTTTTCAATTTCCAAAACTCCATGAAAACATAATTTAATAATCTTTAAGTAAGCCTCATCCCTATCTCCCCAATAAAAAATGGTACAATACAATCCCACCGCGGCCATCTAACCAATAAAAACACGATTTAAATGTTCTACAGCTGTACTAAGATTTAAAGTTAACGTTCCACCGGTAATTTTATTATACCCTCTTGCCAGCTTTATTACTTTTGTGAACAAAACTTCTTGATTTTAGGCACAGGGCATGGAAACAGCTCGGTGGCCACTGTTAACAACGGGATCGTCAAAACTTTCGAGACAAACCAAAAGTTAGTGATCAGTCTACTCACTGAATTTAACATCTTGTAACAATAGAAAGTACACATTATCACTTTTCAATTGGGTGAACAAACATTAATTTATTATTGTTAAGAAATTCGATGGTTTACAAATCTAATACCTACCATTCAATTGAGTTAGCACAACAATATTATTGATCTCTTTGTTTAACAAATACAAGAAACCTAGATTTATTACTCCCAAAACATTCCAAAGAGAATCACTGAATTCCGTAACACATTCCGTAATCAGAGAAACAAGAAACTCTCCTGAATTTATTTGACATTTATTTCTGTCAGTTATTTTGTTTGTTTTATATAAAGGCTTCGGGGAATAAGCGATACTTCGGCAGTCATTAAATACTTTTCCCTTTTAACTTTTTCTATTACTCTTGAGGTAAGTACTCACTGCAAGAATTTGTGTGTAAGAATAGTGGTATTTAATAGTTAATAGCGATAGTCTTTTTTATTTCAATAAAGTAGAGCATGTCAGTCTCATATCCCAATTATTTTAGGCTGGGAATCTTTTAAGAGTAGGTTGCTTATAAGCAACCACGTTCGATCTTTGACAGATAAAAAGGCAAAGAACCCACAATGATTTGAGTAAGTACAAAAATATTTTTCTTTGTGCGTAGACCTGAGTGGAATGGCCTGCCTCAACTGGGGTGAATGTCTATAATACTCACCATAAGGTTTAAACTTACTTAATTAGAGGACTAACAAACTACATCCCGGGACTGAACTAACAAGGTAAATGAGTTTTAAAGTGCATCACTATGCACCTGAGAACTATATAATAATAATAACAGTGGCTATTGTACCTCATAGGTATCAACCACGTGTGAGGGTCCTAATTAAGGAGGACTTTTATTAGATTGTGTATTTTTTTTAAGTAGTAGTTAATAAGGAAGTAGAGTGGATAGCTATACAAAAGGGAGGAATCATGCACGCACACTGCACAGTGTTGTGAGCACTGGATGGTTTTATTGTTCTAAAGTATTGTGCGAAGAAAAGTAGTTCTTCCGTTATGATGCTATTTAGCTAATTAGCGTTGTGCTAAAGTTGATAAGTACTTATGTTTGTGATGGTGGTTTATTTTGACAGTCTTTGCGGGTAGTCCGAAACTTGAAAATGTAACAATGATCTTGCCAAGAGGTCACAAACGCAGTATCACCCTACGAACTATTAGTTGCAGATGTGCCGCATACCACACAGAGTTCCCTAATTAACAAAGTTTGATCCAACTATCAGGCATGTGCCCGAACTTGTTACTGTTCAAACGAATGTAGTTAAGCTAAAGTATAAGGCCGCTATCCCACTGGCGTTTTACGAGCGTTGCTCTCATACGTCTGCGCAGCGCCAACGCTGCGCAGACGCGACGTTAACGTCGCGTTGCAAGCATTAACGCCCACTGAACGCGACATTAACGTCGCACCAACGTAACGTTAACGTCGTGTTTGTTGGCAACAGGTACAATCACGCCGTCCTGCTTGTCCGTGTGGGTACGGGCGAGGATTACGGGCGGCGGCCATTTGCACAGTTGCTGTTTTAGTGAGCGTACGTAGGTACTGGTACGATTCAGAATGCAGTCACTATCAGAAACCGATTTCGATATTGAAAATACATACATTTATTATAATATGATTCTAAAAGGTCTCCATGACGAAAATTTCCGAATAAACAAACTTTGATTATTGTAAACCATAAGACAGTGTCTTTGAACAAAAACAAGTAGTTAAAAATATACACAGAAGCGTTTTATTATTATAATATTTTAAACAGCATTGTAATTTTTCATACAGGCTGTTTATGGGTATGTTAGCAAAATATTCCTAACACACCCCAAAGTTATATTGTATGTCACTTTGAATCACTTCTAAAAGTTCTTCAAATGTGGTCTTCAGCATTCGCAAATTTATATTTATAAAATTCCGATTCATTATTTTTAATATTATTAGAGTACAGTGCGAAATATTCACTTTCTTGTGATCGATTGGACGATAAAGGGTTTTCCTAAAATTGACGACGACATTTTCTTTTACGTAATTTTCGTCGAAGTAGTAAAACCAACAGTAGTGTTTCCCCGTCGAAATCCATTATGTTTCTGATTGTACGCCTCAAATAGTATCATGTGCGCGACGTTAACGTCGCGTTCAGCGGACGTTAATGCTTGCCACGCAACAACGCGACGTCGCATCTGCGCAACGTTGGCGCTGCGCAGACGTTGGAGAGACGCCAACGCTCGTAAAACGCCAGTAGGATAGCGGCCTAAGTTATAAGTACAAGCGTGCTTCATATCTTCGACCTCGTCATCGCTTACCATTAAGTGAGATGGTGGTCCAACGCGAACCTACCAACAATAAAAATAAAAAACGAAAAACAATTAGCTATAGAATTTATTATAAAGTTTTGGAACTGTAATATTAGGTAAGTATTTATAATTTATTTAAGTATTATTATTTGGGAAACGCAATGTAAATGATGACTCAATCAATAGCTATTAAAACAAGATAGTTATTAGAAATATAAACAATAAATTACACTAAATCCGAGACTTTCGTATGTTTCAGACAACGTCTATATTGGCTCTTGAGGTCTCAAACTTCTTCAAATATTTTCCCGATACTATATCAATACACAAAATATTTCCAGCGTAATCTGAGTTCAGCAGCGTAGACTGTTAACGTAGTTTTTAAAAGCAAATTCACAGTTGATAAAACCAAGTTTTCATAACATAAATTTTGCTTAGAAACACGCCAGCAATATTCCATGACATTTCACCACATTTTGCAGTTTTATGAAAACAATGCCGTAAAAAATAATGACAAGAATGTCAACGTGAAAAAAAAACAAATAATGGTTCCGTTTATGTTCAGATTAATAGCGGATGTTTTAATGCAGTGTCCTATGAGAGATGTGCGCGTATTAATTAGCACCAATGATTTCGAAACCGTTGGATTTCAATGTCATTTATGCCTGTGGGTGGTGAGTGTTTATTTTAGTAACGCTGAATAAAATCCACTTATCCTGCATATATTTGATGTGAGTGGGTTTTAGTTCAGATCACAATTAAATTATGATCGTCATTCTAAAGTAGGTGATCTCGTTTAGGCTGTGTTTGCTAACACGTGGGCTAAATCCTTAGGAGTCTTACTGAATCTCAAGGTCTCATTATTTGAGTCAATACATGCTCAACTATACCAGATTACCGATTTCTTGCTCATGGTATCTCTTCTCAGTCTCTTAAACGTCTCCAAAAATACTTGCCATTTCACTCTAACGTATTGTTCGTCAAATTTATGAACTCGTTAAACTATGTGAGCTAAACTTTGACAGACAAAATATTGCTTTATCTGGATAGATCCACTCAAATCTGTGTGGTGCTTTCCTGAAAAGCAAACACTATAAAACCACTTGACCGCGCATACACTGCCCCAACGCTCGAAAACTATTTGTATTTTGTCTCCTATATATTGGCTACGGTACACGAACCATTTTAGTTGGGACCAAGTGTTAGACCAGTGTGTGCATGCTAAACAATCACAAATTTTATTTTGTATGCAAATTACAACACAAAAAAACTTTTTACCAAAAAATTAAACCGACTCCCAAAAACACTACAAAGTGAAATATAACTTTAATTTCGGTAGTCGGTGTCTTTAGTTTTGTATTTTCATTTTTGGCACCGACTTCCGAAATTAAAGTTATTTTTACCCGACTACGGCAAAGCCAAAGGAGGGTTATGATTTTGACAGGCTATGTATGTATGTATGTGTGTATGTTCATCTGTTCCCTCATAGCTCCAAAGCTACTTATCGGAACTCGAC
Source organism: Tholera decimalis (assembly GCA_943138885.2). NCBI lineage: Eukaryota > Metazoa > Arthropoda > Insecta > Lepidoptera > Noctuidae > Tholera > Tholera decimalis. The sequence continues at coordinate 13,799,774 of OW964573.2, forward strand.
AAATAAGGTATCGTTAGAACCGTCTTGACCGTCTGCTGAACATAAGCTACGTGACGTGTCACAAAACCCAATGTGGCGCCCTCTAGCGCCCAAAAAGTGTTTTGTTTAAAATAAAAATAAGATAAACACATCGTGTTTGATATCATTTGAAAGGGCCTTACATGCACATTTCCAAAACATTGCTTGAATTTAAAGTGGCGCCCTCTAGTGGACAAAAAATCATGTGTAAAAAAATAAAAATAAGATAGATACACCGTGCTTGGTATCATTTGAAAGGGCTTCACTTGTACTTATCAAAAATATTGCTTAAATTTAACGTGGCGCCCTCTAGCGGAAAAAAGTCATGTGTAAAAAATAAAAGTAAGATAGATATACCGTGTTTGGTATAATTTGAAAGGGCTTCACTTGAACTTATAAAAAATAAAGTAAATAGTATAGAAGCACAGTGATTTAACACCAAAATAGTTTAAATAATAAAAAGTAAAAAAACTAAAACCCGACTACGACAAAAAAATCGACGCTGAAAAAGTACGAAACAAGATTTTCAGGATTCTGAAATAAACTAGGTTACTGGATAAACAAGAACAGAACAAAAATAAAAGCCGTAGTCACACGTTATATAGGATATCAACCGTAACAAAGCAATTAATAACGTGTGACTGCAGCTTTTATTTTTGTTCGGTTCTTGTTTTTCCAGTAACCTTGTTTATTTCAGCATCCTGAAAATCTTATGATTTTTTTTTGTCGTCGTCGGGTTTTAGTTTTTTTACTTTTTCACTTTGCAGTGTTTTTTGGGAGTCGGTTTAATTTTTTGGTAAAAAGTTTTTATTTCACTCTTTTTAGTTAGTCTATTCTTAATTTACCTAGTTACAAGAGCCTAAATGTCAACTACTTATAACCTTTTACAAAATATTGCTTTTCCCAATGCTGGGCCGTTAATTGTTGAGGAGTTCTCCTGGTACTTCACCATCAGCTCTACATCACCATATGTATTGTGACGAGCATAAAGTGCTTAACATCCATATTCAAGTAATCGAATCGCAATCCACTCAATACTTATTATTGAGTAGTTTCGGCGGCCATCTGTGGTCTTCATCATCAGTTCCACTTCCTCAAATGGTACTTTTTGAGAGCAACTGCACAAGTTACTATAATAAATACCCAAAACGTCATAGGTGGGCCTATAATATTTGAAGAGTTCCCTCGATTTCTCCAGGATCCCATCATCAGATCCTCACTTTTATGAAAATGGGACCAATTTTAAAGTATACCCTTTCAATCAAAAAAGAGTTTTCCAAATTGGTTCAGCCGTCTTCGAGTAATCGGTGATCATATATAAAAAAAAATATATACGCGTGGAATTGATAAGCTCCTCTTTTTGTCGTCGGTTGAAAATGCCTTCATGCGCGTTGAAGTGGTGTGGAAAACATTCCCAGACATCTAGATACTAAATGGATGACATAACTATTCATCAGTAATTAAATGCTTACTACTAAAATTATTTTTTATTTAATCAGATTATAAGCCACCACGGTCTATTTAAAATGGTGGTTTGGGTGAACATGCACACGGATGAGTCGCGCATTGATGTCTTTTGGAAAAGTCTCTTTCTTTCATTAAGAAATTATGAATCTTTTATCCCTTTCTTTCCCTTTGTATTTTTATCGTAAAAATCTGTGCTGTTACCTTTAACGGCTGGATACGATATCGATAATTATAAAATTAAACTTATTTTTTTAACACAATTCAGATACTGTCATAAAATACCTATTTACTTTTAACCGACTTTCGAAAAGGATGAAGTTCTCAAGTTTTTTCTTCTGTGTGACTTGCATGTTTTCATTTTAGATTTCCGAAGATTCCAGAATTACAATAAAAGTGGATTGATAAGGTTACTAGGGAATATTGGTTTCTAGTTTTGTTTTTATTGATATAATGTTGAGAAAAGTCAATTATGAATATAAGATACCTATATTCAATCTTTTTAAATAGTATGACGGACTCTAATACTAATTAACTTGGGCCTTCGTATTACAACATTGCCCTCGTAAGTTACTTTATTTCGATTACGAGTCCACGTGTTATGTGTATGTAGCCAGGGTTTGTTATGTAATGGAACCCCACGTCCCCGGCACGTAAGGGCAATCGTAGGAACAGGTTGGGTTTTTAGTCAGTAGAAGCCTGACACTCCCTTCTGCTCCACCCACAGAGAGAGGAGTCATCATCATCATCTAATGACTCACCGGCAAAAATGCATCAAAATAATAATTACTGAGTGCCTGCTGAAGCTACAGTTATTGATATACAACTGATTTTAATAAAAATATTTTTAAAATGGGATTTTTACTAAGTATTTTTACAATGTTTTAAATCAATTTTATCGATATCGACTACTTTCCCTTAATCAAGTAGACCAATCTCTAACCAGGCATATCTACGCAACTTGACCCTGAACTGACCAATTGAAGCTCTGCATTTCTCTCGTACCTAAGCCCGTAGTAGTGAGTCGTGTTCTTCAAAGAAATCGGCCTATACGCTCTCTAGTGGTTATATACTCTCTGTTGAAAAGCCTTTCGATTTTTTATAGTGTTTCTTATGATAGTCAGCTCGGAAACACCGGTCTGATAGTTGAACTGATAAAAACGATAGACGTGTAAATGTTTTAGTAGCAACTTTTTGAGTAATAATTAATATCAATTAGAATACCTACTGAAGTCAGACGAGATCGCGGACAAAGTTATATTTCTTAACAATGTTGTGGGAAGTTTGGGCATGTCTAAAACAGGAAATAAAACAAATTCGGCTTGACCAAACAAGTGTGAACTTGAAAAGCTTTTCTTAGAATGCTATTAGTGGAATATAAGAGTGCTTTGTACTGCTTTTTCTTTATGTGTCATGTGTGTACATACATAAATAATTATTTATCCTGACAAGTTCTATTTGAGTTTCATATTTTGTTTTCAAATATCAAAAACCTTTGAACAAACCATCTACTCGTATCTTCAATCGCGCCATCTATTGCTAAAGGCTGTCCGCTGACAAGGTTATTGATGAGCAGGCAATTAATGAACACTTGTACGAACAAGTTCAGTCTTGGCTTTTGTGATTTGTTTCTGTAGAAGATTATTTGAATTGTTAGGCTTTTTGATTTTGCATATGGACAAAAAAAGAAAGCCTTTTTAAGTATTTAAAAGCAAGTCTAATAAAACTAAGTTTTTAATTAACAAACCTGGATAGTAAAATTTAAAACATTTCATCTTTGTTACTAAAAGTTAGTGTAGTTGTAGTTAGTGTTATAAAGTTCCCGTATTTCTAAAAGTGCTTTTCTTCTTTTTGATGCGTTATACCTGGTTTCGGAGAAAATGTAATATTAAAATTATTCTACAACGTTATTTACCGAAATGGCGCGCGGATGCACGGTGCGTCGAGCACAGTACGTGCTGGCGGGTCGCGTACCTACACTCTCCGATACATACCGAACTGATAGTATAGGTATCTAAACTTGGTTTTATTTCGTGTGTTTTTGTGTCTATACGTTTGAGAATATTTTTATTTTAGGTAAGTACTTTCTGTTTAGTTGAATAAATAATTTTAATAGGGTTGGTTATTGTTTCGTTTAAGTATCTCATTTTTTTAACTGACTTCTAAGGACATGCGCGCACTGCGTTGCGTTTTGGAAACGCAAAATCTATGAAGTATGGAGTGTCATAGAATTGCGCGCACTGCGATGGAATAAACGAGTGCGGTAGAGTCACCGGTGGCCCCTCGCTGCAAAGTTGCGGTGAGTCTACCGCAAATATTTTGTATCGCATAGGAATGTATGTAGTACCGCGCACTGCGGTGAAAAAAACGCACGTTTTGTCTGATAATGTTGCCATACTTACAGATTTCTTTGTATTTATACATATTTTTGATGAGTGATACAGATTAGCACTCGATACAGATTTTTATACAAATTTCACACTGTATTGATCAAAGTGACTGATAAAACTAAAACAGAACTTAGCAAAATAAATTACCTAGATACCGCATTTACCTTTTGCAAATAGAGTAATATTTTAAATTAATTATTTAGAGATAAGAATGGTTACTGTGAGTCAACAATATGAGATATAAATATGCTATCGCGGACTTTTTTGTAGGCCTTTTTATGATATATACATTTCCGTAGTACATTATTTTAACGTAGGTATCTATTAACGTGGTACTTGCAATGTAAGCGCTTGCAAATCGTTTTATTTTTGGCGGCATCATCACAAAATATGGTATTTTCCCCATAATACAAATACTATTATCAATAAAAAAAAAACTTAATTAGAATGTTTAAATTAACGTTGTATATGAAAAAATAGAATCATACAATGGTGTATGTAACGTAATAAATGCGGTATCTAGGTTATTTATTTTGCCAAGTTCTGTCTTTAGTTGTAACAGTTAATTTTATCAATACAGTGTGAAATTTGTAAAAAAATCTGCATCGAGTGCTAATCTGAATCACTCACCGAAAATATGTATTAATACGAAGAAATCTGTATGTATGGCAGACAAAAGGTGCGTTTTTCTCGCCGCAGTGCGCGCAATTGCGGTGGCCGCAATTGCGGTAGTTCTACCGCACCAGTAGAATAACCGCAATCTCAGGTGCGCGCACTGCGGCGAGAAAAACGCACCTTTTGTCTGACAATGTTGCCATACATACAGATTTCTTCGTATTTATACATATTTTCGGTGTGTGATTCAGATTAGCACTCGATACAGATTTTATACAAATTTCACACTGTATTGATAAAATTAATTATAACACATCAAAAATATGTATAAATACAAAGAAATCTGTATGTATGGCAACATTATCAGACAAAACGTGCGTTTTTTTCACCGCAGTGCGCGGTACTACATACATTCCTATGCGACACAAAATGTTTGCGGTAGACTCACCGCAATTTTGCAGCGAGGGGCCACCGGTAACTCAACCGCACGCGTTTATTCCACCGCAGTGCGCGCACTTCTATGACACTCCATACTTCACAGATTTTGCGTTTCCAAAACGCAACGCAGTGCGCGCACGGTCTAAAGGAAATCGTTAAAGATCGTTTAGTTTAATGTTTATTCATTTTGTTTTATTTTAGTTCCATTGATGTATACAGTTTTAAAATTACGTATTTGTGTTCTATATTTTTACGATTCTTAATTTTGTGTAAGGGATTCAATTCCTTTTTTAATCCTCGACTCAAAAAGAAGGGTGTTATATTTGACGTGTCCGTGTAACTGTGTGTCTGTCTGTGGCATCGTAGGACCGATTGTTATGCGACTTTTTTGTTAGAAAGCTGACGTGATCGAGATGGTTCTTAGTTACAGTTTATGAAGACCTGTTCAGGTGTTTCAAGATTGTCGGGGGTTACCTAAAATTTTGATTTTTATTGTAAGAAATATATAGGGTCTAACTAAGTTGTTACTTCTATTAAAATATCTTCGAAGCAATGTCATAGTTGCTATATTTTTCACATAACCAGTGGCTAGACAAACGGCACTAATACCTCGAATCCCCATGGTACCTAAAAATTTACCTTTTAGATTTAAAAGGATACAATTTCCTGAAGAGGTAAGTATCTTTCGCATTCTTAATGAATAAAGCTGCGGGGTTGCGGGAATGTTCTAACAAGATACTGCGGCCCCGGAATGCAAGGGCACATGAAAGAACTGGGTGGGTTTTTAGTCAGTAGAAGTCATTTGATGATTTTCCCACCGGAAAAAAAAGTGTGAGACATTCAAACACGTCGGCATAGATTTAAAGCCATGTTGTTAGGGTTCCATAGCCGAATGGCAAAAAACGGAACCCTTATAGATTCGTCATGTCCGTCTGTCCTTTCGTATGACACAGTCATTTTATTCCGAAACTATATATTAAGACTACAGACTTGAAACTTGGTATATTAGAGTTATATTGCGAACCGCTTTCCGATTTTTATACAAAAATAATAAAAAAAAAAAACGAAAAAATAATAAAGGTTTTTGGGGATATGCGGAACAGGGTGTTAAGTTCCGCATTCCCATTGAAAAGGGAGAATCCTCCGACCAGACAGGTATCTTGTCTGGTGGGCAACTGCCCGATGTTTGTGATTGGGTGATTTGTATGCAGACTAGTTGTGCGGTAAACTTTGCTTGCGCGATTCAGGATTTCTATCGTTTAGTTTGTATGTTGCGATATAGATGTCGCTACAGTTTACATAATATTTTTCATAAATATGTTGAGATCGGCTGCCAGTAAATAAAATATAATTCCCTGCCAATTGACTTTTATTGGATTTTACAAATTAAGAGAAGCTCCATACCACTCACACATCAACATTGTGAATTCCAATATGTATAATATTCCGTGCGATGTTCCATAACACAACGAAGGAACAAAAGAATAACAATAAAACTTTAAAATAAGAACTTTACTTGAAACAACGCCACAACGGACATTCAAACATGAACCATGGGACGTGACTCATAAAATTTACAAAAAATATTCATAATTTGTAACTCACAAAAGTTATTAAACTTTGTAATAGATATTCGGATGGAGACTTCAAATGCCATACCAAACCATCCATCATACGTTTGTCTAGCAAACTCGTGACAGGGAAACAGTAAAACTTGAGACAGAGATTGAATTGATTGGTCGTGGTATTTGGTCACATCCGCTCCTGAAACATATCTAAACGTAATGTTTTGTTTGACGCAATAGCGTGGAAAGACATAAAGTACAGAATCGGGTTGCTTGCTTCGAGCGTAACAGTACCAAAGTTAGGACAATAAATGACGTAATCTTTGTGAAATATCGTCGAGTAAACATTTTTTTTCTTCATAATAGCTGAAACTGCGTGTTATTGTTAAAAACGTGATGATCGATGAAAGGATTACAGGATAACTGATTTCTCGTTTCTTTTTTGAGGGTAGGTCTCTGATAGCTTTTGTATTTCTTAGATGAATTAAGAAGTGTGTAAATTGTTTTGTGTCATTAATGACACAAAACAATTTCACTCTAATTAATGATATCTAGTAAGTCGGTATAAATGCGTAGACTTTGAATCTTGTTAGTGATAAGATTGAGAGAATCTTTTCAGAATATATTTTAGTTTAGTATTTAATAAACGTGTCACTTTCACACGCACAAATATTAAATAACAATGCCGAGCGATATTGCGTCATTCCATTGAATTCTTCAGTTCTCAACATACTTTATGTGCCGAACAAAATTCGGCAACAAAAATAAAATATTAAAAAGTTTCAGATACCGTTCGTATGTACTACTTTTAATTAAATACGTGCGAATACAAAATAAAATATTCGTTTTCAATTCGTTAATAAAATCTACATGTAATAACTAAAAATAAACTTATAGATTCAGCCAATGACAACGTTTTTTACACAAAAACACGTTTCCTACTTCATCTCATAATTACCAGAGCTCGCCGAAATAGATTTCTCTTTGTGTCAAAGAACTTCGCTGATTCCTGTTTCCAAGCCGAGAGAATTTTCCTAAAATTTTTCCATCAGAGTAAAAAGTCTTGTTGCCATTAACTCAAGTTACATCAAGTTGAAGCAGCTTACCGTGATGTCTTGGACCGCGACCCTTAAGTGTGTGTTAAGTATTACTTTGGAAGCTTAAGACATGCTCAAACTTTTTCAAGTACAAGATTTTTTACTGTCACATTTGTTTACTTTAATAACCTACGAATATTGGGAAAGTTGCTGTACGGATTTTCATATGGATGTTACAAAAGGTTTTAAGATTTGTGAGTTTTCGTGATTCGAAGACAAAGGAGTTCGCGAATCTTCAGAAATCTTTTAGTATTGAAAATTATTTAGTGGAATTAGGGACTTGAATACATGATGTTGATCCACTGCACAATAGAGTTAGTTTGACTTTCCATTGAGATTGCTATACGTTATCTTTTCAAAAGGTCCAGCTCAGAAAAATTAAAACTAAAAAAAGTTGACTGACGCTAGTTTTCAACTGAACGTTACGTTGAGTGGTCAGAAAACAGTAAAGAGTTACAGAAAACAGTACAGGTATGTAATAGCCCTACGTGTGTTTTCTGTATCAATATTACGTACATAATAGTTAATAAACTATTCACATCTCCACACAATATAATTATGTTCACGTTTGAAATCCTCATTGTTTCGTTTCCAACTATCAGGATATTAACTTGGTACGAGCCATTTTCCATTTCATGATAACTGTATTTTATTAACTTAGCATGGTATGCACGATAGACCAAATTTGATAGTAATTTAGGCCGTGAACAAATGTTAACTGTCATTATTTGTCCTTCGATTGTCTCTGAATACGCATTTTGAATTAAACGGTGAATAGGTAGGGTAAAACCAGGAGAGATGGACCACATTTTGTTAAACTTTAATATCTTTTTTATTGCATAATAACTACTAAACAATTTTGTGATAAACTAACTAACTATTAACAGTCAACATCTTTTTATTTTAATATGGCATGATCATAGCTTCTTTATAGAAATCATTGAAATATTAAAAAAATACCCTCGGTCCATCTCTCCCGTACTATACGGGTGAGTCGGACCACCCAGTAAGGAGAGATGGTCCTAACAAAAATAATAATTAACACTTCTAAACAAAAAAATTATATTCAAAACGAAATCAACAAGTAACATTAAAAATTAAATGAAAGTAAAATTTTTAGTTTGTCATTGTATTTCCGCATTGGTCGCACATATCGGGATAATTGGTGCAGCCTTCATGGGACCAGCGTTCACAAATAATGCACAGCAGCCATTCATCTTGACTCAGGGTTTTCTCATAGTTTTCACCACAGCCTGCACATTCGTTGTCATCCCACTCAGTCAACTCAGGACTATCACGTAGAGTTATAATCTCTTGTTCACTATCTTCATCAGAACTGTCTTCAATTTTTTGTTTTTTCTGTCTTTTATTTTCTTTCTTTGCAGGTCTTTTAGTTCTCTTCTTTTTATGTGTTTCTTTTAAAATCTGTTTAGTTTCAGTAGAATTTTCTTTTTTCATTTGCCTTGATTGATTTTCTTTTAAATTTTTAATATTTTCAGTAGAGTTCAAAATTTCTGCTATTTTTCTTGATCTATGACGGACGTTTGCAGTTCTTTCTATGATAGGTATTGGAGAAACCACATCCAAAATATTTCCAGGCGTTGCCTTTGGAGAAAAGCTTCACTAGTTGATGGTTTTTGAACGGTTGCTGGCTGTGAAAGGACTGATTCTTCAGTAGGTTGATCATGTTGAATTATAGCAGCAGTTTGTAGGTTATTGTCATTGTTTTGGTTACTTGGCGTTAAGAAAGCATAGTCTGGTATGGCGTTTGCATTAAACGGTATGATCCCAGTTGCCGAGAAACCTGATGTTGCATTGTTCACCGAAGCTGATTTATTCCAAGCTGAAGCCAGAATTTATCCAAACTGCAAGCGTGATAGTTTTCTTGGTGGGTTAGCAGTAATGAATTTATTGCATTCGTCATAATAAAAGCATTTCATGGACTTGAAAAACGTTCTATCAAGCGGCTGAAGGAAATGGTTTGTGTGACTAGGTAAGCAAATCAAAATTATTTCGTTTTCTTCAGCAAACTCCAACATTTCGACATTGCTGCAATATGAAGAATGTCCATCAAGGATCAATTTAAAAATAAGTAGCAATGTTAATTAAAAACCACGAGATATATGCAAAAAAAAAATAGTTGACTATTGGTCCATCTCACCCATACATAACATGGTCCATCTCTCCTAAATTGAGTGGAGAGACGGACCACTTTCTCATATTAAAAGCAAAATAAACAAACGAAAAACTTGAGGTTATTTTATCATTTCATGAACATACTAACACACAAACGTCAATTCTTATTCTAAAACTACAATATCTTACACATACCTTCGTTTTTTAAACACCTACACAAAAAAAATCACGCTTCCGAAACCTTTTAATTCGTTTTATATTAATTTTACAAACGAAAATCAAACAGTCTCGCTTTCTACACGGAGCAAACAGGTTGACAAGAGCTCGTAAGTGTTGTCAGCCTAAATAAATTTAGTAGTTTGGAAGAAATTACGATGGTCCGTCTCACCCGCTGGTCCATCTCTCCTGGTTTTACCCTATAGCCTTTGTAATGGGTCGCCTTAGTGATTGTGGAAATATATGTATATTGTGTTTGCAAATTACAAGTAACTTAGTGTTTTGTCGTATTTTGAGCGTGTTTTTTTCCTACTACACGTCGTTGCCTTCATATTACTTTATTGATAAAACATTTTGTATTTTAGAAACTAGTTTGAAATACTATCCAACTGGGCTAAAAATGGGCTGCATTAGTGCTTTGGAGCGTATCCGATTATTACTTACTAGTACTCACGCGGGGCTTTGCTCCCGTGGATTCTATCACGGTAAAAACATAACTCTCCTTTTTTGCAGTCGGGTAAAAAGTAGCCTATAACCTTCCTCAGGCTTCAAGCTACTTCCATACCAAATTGCATCCAAATCCACCCAGTACTTTCGAAGATTAGCGCGTTCAAGCAAACAAACTAACTAACAAACTTTTCCGCTTTATAATATTAGTATAGATGGTATTAGACGTAAGCGCTAGAGCCTCTACTACAGACTTAAAGCAGCCGCTTTAGCGCTATTTGGGCGCCATTTTATGCAGCCTAAAGTTCTATTTAACCTGCACAACGGTTGCATAAAGGTTCCTCAATAGCTATAACGATTTACTAACGCTATACTAAAGCTCTCGTAGCGCTACTTTTGAATGATTTTGAACTACTTTGAACGAATGAATTGATTATAGTTCTTTATTGTATATCTTCAATTGACATTATTTGTAATATTTTGGTAAAGTGTTTTCGTCGCCATCATGAAAATAAAACAAAAGTACTTAAGTAAAAGTTTGTATTCTGTATTAGCAAGATATATAAAGATACTTAAAACGCTGTCCAGTTTACTGTAGATATATAAGATAATATTCGAGTAATTTTAACGCGCTTTTAAAATATTTAAAAAATTAACAGAAGATATGTGATATTTTTATTTGTTATACAGAATAAATTTTATTTCCGTATTTTTACGTGTCGATAATTTACTATTCGCAAGTGGCCAATTGTTTACCGGTACATTTAATGCACATTTAACTGAAAAACCAATGTATATCAACTCAATTTTGCAAGTGAATTATAAGTTTTCTTAAAAAATCATGGCGTCATTGTAATGTAGTCATAACCTGCAGTTTTAGCTCTAATAATTCCCATTTGAGAATCATAGCGCTAATTTTCACCCTTCTAATGCTTCCAGTGATTTTTGTTCCCCTAGTGCAATTCACAGCCACAATAAGCTCCTATTTTCCTGTTTTTGTGGTTATAAGATCTAGTTATGTACTTATTCGAATGGTTTCCGTTTTGGAGATCCGTGGTCTACCCTTAAAAACGTTCACTTAACATAGACATTGTACGTTTCTCAACTTTAAAAACAAATCCAAGATTACGGTGTTTTAATTACGATACTTGAATTTACACCCGATATTTCTACATAAACATGATACAGGTTATTTTTCAAATAGATAGTCATCAAACGTCTCAATAATAGTTTACATTATTTTGTTGTCGGTAGAAATAAGATCCAGTTACTTTATGGTTTAGTTATACCTACTTATACCATGACATGAAGTTGAAACATTTCAATGAACTACCTATTATTGTTTTATTACAGAATGCCTTTTAAAATAGTTAAAACTATAAATGCAGACAAGGAAAAGCTGTCAATCTGCCTTTCAGAATGGGAAATATCGCTAGATCAGAATAAAGAAAATTTGTCAAACGAAGACAATATTCCGATTAAAAAGATATTGCCTAATGATGATGAGAACGTTGCACAAAAAAAAACCGTAATTTGGCTAAAGAGGATAATGGATCCTGTGATGGTACTGCGCCAAATCCAAATGTTGAGACTGATATCTTTATACAATAAGAACCCAAGAATAGGCTTTTTTTTTATTAAATTTGTGAAATGTTGAGATTAATCTTCTTTAAAATTAAAAGCTTAACAATTAAAATACTTTAGTATTAGATGATTAGCAGATTCACTGGAATGTTCAGCCATGTTTGACGATTTTAGGAGGTTTTCATAAACCATGCGTACTTTCCTGCGATAACCTCCACTTTTCTTTATTAATTTCCATCGTTTACCATTCATTTTTTTTTGTAATATTTACAAAAGCGACTGTAAAAAAATGGCGAATGGATTGATCCTGTAAGAAAGAAGTTATGATTATTGTATTACTAAAGGCAGTTTTTGTTTCTTTTTAGGATATTTAATGTAGTTTTTAGTTACACTGATGAATTTTTTGTAACTATAGTATGCATAAGAGCATCTATTATTTCTGTAATTAAACTTGTAGTAGTATAATAGTGGTTACTATAACTTCTGTACAGGTGCTGCAAACAGTCTACAATTAACTCCTTTTGTAGTAATGTAATCTATAAAAGTTACAATGGAAACCACTGTACAGCTGTAAGTGGCAGAATGACCTTTGTAATTCTCATATAAAGGTGTAAAAGGTAAATGAGTTCTAAAGTGAACTACTGTAAAGCCTAGGGTAGTATTTGATTCAGCTTGTAGCACTTTAAGTAACTTTTATAGCTATAGACGTTTACGGATGCAGATATGCAACTTTGAACTGCTTGTTAAACCCTTAAACCACTATTTTACACCGAACCGAAAGTAACAAAATAGGCTGCTATTTCCACTAATGTGCTCGTTGGGTAATGACAAAATACTTGTTCTGGAACTCGGAATGGGTGATTAATAAGAAATGATTTTATGTCAGATGCAGTGCAGTGCTATTAATGTTAATAAACTGTAGATAACAATCTGTTTGTTTTTGTTTCAGAATCATTCAACATGTTCGGAAAGGCGTTAATTTTCTTCGCATCATTTACAGTCTTGAATATTGGTAAGTCGCACTTGAAAATTCTTTTTGCTCCTCCTCCTCTGAAACACTGCTCTGAAATGTCTTACTGACTACTTTTATGTGTGTGTCGCGCCGCGCACGATATGACACTACGCGTAATTTTAATGAGGGGGTGCGCGGGGCATTCTCTGTGATAGCGCCCGTTGGAGCAAGGTCAACATGATTATATTGCGCCTTAAATCAACTGGGACATAAATACGATGATAACCGCAAAAGTTAAAATTGCGCTATACGTGCTTTGTACTTAGACATCTAAATACGAGTATATCAGCGAAAGTTAGACCTGGGATGGGTGATTATTAACCCGGGTTATTATTATTGAGCCACGAACTAACTATTCGAAATTAAAACAAAAAATTAAATTAATGATTAAAAACGTAACAAATAATAGTAATGGCGGGATATCACCAATTCAGAATCCATATGTAAAGTTTTTTACATATCGTTCTTTTTTAATTTTTAATTTAATTTATATTTTAAGTTTTTTTTTTGTAATATTGTACACGTTACTACGCCACTCAGGTATATTTGACAATATTCGATTATTCATCCCCACTTTCACCCTCCACACCTAGTAAATAGCTGAACTTATTCGTTATTTACATACATATTAAGCACAATGGAGAGACTGGCTCTTGTATTACAGATAGACACAATGTTTTTCAGAGTTATAGTGGTTAAATTGTGTTATTTGTAAAAAAATACTATTTTGTCTTATAAAACGGATTTTTACGCACATAATTATGATGTTTAATATTAGATCAGGATTTTTTTTATTGTTACTTTATGGCAAGCCAACATGGTCAAATATTTCAAAATACAATCTGCAGCATAATTCTTTTTACCCCAGAACAATGGTCAGGTGAATATGATACCTTTATATTTATTCACAAAATAATTTCCATACAGCCCAGTTCTGGAATGACAGCGTTTCAATTTTGCAGCCAGTTCAAAGTTTTAATTATGCCGCGAAATTAATTCGGGATCAAGTTTGTGTTTGGTACGTTTCACAAAGCTTCATTTTAAATAAATTTTCGTTCATGGCATCATGTACCAATACTCAGAATTGGTTTAATTTACTTTTTAATTGCATTTGCCAATTATTGGTTCATCTCCCTTCACATTTAAAGTGAAATCTAAAATATTGGCTCTGGCTTCCAGGGGATGTAATGGCTGGGAATAAAAAATCTAAATTAACACTAATACATCTTATAGCAAACATACTCTTATAGGATATTTTTGTGTTATTTTTTTTTTTCAGTCACTACCTCTGAAAGCCTGAGTCAACAATGGCCAACATCAGACAACCGCTAGACGATATTTCTTTAAAGGCAATTCAAAACAGATTATTTTAAAAAATCGCAAAAGCTGCATTTAAAAACAACAAAACCATAGCCAACGAAACTTACACAAGCTTTTGAAAATCTTAAAGAGCTCAATTAGGTGAAGTGAGAAAGACATACGGTTTTCACTTGCCATAGTGAAGTGAGAGACAATACGAAAATATGAAGGCCGAGCCGAGCCGAGCACGAGCAAATCACGAAAGATATGATGGAAGGAAGAAAAACGAAATTAAATCTAGAAAACCTTTTTCATACTTTTTAAATTTCATAAATACCTATAGTAAATGGGTAATCAGTTACAGCCTGCAAAAACTCAGAATTATTTATCAGTTGTCTCTCTTTATGAATATTTACCTCTCCCTCTAATAGCGGAGCGCTGCTCATGCCAGTCTGGCGGACAGGACAACCTCAGCCCATCATTAGATATTTAGTGTGTTTGTGCAATTTTGTTTACGTCGAAATATAGTTTAAGTATAGTATATAGGTAGTATTAAGTAGTTTGATATATTTAATATTATATAATTTAAAGATTCCACGAGAACGCTGCCGACAAACTGTACTGCAGTTTGGCAGAAGTTATAATAATAACATGCATTTACTTGTGAAACTTGTCTTTTTTTTTTTTTCTTTTTTTAACGTGGTAAAATTATCAAATAAGTCCTCCCACTCCGGGCAGGGTGGGAGGGACTGTCAGACTTTTACTGACTAAAATCCACGGTGTTCCTTCAATAATCCTTTACATACCGGGGCCACGGTAACGGGATGAGTCCCACGACCCCGGCAGGATTCGGCCCTCTGCAGAGGGGGCCTCGTCATGTTGCTGACGCTCTTTGAGGCGCGCGTGAAACACGACGCGCCGTCGACCCGGGCATGGTCCATGGTCGGACAGCGAGTTGCCCTTTACTCGCTGTCCGCATGCCCGCGCCTACGGTGGCCGGAGATCGTCGGCCGACGTCCGACGCCGTGGGCGTCTACCACTGCGGCTGGGCTGGAGGGAGGACGCCATCCTCTCCCTCACGCGGCCCGCCTCCTCCTTCGAAAGCATGACTGCTTCGCAGAAGGAGGCGACCGCTTCCCACTCCCTCTCGCCCCGCAGCATGGCCTCGACCAAGGCCGGGCGCGAGAGGTCTCCGCCTATTGTCGCCGTGAGGACACGTCGGTGCTCTGCCCAAGCTGGGCAGTCCTGCACCGTGTGCTCGACTGTGTCCTCAGGGCGACCCTCGCAGTGGTGACACCCAGGCGTCTCTTCCTTACCCATCAGACACAGGTACCTCCCGAAACTTCCGTGTCCGGTGAGGACCTGCGTCATGCGGTAGGTCAGGACGCCGTGACGCCGATCTAGCCACTCCTCAAAGAGGGGTCTTACCGCCGCAATTGCTGTCTTCATAAATAAATAAAAAAAAAACTACTCGTTTGCTATCGCAATGGATTACAAGTATGATTTGATTTTCGGCATTTTTATGAGTGCAGTAACATAATACTGATAGGTGTTTAAGAAAGGTCCAATAAATACACAGCCTGAGAGATTAACGGAAGGATCTTTGTTTTCTGAATGACGAGGCAGGAGATTGAACCGACCTGGACCTATTTGTCGCAGCCGCGAGGCGCACTTATACATGTTTTTGTTTAGTTTTTCTCTAAAATTGTGTGCGTCTTTACGTTACGAAGAAGTTGGATACACACTAGAAGAATTAAACGTCAGTAGTCTAATGGCTATGGTGTCGGACTTGTGATCGAAAGGTCGCAGGTTCGAACCCCGCCTATTACACAATTGCCGTACATGGGTGTACATGGGTGTACTATGGGTGTACATGGGTGTCTCTAGACACAAGCATATTTAGCAAAGTTGGAGGGTTTAACAAAAGTTAATTGAATTCTACCCACATTCCTAGTTCTCTTTTTATTTTCCGCTCACTTTTCGTAACAAGCAAAGATAGAAAGTAAGTAGTTAAATAAATATATCATTTTCACATTTCTTTTTACTATGTCAACAATTTGTCTTGCTCGCAACAAATCAGCTGCGATTGTTGTCTGGACTACCACAAATTGAAATCTAAATCCGATTTGTGATAAAGAATGTTGGTTTGAGAAATAATGTTAGTTTAGTTCTTTACAATAACTTGATGGTCGCTCTGCAGGGGATTGTAATATTGTCTGTACCTTACACAGGAAATTAAAAATAGCAAAAAATCACATAAATTAAATAAAAATCGCACCTACCAGTGCCAACTGAAAACTTCCAAATAAATCACTTGTTAATTAGATTGACGCAGCTAGTGACATTTATTTTAGTTCAGTCACAACACAAATACAATGATAATTAACCCACCATTATTAAAAAGAACCATTATAATGTTGGCTCTACACGTTAAATAAAAAGAAAAGTCATTACTTTTCTGGCTTTGTTTACAGTACTACTCATATACGCATCGGTTTGTACAAAATTTTATGAGTCTACGACTACATTTTGCTATATTGTTTCTGTACAGTATTATCATTATTACAACTGAAAGAACGGGAATATTGCTACATATATTTTTGGTTCAGCTCTTTGATGTTCATGATTGTAGGATGCGTGGGATTAATTAATTCCTTCTGGTGGTTCTGGTTTGTGAGAATATTTTTTGCTTGTTTATTGATGCTGGGGACTCTTTTTGTAGTTCAACAGATTTTGCAAATATGACCGGTTTTGGCAGGGTTTTAGATATTTTATGCCTATATCCAATGTCCGTCAAGATCTGGGGTGCCATTAGTTGCCGACGCGCTTAAAAATCTATAAATTAATAGCTTATCTCTCAATCAATCCGGATCGGCCTGACACAAAGACCGAATATTTTTTTAAACCCTTCTGAATGATCACTATGCACCCTCTGAGCTTAGACAAATCTGGGTAATAACAGACGGGTGGCAGCTCTAAGCTGAATTTTATTAAGTAATCTTCTTCATTTTAAAAAGCTAATAAAATTACTCTTTCTCTATATCATATTACTAGTTGTTGGCCACGACTCATTTGCAAGATTTTTCTTACAGACTTTCATTCCCGATTTCAGCTCATTAGGGTTTTATTGGAAAGTAGCCTATGTTATTCAATAATGCGTATAAATTTAACTATATGTAATACAATTCAACTATATCCATGAAAAATTTCATAAAAATCGGGTCATCGGTCTAGCTGTGAAAGTTTAACATACAGACTGGCAGATAGACTTGTGCGTTCATATTAGTATGGATTTAAAATATAGGTAATATGAAAATTGCAATAGATATATATTTATATTTTAAATTTTATAAGAACGAAGTTATTCCTTTTCCAATAGATTTGAAACCTGTCCTGATGTTAAATATGGATAGCATACTCAATTAACTTTTCCTAACTTGAAAAATTGCTTGCTAATTTGGGACTGGATGTTTTACTTAGACATACAATTAAAAAATTGAGCCACCACATCATTATAGCACTGACATGCCTCACCCTATTCCTTCCTCGGTCTCATTAATTATGTATGACATACACACAACATGTTGTGTAATTATATACATACACTAGCTACTGCCCGCGACTCCGTTCGCAAGGGATGGTTTTTCTGCGTAAATCCCGATCAGGGAATTTCGAGATAAAAAGTAGCTTACGTGTTATTCCAGCAGTTTTTGCGTGAAAAAGTATCAAACATCTATCCATCCAACCTCAAAAACTTTCGTATTTATAATATTAGTAGGATTATCATAAGAAACTCTCTGTACTGGAAACATAATGACGAAATAATCTTTCAGCAAATCCTTTTGAGGTCACAAAATTGTTTCTTGATAAGTTTCGTCTGACTTTGTTGTGTTGTTATCAAACAGAAGATATTCTCGGCTATAATTTTGTTATTGTTATAGAATAAGGTTGAGTTAAAGTCTCAAAGTTTTGCTTTTATGTTGTATGTTAAAGATTTATTATAACAGTGTTTGACGAAAGACATACGTGACATGGGCTTTATTTGTATGTTCGTTTAACATGTTGCTAATCGCACATGGTGTTTAGTGGTAAACTAATTATTCGGCTCACACGTGTTATTACTAAGATTGAGATAGTTTGTGCTGTTGATTTTATTGTTTAACTTTATTAAGTTAAAAGAGAAACTACTTATGTTATTACTCACAAACAGAACGCACATTGTAAACACACATCATTACGTTCCAAATTAAAATGATAATAACAAAAACTGTTAGACAAATTGTTATCCCTACTTGATGGATCCGATATCAGATTAGTTAAAAACACACCAGAGGATCTGGTCAATGTGCCAGATAATTGCACAGGTATGCGTCAATCCAATAAGCTTTATTTAACGCATAATTCGAACAATCATAATCTATGTGTATGTATACATAATATACCGATATAATAGGCTTAGTAACCGTGGGCTTTGTTGGTACAATGTGGATAATACATTTATTCAATTTAATTGATCGCTCATTGTGCTTCATTACATTGATTGTCTCTGTATCTCTACTCAGTACCTACGAAGACATTTCACATTCATTAAAGTAGGCTTTATTTAATATTGGATCTAATATACTTAAATATTTATATACAGGCTGTTTCAGAATAGTGTGGTCATACATATTTTCTGTTGAAGTTAATTGCATACATGGAGTAAGAAATAAGAAAAATAAAGAACACGACGGTGAAACTTTGCACTTTTTTGTGCAACACAAAGAAAAAGTTTTTTACCGCGCTGACGTTAATGTTTCACTGACGTAAACAGTTTTAAAAACGTGCATCAAACGCTAAGCCTCAGCAATATTTATTACTCTGTTCAAAACGCGAGGCTAGAAATGGCCCGATGCCATTTCTATAGTAATCTAAGATAACAAGATATAAAACTAAAAATAAATGTGACTGAATGAAGTAGGTACGTGTAGGTCTTTATGCACACTGAATATGGAATTAGTGATACTAAAATATATCGTATCTATATATCAGCATCAGTCGCCGTAAGAAACGTATAAATGGAAAATATAATAACGCGTTTATTTTACTTTAAAAGAACGGGATCATATATTTTAGTGGTCTATATTGAAAACGCCGCGTGTTCTTACGATTATGGTAATACCTTCAACGGAAGTGTAGTCTTCAACAAAATATGGTTAAGTTGAAACAACCGCACGAAGCGATCAAAGCTTGTGCTACGCTTGTAGAGATCAGTCTGAGGAAGGTTACACATCCAGTTCGTGCTGAGACCCCTTAGGAGTATTACAGGAGTGCATCGTCATATTTAAGGCAGCATTTTCTCAACCTAATTTACGGTAAAGAAAATATCATAAAATATACTTTTGTCAAAATACTTTACTTAACTTCTTACACCTTACCCTTTGTCAAAACCACCTTTGTTCAGGCTATCCAAAAACCCATTCAGACCACGTCACACTGATATCCTACTGAGCAGCTTCTAGCGGCCTAGCTCAAGGACAATTAGACAGGTTGAATGCAGCATTATTAATTATTTAATATAATTGGTGGCCTAAATGCTACTAACAATCCCGACTGTGCTATGTATGTATTGATCTGAATACCTTCAGATAATAAGCTGGACGAGTAATAGTGGGATAAGCATCTATTATAAATGCTTAGTTTTAGTATGTCTGCGTATAAATAAGCACGTAACAGATAACATTTACGAGTTTCACCTTCCTCTAATCTGCTGAAAAAACATTGCTTACGAAAACACATTCTTACGTAACACACTCACACGTAATGCATTAATAAATTTTCACATTTAGTTTTATGTAAGATACCATTTGAACTAAAAAGTGTTCTTATTTTTTCAGCATCTTGTTTTTATTAATACCTCGTAAAAATATCTCTGAGCCAGTGATAAAAGTGAAATGGATCGGAAAACGTCAGAGGCGACAGTCTTTTGTTTTTCAATCAGTTTGGGCTACTTCAAAATTCAATGTCTTCCGGAAAAACGTAGATTTGTATTTGGAAGTCGAATTTTACTGGTGGCCAATCTCACATGCTGGTTGAGCGTGCCTCTGCAGTACAAGTCCAGCACAGCTCATACATAAATTAATAGCTATCTTGTTTTGAGACGGATCACATTAGAAACATAAAGTTATCCTTTACATCGGTTAGAAAATTAAAAAAAAAATAATAAGTGGAACAACATTTATGTACGAATAAGTAAATATATAGAAAAGTAAGTCGTAATAATCCGTAAATAAAGTAATTTTTGACTGAGTAAACCCAGTATGACACGTAGGACTTGTGTACTCGTGTGTGTTTTTTTTTATACTCATCAAAACTCAGCCTGCGAGTCCTACGAAAATCCTACTAAGTATATCTACTATAATCCATACTAATATTATAAATGTGAAAGTAACTCTGTCTGTGTGTTACCTTTCACGCCTAAACCGCTGAACCAATTTAGATGAAATTTGGCATGGGAATAGTTTAAGACCCTGGAAAGGACATAGATAGATAGATAGATAGTGATAGTTAGTGATAGTTTTTATCCCGAAATTGCTACGGGTTCGGGATTTACGCGGGAACCCCCTCCCACGCGAACGAAGTCGCGGGCAAAAGCTAGTAGTAAATATTTTATTTGTTTGCAGATGCGTTGCTTGTCCCCAATACACATGACTTCGCTAATGTTGACGCAGCGGGTGTGAAATATCGTCTTAACAAGTAAGTTTGACTTTCGACCTTATTTTTAGATGTTAACGTATCTACATTTTAGAAAAGATCAGAAACCAGTCCGGGCTCCTGGTTTTCTTTGCAATGAACTCTCAAGTGAAGTTCAACTTAATCCATCAAAGTGGACGGTTCTATTTCACGTATCGCTAAAGGTTTTGCTCTGTTTATTTCAGATGGTTATCGAAATTCATAATTACTACCACAATTTTAAAGTGCTTTTCGGTTCGACGCATACGGGAGCAGTTTTGATATTATAATGAGAATGGGAAGTTTACCAAAAGGTAATGGGTTTCATATGAACGGTTTTGTATGAATCATCCAATATTTTTACAGGACGGACGTGAATTACGTATCTTTGAGGGATTTTAGTTAGAGGGCTGGACATGAAAAAACAAATTGCATTTTAAGTTTAGCGCTGTAGGTTAATTTAGGATACTGGTTCCCTAGAGGCGAAAGTACTCGCGTCCTTGTATCGATGGCGCAAGGAAGAGCGGGCACGGGGCTCGAGGCCGGTGCAGCGGCAGATCACGCTGCGCCGAGAGGAGCTGTTAGGTCTTGGTGGCGGAATGGCCGCAAAGGCTTCTGCACCCCTACCGCCGGCCTCGCTACCGTCGAGGCGATCCGGCCAGTACTCAACGACTGGCTCGGGAGAAGGCCCTGTCATTTAGGGTGACGCAGGTGCTGTCGGGGCACGGCTGCTTCGGCAAGGTACCTGTGCCGCATAGACAGGGAGCCGGACGCTCGGTGCCACCACTGCGTCCATTGCGGGGAGGACACGGCGCAACACACGCTCGCCGAGTGTGTAGCTTGGGAGGAGCAGCGCCGTGTCCTCACAAATGAAGTAGGAGACGATCTGTCGCTACCGGCCGTAGTGCGGAGGATGGTCGGTAGCGCAGAGTCGTGGGACACGGTGGTGTCCTTCTGCGAGGACGTGATGTCACAAAAGGAAACTGCGGAACGGGAGAGGGAGATCTCGACCCCCTTCCCGGGCCGAAGAAGGCGCACCGGGCGCAGGGGAAGGGTGGACAACGCCCTTTTCCAGCCCCCAGGAATGGGTCCAGGGGCGAGGGACTTGGAGAAGTCCCCCGCCCCCTATTCGATGGACCCGAGTAACAGGCGCGCGCGGGTGTCGGCACGCGCCTCTGAGGCGATGCACGGTAAGAGTCCGGCACGCCCCTCCGCCGGTCCCCAGGCGGAGGTAGTCCATGAGGAATTCGCACCGTTAAAAATAAAAAAAAAAGGATACTGGTTCCTACGACTTAAGCGGCTTTTCTATTATTTAAATATGTAGTCGATAAAAGATAGTTAAAACCAAAGGATTTTTAAGTATCTTTTATCGACCGCTAAAATATGGAATTTAACACATTGATATTGACAGCTGTCTTGATCAAATAATTCAAATTTTTGGGGCCCAACACTGAATATAAGTCTAAAAAGCTGTTCCATAAAACCCAATACGATCAGGTGTCAGCCAAGGTAGTACCCTTGGATCTCCACAATTTTTAATCATGGTTAATGATTTGCCGAGAGTTCTATCTGCGGCAAAATGCCTTATGTTTGCAGATGATTTGAAGCTGTTTTTGTCGGTCACTGGACCGGGAGACAGTTTGGGATTTCAGCGGGACATTGATGCTGTTTTGGATTGGAGTGTGAAAAAACTTTTTACCAAAAAATTAAACCGACTCCCAAAAAACACTGCAAAGTGAAAAATAACTTTAATTTCGGTAGTCGGTGTCTTTAGTTTTGTATTTTCGTTTTTGGCACCGACTTCCGAAATTAAAGTTATTTTTCACTTTGCAGTGTTTTTTGGGAGTCGGTTTAATTTTTTGGTAAAAAGTTTTTATTTCACTCTTTTTAGTTGGTCTATTTTTAATTTACCTAGTTACAAGAGCCTAATTATCAACTACTTATAACCTTTTACAAAATATTGCTTTTCCCAATGCTGGGCCGTTAATTGTTGAGGAGTTCTCCTGGTACTTCACCATCAGCTCTACATCACCATATGCATTGTGACGAGCATAAAGTGCGTAACATCCATATTCAAGTAATCGAATCGCAATCCACTCAATACTTATTATTGAGTAGTTTCGGCGGCCATCTGTGGTCTTCATCATCAGTTCCACTTCCTCAAATGGTACTTTTTGAGAGCAACTGCACAAGTTACTATAATAAATACCCAAAACGACATAGGTGTGCCTATAATATTTGAAGAGTTCCCTCGATTTCTCCAGGATCCCATCATCAGATCCTGACGTTTATGAAAATGGGACCAGTATCGAAGTATACCCTTTCAATCAAAAAAAGAATTTTCCAAATCGGTTCAGCCGTCTTCGAGTAATCGATGATCATACATTAAAAAAAAAAAAAAAAAAAAAATATACGCGTCGAATTGATAACCTCCTCTTTTTGTCGTCGGTTGAAAATAAGCTACCACTTAATATGTCGAAGTGTAAAGTCATCACATTTTCAAGGTCTCATACGCCAATTACTACTTACTACCTACAAGCTGGCAGATGAGCCACTAGAACGTGTCTTAACAATAATGGACCTGAGACTAACCTTGGATAGCAGTTTTAATTTCCATGAACACATTAAAAAGGTATGCAAAGCAGCAAATAAAGCATTGGGCTTTATCACTAGAACTTCCTCCCACTTTCGTAGTGTCAGTGTTGTGAGGCTGTTGTATAATGCATATGTGCGCAGTAAACTAGAATATAATGCAATTGTCTGGGATCCTAGGGAGAAGTTGTATACACTAATGGTTGAAAGAATTCAGAGGAAATTTTGCTACTATGTATATAAGCTGTCTTACGGATATTACCCATTCTTGTATCCGTCTTTATTTGTATCAGGAATGATCGGATTGGATACCTTGCAGCTCAGGCGTAAATTGATGCACAATAAACAATTTAATTTATATATGTATTACTTGTGAGATATATTGTGTTTTCATGCGATGGCCGAGTGAATCTATTTATTTAAAACGGTAAAGATTTTTATAATATTGATATGGTCACTATAAGATGTCGTTAGGTTAGATAATTACGTAACAACTTAAGACAGAAGGTCCCTTAAGTAGGGACTGAATAAATTAATAACCGACTTGGTATTACATGGATCTCACAACTTTTTACGGTAGAACAACTAAGTTGCGAGGCTTGGTTTTTTGACAAGTATTGTTTTTTATGGGTTGATTTTATTAGTATTGAACTTAATAATTTGACATATATATTTTTTTCTTCTTCTCACATATATGTATATGGATTTGTATTATTAGTTATGTAACTATGACAGTCACTTACCTACAACAGTTAAATTTTTCTTTTTTTCCCTTATGTCTGAATAATTAATTGTTAACATATAAGCGTTTTGGTTTTACTGTGAGCTTGTATTGTATTTATTTAATAAATAAATAAATGTAATACACAATACAACATTTCTGAGAACGTTTCTCCTTGATACCGAAAATCAAATGCGAATAGCGGGCTTGTCCCAAAAAAACTGAACACTGCTAATATTGTAAGCTTTTCCAAGTGTTTTTTTTCAACCTGATAAAAGTTTGTTTTTGTTTAATTTTGTTTTTTTTTTTACCATATACCTGCTAGATATCAATACTCAATATGTTTATTTGCATTCCACAATGTGAACAATGTGATCATATAAACCACGCAACCTGAATACTCTGAATAAAGAAAAAACATTCCTATTGTTATTTAAAAGAATGAAAATAAGGCCGTGTGCGCACTGCCTTATGGTGGCCGCAATTGCGGTAGTTCTACCGCACCGGTAGAATGACCGGGGTCACCGGTGACTCTACCGCACGCGTTTATTCCACCGCAGTGCGCGCACTTCTATGACACTCCATACTTCACAGATTTTGCGTTTCCAAAACGCAACGCAGTGCGCGCACGGCCTAAGAAGTCATTTTTATCCAGAAACTCTGACTTCAATTCTGAAGAAAGACAAATAAAACCTTCGCACAAAGAAAGCCCTTTGTTGGTAGAACATTTTGAAGATTCTACCATTTGAAATGTAAAAGGGGATTACTTTTTTTAAGCAGATATTGTTGACTGTCAGAGAAAATCGTATTTACTTACTGAGACACTTGTTTATTTAAGTACCACTAACTGCTCCTACAGTTTTTTTTTTGTTTCGCCAAAGCCAATATAATAAAAATAACCATTAAAACTTACAATAAATTACAATAAAAAGTAACCATTAAAACTTAGAAACAAAAGGCATAATCCTGTGCGGTCCAAAATGTTTGAGCATCGATTTGAAAAGAAGAAAACAGACTTCATAAAATCTTTTCTAGAACAAACAGATAGAATAAAAATATCTAGTTTACACATAAATTGATACTAAAGGAAACATGTTTTCAGAAATACGCTTTTTAAACTACCCAACAAAACATTTAAAGCACGCAATGGACTATAAAACAGAGGGTAGAATAAAATCCTTTCCGCTTGAACGCTAACACTTTCCTACACTGTAGTACCAGTCTGTAAGCCGATTTTAAAAAAAAGTTGGTAACTCGAGTGTGGCTGGTCAAAAGGTGTACCTAGGTTCTTGTTCAAATATTGTGGTTCCTTAAGTTAAGGTTAAGACTTTAGACTTATTGACGGAAACTGTGTTACAGTTTCAGAAAGACTTTGGGTATTAACTCTATTTTCTACCATAGGCATTTTTCTTTACTTAGGTCTGTAATATACTAACTAATATTATAAATGTGAATGTTTGTGAGGATGGATTGATGTATGTTTGTTACTCTTTCACGCGAAAACTACTGAACGGATCTGAATGAAATTTTACGCAGGAAAACCCTCCTACGTGAACGAAGTCGCGGACAGAAGCTAGTAATATATAATATACTAACTAGCAACCCTTTAGTAAAACTGGTGGCAGATTTTCTGGCTAGACCACCTGTAAACGATATTATGTGCTTCAAGAAGCACGGAGCAGTTTCAATTTGACCAAGTTATGACCAAGGATATGCTTACATTATTTTATTAGTTGGTAAATCCTAATTCATGCCTAGAATGAGAATATCTGGAAGGGTTTTGAAGAGGCTTTTGCTCAGCTTTAGATAATCTACAGAACCTTTTATTCGCATGAAACGTAGTTTGAACCTGCCGCCTAGCTGCAAACTAACTAAAGCTACTGGGAATTAATATCCTAACCGAAAACTCCAATCATAATGATGATGTATTGAGTTACCTTTTGTTAATTTATTAGCTTGATAACTTTACGTCTATATCCTATTGCCTGTCCTTAAGATATTAACAAAAGCTTTCATGATTTACTAACAAAAACTTTTCTAATTTCAGATATAAAAGCCGAAGATTAGACTACAACGGTAAGTTCTCATCAAAATAATAATTATTTTTGTTGACGATCAGATCAGTCGAAATGTGTGATAATAATGAATTTTTCTTGGTCTTGTTAGGGCTATTGTCTGCTGCGGTTGCGGGAATGTTCTAATGAGATACCGTAGCCTCAGAACGCAGGGGAAACTGAAGGAACGGACTGGGTTTTTAGTCATTAGAAGACGTTTAAGTGTTTTGTTTTTATATTTTGTAATTATGTTGCTAGGCTTAGGAGAAATAGCTAGTTTAATCATATACTTACATATTTAAATACTACTTCATAACAGTCGAAGTTATGAAGTTAACTTTATATTATGTACCTAAAGCTTTAAAAATACGTAGATAGATTTTAGAGAAAAGAGAATACCAAAAAATGAGCGTTAACGTTGAAAGTTGACATAAGACAAACAATTCCGCCGTTGATCTACCTTTAAATCCGCATTCACATTTTCTCCGCCTTGAGTCTTAAGCCAGTTTGAACTGCATAAATCTGGTTAGATTCAGCTGGAGCCGGATTTTGGCGGTCGTTACCGATTCAACGTATGAATGACGAAGTTTATGGAGTCTTGAAAGGAGATTTTCAGTAATTGTTTGTGGTGTTATGGCTCGTGAAACAAATGTAGGGGGTTTTTAGTGGGGAAGTAAATCCCTATAAATCCATTCAGCGCTATATCCACTGACGTGCATAAAATTAGGTTACGAATATAAATACTCTATTATATTATTTATAAGTGCTGAATGACTGTAGAAACTCGTAGCAACACATATCATCTACACGGTTCAACTGTTAATGTTCAAACTTCGAAGTTAATTGAGCTTCGCCTGTAGATAGGTGATCAGTGATCACTGATCATCCATTCATCCATTCTCATGCAGATAAATGATATTCTTTGTTAAGATAAACTCAAAAAAAAAAACTGAAATCAGATTAACTATATCGTGTTATCCGGTTACTAGATTGCATTTAAGCGGTAAAAAAGTGTTCGCTAAGCATTGTATGTAACAACTGATATAACATTTGAATACGAAGATACAAATACAGTTAAGTCTGTAATGTATGTTGAACTATATGTATATCCGGATTAAGCTGGCTCGGACCGGACGTCGTTGCTCTCAACCGGCAAACGGCCAATCAGAGTTAGATTAATCTCAGTTAGTTAGGATAAGCATTTTGTTACTATTCGAAACACTTATCATTTAATCAAAAAGTAGTTTTTGCGGGATTATAATAAATGTAAATTCATTTTTATTACATTTTCGACAATTTAGGCTGTGTAAACTCTTTGAGGAGTGGCTGGAGAGAGGCCACGGCGTCCTCACCTTCCGCCTGACGCAGGTGCTGACCGGGCATGGCTGTTTCGGGAGGTACCTGTTTCGGATTCAGCGGGAGGACACGCCCGGGTGTCGTCATTGTGAGGACCACCTGGAGGACACGGTGGAGCATATGGTGGAGGTGTGCCCTGCTTGGGCGGAGCAACGTCGTGTCCTCGTAGAGGCGGTCGGCGGCGGCAACCTCTCGCGCCCTGCTCTGGTTCAGACTATGGTGCGGAGCGAGAGGGAATGGGATGCGGTCGCCTCCTTCTGCGAAGCAGTCATGCTAGCGAAGGAGGTGGCCGAACGCGCGAGGGAGAGGCAACTCTCTTTCTCGCGCCCCAGCCGCCGCGGGAGACGCCCCGGGCGTCGGGGATCGCGAGCCGATTTCCGGCCACCGTAGGCGCGGGCCTGCGGACGGCGAGCAGGGGTCGCTCACCGTCCGGTAAGGACCAGGCCCGTGTCGGCGAAAAGCTGTCAACACCAGCGACGGGGCCTCATAGGGCCATTGCCTGCCGGGGTTTTGCGGGAAAGTTCTGCCGAGTTACCGCGGCCCCGGAAATTTAGGGTAGCCGAAGGAACAGGGTGGGTTTTTAGTCAGTAGAAATCTGACACACCCTTCCGCTTGACCCAGAGCGGAAGAAGTCATTCGATGATTTTCCCACCACAAAAAAAAAAAAGAAAGGCTGAAAAATGGCAAAGGCTGTGTAAACTCGAAATAAAAGTATTTGCCGGCTGAGGCGTAATTAACTTATTTGTAATTTATTTTATTAGGCTTAGCGGTCCGCTTTGAATGCAAAACAAAATTTTCAAGTAGATTAATGAACACAAAACGTCATAATTCTTTTTTAATTTTAGTAGTGTTTTAGGCTGTTAACTTTTTATGAAGGTTAAGGCCAGGTGTTCCCGTTTTTGTCTGTTTTAGAATTCATTTTTGATAGGCAAATTATAACATTTATAATTTGAAATAAATATATATTTTAGATACATTCTTTCTCCTTAACATGTACCCGTTCAATACACGATACAAGATTTTCTCTATAGAAAAAAATACCGAACTAACTTCGATTTGCAGTTTTTTACAAGCAAAATTTCATTTTACACAAGTACTAATACTCCTTTTTTTCTATAATTAATATCAATTTATAGGTAATTCATTTTGGAATCGATTCTACCCGATCGTTTTTTTTTAATTACATTTATACATTTTTTTATCGATTATTCAAGTGATTTTCGATCCGCGCGTCGCTTGCCACTTGCCAGTGTCCCGCGGGACGTTACCGAGGTGAGACTTGTGTCAAATTTTTGTGCGCGTGCTTCTCAGCTGCTCTGTAAATACCTAATATTAATAGGAAATAAAATAAATTGTACTTAAATAGACCATAGTTAAGATTTTGTTGATGTGTTTATTTCTCATTGTGTAAATATTTTGTATACAACTTTTAAGACAATATATTTATGATTGTTTTGTGAAAATGGTAAATAAAATTAGGACTAAATCACGGTTGAAGGCAAAAAAAAAAATTTACGAAAAAATAGAACCGACTTCCATATCAAAACACTACAAAGCTAAAAATAACTTTAATTTCGGTAGTCGGTGTTATTGGGTTTGGATTTTCTGTTTTTTTCACACCGCCTTCCGAAATTAAAGTTATTTTTAGCTTTGTAGTGTTTTGATATGGAAGTCGGTTTTATTTTTTTGTTAATTTTTTTTTCACGCTTTTTAGTGGGTCGGTTTGTAATTTATCTAGTTACAAAAGCCATAATGTCAACAACTTATCACCTTTTACAAAATGTTTCTTTTCCCGATGCATAGCTGTTAATTTTTGAGGAGTTCTCCTGGTACTTGACCATCAGCTCTACATCACCATACTCGTATGTATTCCGACGAGCATAAAGTGTTTAACATCCGTACTCAAGTAATCGAATCGCAATCCACGAAATACTTATTATTGAGTAGTTTCAGTGGCCATGTGTGGTTCAACTTCCTCAAATGGTACTTTTTGAAAGCAACTGCTCAAGGTACTATAAGAAATACCCAAAACGCTATAGGTGTGCCTATAATATTTGAAGAGTTCCCTCAATCTCTCCAGGATCCCATCATCAGATCCTGATTTCGTAACAATGGGACCAACTAGAAAGTATACCCTTTCGAACAAAAAAAAAATCCAAATAGGTCCAGCCATCTCCGAGTAATGAGGTAAAATACATAAAAAAAAAGTTCAAGACGAATTGTAAACCTCCTTTTTTTCAAGTCGGTTAAAAAATAGCGAAAGAAATATGGTAAGTTATATTTTTTATTCATTTATTCCTATTGACCACAGTCACAGTATTATATTTTGACTTGACAGATTATATTTGACAGACCTGTTGGTCTAGTGGTCAGTGGCCCTGACTGCTATGCGTAAGGTCGTGGGTTCGATTCCTACCCATGACAAATTTTTGTGTGATGAGCACGATCATTTGTTCTTTGTCTGGGTGTAATTTATCTATAATATGTATGTATTTAGAAATATATATGTATGTTTATCAGTTGTCTAGTACTTATAGCACAAGCTCTGCTTAGTTTGGGACTAGATGGCGTTGTGTGAAAGTTGTGGAATATTATTATTATTAGTTTATTATAAATTTATTATTTCCCTACAGTAGGAAAACGCCTTTGATGTCGGGCGCCGCCGCCGCGCCGCGCCGCCCTTGTACTAACGCTTACGTGTACAGGTAGTCCCCAATCTTTTTAATACCATAACATATTTTATTGTTTCAGTTCAAAAATGAATCGAAATAAAAAAGGCTTATTTGTTCGAAAAAACAGCAGAGAAGAACAGTAAGTACTTTCTTTGATTACTTGATAATCGGAATCCTCACGGCAGAATACATATTAAAATGTAGGTACCTACTATACTAGCGTACAGAAAAAATACTCCGAACAAAAGATTATGTAGTCTTTTTGATTGTATGTTTTTTTATTATTATTTTGTCTTTTGTGCCTATTGGTGCTCCCACACGTATACCTAACATGAAAACCTTCTTTATTAAATGTATTATATCACAATGTTAGAAAATGTTTGTAAATTTGTAAAACAGCTGTGTAGGCGCAATATTTGTTTATTTGTTATATATATATCGGCGCAAATACAATAATTTGTCTTTTAAAATAATTGAAATGATTAAAGTTTAATAATTTGATTGTTCTACAAACTATTAATTGATTTTTAAGATGTAAAATTAACGTTTAACATGTTTCAACTTAAAGCATTGTAATTTAAGTAGTTTAATATTTAACTAGAAAATGTGGGTACATGTGTGACAATCCCTCTATATAAAGCCGCACTGTGAGCGCTAGATTCACAGACCGGTTAAGTAGACGCACAGCCTTACCGAGCTGATCTACGAGTGGCTCTACCTAAAAAAAAAAAAAAAAGCGTTAGATTCATTCAGATTCATTCTTGTTCGAGCCGCTGGACAGTGCGGACCTCTCTGTAAAGTCGTTACGCTGTCAGTTGAATAAACGAGTCTCCGGTAACATTAACAAGTGCTTTTATTTGAAAATCTAACATGAGTGATCACCAAGACAACATTCGTGACGTCGGCTGAGCTGACGTCACACTTTTCGAAAAAACACATACGAGGCTGTCTCTCCGTCATCAGAAGTGGGATTCACTCGCTCGAGTTGAAGTAAAACAGAACGTGACGTCCTGGATAGAAGCCGTACGGGTCAAGTGGCCGCCAATGCTGAAATATTGAGCTGATGAACCCTGGTGAGTCGTATTCATTTTATTTTGATTCAGGGGTCAAATACTCCCTGAAATATTATTTTGCGTCAAAGTTTACGCGCAAGCGTGTACATAAAATTGTAATTTTCTGATTACTTTAAATTGATTTGAAGTGTGTAAACCAAAGTAACCTGCAAATTTCATTTGAGGTTATAATTAATAATCTGCAATCATAGATCTTGTCTAATTCCCGTAAAATTTTCGAATATCGCAAAATATTCTGTTTCTTGAAATTCAATGCCAGCAGTAGTAGTGCAAGTGTTAGTTTTGTATAGCCTTGTTTAGTGCGCCGAAACACATAAGTGTATCGTGCGCCGAAATACATAACGTAGCCCACTCAATTTAGTTGTTTCGCGAGCTAAGGTTTTCTCGTTTTCCACCTAAACAACTGGAGACCGGATAACCGTATCGGCGGTGTGATCTATTCCACGAGCCAGTATGGCCGAACAACAAAAGAAAGGTCGCGGGTTCGAACCCCACCCATTATACTTGCCGCGTGAACCCACTCTAAGTTAGCGGGAAAGCTAGTAATGTGGATTCTATTTACATTGCGTTGCTAGTTCCCTTTATAAAAAGAAAAAGATAGAGAAAAAAAAAAGAAACAAAAAAAAACTTTGAGAACCTCCGAGAAATCTACGAGAACCTCCGAGAAATCTACGAGAACCTCCAAGAAATCTACGAGAACCCCCGAGATATCTACGAGAACCCCGAGATATCTACGAGAACCCCCGAGATATCTACGAGAACCTTTTTCTTTCTAGTTTCTTAATTTGTCCTAAAAAAAAAAAAAAACAAAATACTAGCAATGTGGGTGGAATTCGCATTGCTGGCAATCCTGTTAACCCCTCTAACTAAGCTAAATATGCTTGTGTCTGAGAATATCATAAAAGGATGATATCCTCAAAATTGAATAATATTGATATTTCCAAACATACTAAGATATTTGATAGTTTGTGTAACAATTAACATAAAGCAACACAAGTACCTTATAAACATTTAACAAAAAAATGTAGTTTAATCTTTTGCTACATGTAAAACCTCCTTACTTTAGGAGAACCTCCAGAATGAGAATATAAAGTAATAATATTCTCAAATTTTAATAACTGAGTCTGTATAACAACATAAAGCATCACAAGTTCCTTACAGATATTCTACTCAAAAGAGGTCTAATCTTTTGTTACAGGTAAAATCTCCGAAAACTCTACGAGATACTCCGAGAACTCTACGAGAACCTCCGAGAAATCTACGAGAACCTCCGAGAAATCTACAAGAACCTCCGAGAAATCTACAAGAACCTCCGAGAAATCTACGAGAACCTCCGAGAAATCTACCAGAACCTCCGAGAACTCGTTATGATATTCCTAAAACATTATTTCACAACATAGAAAGACATTTGTGTTTGTATAACAGCTGATGATGACAGATTATCTGTTTTGTTTAAATTTTGTATCACAATTCTTTAGTTTGTATCCTTCATTAGTGAAATCTAATGTTGTCGTTTGTCAAGTCAATTTCAATATTTTGTAAAGCTTCTCTTACATTGTGTAAATGAATTATGTTTTGAAAAGAGTAACTGTGGAGTTTCTTGCCGGTTCTTCTCCACAGAAAACAATTACTTGTGAACGGTGCGTAGCTTCTCATTTTTTTATTGCTATCCGAGACTCTTTAGTTAGTCAACGAATTGCTTTACATAATATTAACTTTTAATAAGTGCCTTTGTCAAATAGAATATTTTGAGGCTGGTGCAGAGCGCGCACCGCCTGTCAGTATGGCCGTATCGGCGCAAATACAATAATTTGTCTATTAAAATAATTGAAATGATTAAAGTTTAATAATTTGATTGTTTTACAAACTATTAATTGATTTTTAAGATGTAAAATTAACGTTTAACATGTTTCAACTTAAGGCATTGTAATTTAAGTAGTTTAATATTTAACTAGAAAATGTGGGTACATGTGTGACAATCCCTCTATATAAGGCCGCACTGTGAGCGCTAGATTCATTCAGATTCATTCTTGTTCGAGCCGCTGGACAGTGCGGACCTCTCTGTAAAGTCGTTACGCTGTCAGTTGAATAAACGAGTCTCCGTAACAGTAACAAGTGCTTTTATTTGAAAATCTAACATGAGTGATCACCAGTGATCGGAGTAGGTAGATTGATTTTGGTACTTGTATCATAAATGCACACAGAAAGAATAACATGGATAAGCCATTTTCCCGGAAAGTAATTCCGGTATTTCCGGATTCAATTAAACATTGTTAATGTTGGTAGTGATATTATTCCTACTCAATTCAAAATTTAAAGGAAGGTATAAAAACTAAATTAATTCATTATTTATCTGTTGAATAATAAAAACAATCTAATTCCGATCGAAGCTTTAATTTTTATTTTTTTATTTTTAGCCTTTTATGGCTAGAACTTTTAGAGATAGACATAAATTGTTGCACTTAAATTTAAATATTTTCATAGTGGTCATGGTAATTTGCATTAAGGGTAGAATAAATGACGGGGCCCCATAGAGGGCCAATGCCTGCTGGGGTCGTGAGACTGTTCTAAGGATGCACCACGACTCTGAAACGTAAAGGGCATACGAAGGAACAGGTTGATTTTAGTCAGATTTTAGGACCAAAAAAAAAGGGGTAGAATAAAGAAAAAAGATAAAAATCAACATTGTTTATCGTTAAATATGTACATTTTACATTTATTCACCTTTTTAATCTTCATCGATTACAATGTCAGCATCCTGGTAATCCTGATCTTTACAATTAAAATATATAACTATGAGTTTCTCTATATTTTCAATTTTCAACCTATTTCTTTTAACATCTAAAATCCATTTATAAATGGAAAAAGACCGTTCTACATCTGACGATGTCAAAGGAGCAAATTTTGAAAAAGGTATTAAATTATGTGCTTCATTTTTTTCAATGGCCTCACTATATTCTCTAAGTGTGTCTAAATCTGGGTTTCGTTCCATAACACATTCTATTTTATTTTTTATATTTTCTGAATTGCACTGATTTATAGCATCTCTGACGTTGTCAAATGCTAAAAGTGAATCTGTCAACGATAAATTATGCTTTTGCAATTCTTTTAAAGACAAATGAATTATAAAATAACTGTCTTTAATATAATTTAAATCTTCTTTTAAATTTTCTTTTTCTATAATATTTTTTGCCTCTCGAATAGATACCGCATCAGAGCTGCTTAAACAAGATAATACTTCTTTTATTTTTTCAAAGTTTTGAGCGTAATAAAATGCTGCCTCTAACCAAGTGCCCCATCTTGTAACAACTGGTTGGGGAGGTAGCGGCAAATCTGGATATTTTTCTTTTAAAATTTTGACTCTACTTGGGGCTTTCAAAAATACCTTTTTAAAATTTGCTATTAAAATGTTAACATCGTGATATTCCAACCTAATTTGCTCAGATACGCGATGAAGAGAGTGCGCCAAACATGTTACGTGCTTCATTTCAGGTAAGTATTGTTTTAAATTTCGTCCTTCAGACAGCATATATGCAACGCTATCAGGGCAGAGGACAAGAATGTTACCTACCTTCGATTCAAAAGAATCTTCCCAAAAGTCTTCCAAACATTCTAACACAAATTGCGTGATTGTTTGTCCATTAACTACAGTTAGCATTTTACATGCTACCAAATAAGGTCTAGTCAAATTGCTAGGACGTAATGGTTTTATTAAAAAATGGACTATATAGCGCCCTAAAAAGTCTGTCGTTTCATCTAATGATATCCATAGTTTCTCATTTTTATAATTTTGCCGAATCGAATTGAATTTATTCTTAAAAAACTTGTCCAAGTAAACTTTCCGTAACTGTGATTCATCTGGCAGAGTACGATTAGTACACGTACAACAACAGGTACTACACATATATTTTTTAAAGAAATCTTGAAAAGTAGTATTTTTCATCTGAGACCACGGAATATTGCACAAAATGAGAAATTTTATAAGATCGAAATAAAATTCCTCTTCGGGCCGCTCAAACTTTCCCTGGTGTACTGCTCCTTCGATATGTCTTTTAACATTTCCTTTATTTATGGTTTTCAAATAGCTTTCACATTTTGAACAGTATATTGTACCACTAGCGTGATCGTAAAGTAGTTCGGGATGACCGGATATCCATTTTTCTACAGTTTCAGCCTTGACGTTTGCCATATCTGAACTCTGTTGTAGAGATGGAACCTCGTATATATCACCTAAAACAAAGACATGAAAAAAATACATTTTATTTAGTTTATTTAGCTTACTCCGTTTGTTTTATTTTTCGTGGATCAAATTTAGTCATTGAAATTTCACCCTCTTCCTGTCAACCGATTGATCTAAAATTTGGTATTCGCCTTTGATTCTGGTGACAATACAATTATGTATATTCAATATTATTGTCAATCTAAAATGGCTGCCGCTACAAGATGGCGGACAACTTAGTTTTTTTTCAATCCCATCAATATGGGTATCAAATGAAAGGGCTTGTTACGTAGAATATTTTGTAGGGAAGTAGATAAGGCCTATAGTAATTTATTTTACCAATACATTGCAAGAGGACACAGCACACAGGGCATTCAAATTATATACGGATTCCAGTAAAATGTCGGTTAATAGTGGAGTTAGCTGAATTGCGACTACATTACTAGAATATCATAATTTTGTTTCGCACTAAGCTCACTGGTTCATACTCTATTAAAGATTTAACAATATTAAGACTCATGGTATGTTCAGCAGGTTAAGCGAACAAACACAATACTAAAAATATTCTTATAGTACATCCAAACATGCTTTACACTCCTTGTAACTAGTAAAATATTACTTACCAAAGCTTGGTTTAAATATGTAGATCCAATTCATTAGTGAAAAATCTGAGTCCGTATATTCGAGCCAAATCGTGGTTTAGAGCAGATTCCAGAAGTCAGTATGTACACAAGCCAGGGTCAAGTAACGTTTTCACAACACAGTAACAAACAAAGATGCGCACTCTACGAACCGAAGTAAACGAGTGAGTTACCTGGCATGTCGTCGGCGGGCGTACGCATTGTTCTGATAACCGGTTAGTGTACCACCCATGATCTTTTGTTCTGATTGGTCGTTGGGTTTTGTCAAATCGTGACTGTGTGTCGTTAAAAAAATATGAAGAATAATAAAGAATAATATTGCTCATTTTATTACAATTCCTATCTTTTTTTTGAGGATGGCAAATCATCAAATGACTCCTTCCACTCTGGCAGAATAAAATTCCTACATAAGTTCCGGTTTTGTTTTAATAATCCACCAATTCCGGAGGAATGTCCACATTAATATATACGTTTCGGATCAATGACCCCATTTCAATCTACCTACTCCGATCACTGGTGATCACCAAGACAACATTCGTGACGTTGGCTGAGCTGACGTCACACTTTTCGAAAAAACACATACGAGGCTGTCTCTCCGTCATATATAATATTTGTGTATAATATTTGTTGGTTGAAATAAACTTTTTACTATTATTAAATAGTCAGTTTAGGTATAAAAAATTGTCAATCGCCGACTACCTGAAAGCGAAACTGAAACCTATTTTATTTTTGCAACTGTTCGCATTTCATTGGGTACTGTAGCGTAAAACCGCTACGGTTAAAACCTCCTCCAATCCTAATCCAAACTTTTCAATAAAAAATTTTTTTTTCATAGCTGTTATTCACATTTGAACCAGGAATCATGGAAAAATCGTCGGTTGTTTGCCTTTTGACGGCGTCATTACATTTTTGGGACCCGATAAGTGATGGTCGACCTTATTTTTTGTGATTAATATCGAAATTATGAAGTGAAAGTTTTTTTTCTGTTGGTGTAAACCCAATAAAAAATATAAAGTGTCCTAGCAAAAGTATAGTCTGTGGGTGATTTTCTGATTAATTTGGTATGTATTGTCGTCTTTTTCCTTTTCGATCCATTTTGCACTAGTTTCATAATTAATCAAAGATTCAGCTTGCATCGGTGGTCTGAAGTTTCTTTTTTGTTTAGATCCCGTTACAAGCCAATTTTTGGCTCCACCCTACGGGCAAGCGACGTCGGTTATCGACGACGGAGGTCGGGGCGCTCTCGCCCGATATCCGAGCACATCCTGTGCCTGAGACGTCCATCTCAAAGGCCTGAAGAGAGTACGAGGTAGATGCGGACTCCGCAGCGCAGTGGCTCCGTGATTTCTACGTTACTTCCCACAGTCGTGTTCAGCCGTCCAGGAATTACCGAGTTTTCGCAGCGGGAGTTCTATTTTAAATAGTGCACCTAATTTGTATATTTCTAATCTAAAAATTCTCACGTCAAAAACTCTTTCTAACCTAAGGCCTATCAAGACGCGTTGGATGCTCTTAGTGTTTTTGTAATTAAAATTACTAATAATGCGTATTCGCCTAGCTATAACCGATTGCAATCGATTTTTTTGTTAGGTAAGTTAAAAATATTTGCATAATACTTTCGATAACATTCTTTTTCTTTCCGCTAAGTTAACCCACGCCATCACTGAAAGGTTCCCAATAATAACCAATATTTAACTTTTTTATATTTTTTAATTAAGTACTTGTTTTCTATCTTTTTCCTTTTAATCAAAATTAAACGTTTTAAGTAGCGGTTTGTGTTTTACTGTGCACTTAATTTTATTTACGCTACAATATGGCGCCCGAATTAAAGTAAGTTTGCATATTAATTATTACTAAAATACCTTTTTTTTTTTGTTATCTCGTGTGTGGTTGCTCTTGAGAGCAATCTTTAATTTTCATCTTTCTTGTTGTGAGTTTCAGGTTTTAGAATTGGTCAGATACCCGTATGGAAGTTAAAAGGATTACCTGTCTTGAATGTTTTCCCGATTCATACGACTGGACTACAGAATTGCTAACTAAATTTATGTTCTTTGCTAAATTGTGTGATGTTTGTGAAATTCAATTTTAAAGATTAACTTTGTAACTATACCCAATTTCCAATTCTTTTATTTTCTCCCAAAATATACGTATCTATCCCGAGTTTTATTTTATCCCAGTAGGTAGCGGTAGTTAGTTTCCCGTAGAGTGTGTTTGATGTGTGGATGGTTAGGCATCGTGACCAAAGGTAAGCTTTTTGAATGGTCGTGTGCTAGTGTCTACCTTTTTTTATTTTTTAGCCCGACTGTTTGCTTTTCTGCTATTTGCTAGTATCTGTTTTTATTGGATTCTTAGCCCAGCGGATTCCTTTGACGTTCATTTTGTTGTCTTCTTCCCGTATCGATATTACGGCACGATATCTAACGATTTCCTGCTAAGTCCCGCTCTCTTTCATTTAATCTATTTCTATTTTGTGTTTAAAAATGTCCGAAGAAGGTTCTATCGGTGAGACTCCTTTACACGAAAGTATTATTATTTCTAGACCTCCTCCCATTCCACCTAGGCCCACTGCGGGTACTAGTCGTTCTAACTTACCTTCTCCTATGAAATTCGAGGACTGTCCCGGTTACCTTCTAAAACGATTTTCGCTAAGAAAATGGAACATAAATTATACTGGAGATACCAGTGTTCGAAATTTTTTTACCAGTATCGAAGAAGAGAAGGATTCAGACGACATAACTGACAGATATCTGCTTAAACGCTTCCACGAAGTGTTATCCGGTCGCGCCTTGAATTATTATAGGTCAATCCGTCGACCTGATATGACTTACCCCGAATTAAAAGAAAATTTCTTCAATACATTCGGAGAAATTGATTTCGAGTTTAAAACCGGTCAACAAGTTAGAAATACAAAACAGAAATCAGATCAACCTGTTTTACATTTTGTGCATCAGATTTCTCAATTGAATGATACATTACGTAAACCAGTCGATAAATCTGAACTATTAGAAATTATCACTCACAACATGCATCCTAGATATTTTCCATGCTTATCGATACATAAATTTACTGACTTAGATGCGCTCATTGACACTGCATCGCATTTTGAAAGTTTTTTGCCCAAATCTACAAAATTAGTTTCAAGCGCAACAAATCAATCACAAATCTGTCCAAAATGCAATAAAACGGGACACCCCTATCGTACTTGCCCTGATTTCCCTGGTATGCTATGTTTTAAATGCCGCACACCTGGTTTTATAACTCGTGATTGCCCAAAATGCAATCCAAAAAAATGTTTAGCCCACCGGCGACACGCATTACTCCGTACAGTGTCACCGGTGATAGCGTCCGATTCGTCTGATAACCGTCCTTTCATCGAGATCATATTGTGTAACCGGGTCGTTAAAGCCCTACTTGACTCTGGTGCACAAATGTCCCTTATTAGTGATTGTTTAACCCAACAACTGGGTATTTCTTTAAAATCAAACGTTCAGTTCCCACGTGTTATTTCCGCTAATAACTCTCCTATTGATATTTTAGGAACTATCTTTCTCCCAGTTAAGTTTAATGGTACGACTTTTGTCCACGAATTTTTAGTAGCACGTTCTATGTCTTCTTCAGTTATTTTAGGTATCGAATTTTGGAATAAGTTCGGTTTGACTTCAGTTTTTAGTCAAGCTTTTAACAAAAATATCAAAGGTAATATGTACCTTCCTCCCGACTCTAATTCCCTACCTCCTGACTCACATACCCTTCCCTCTGACTCTCAATCCCTTCCTCAGATTAATTGCATTAGCGAGGTTCGATACATTTACCCTCGTAACGTTTTATTACCAGACCAAGAGCTAAAGTTACAACGGGTCATTGAGGAATTCGATGTCATTTCATCCGATAAAGTTGGCCTTGGTAAGACTACTTGGCTATCACACAAAATAAACACTACTGGACCACCAATTAGACAACGTTTTTACCCTCTTTCACCTGTTAAGTTAAAGTTGCTCAATGAGGAAATCGATAAGATGCTGGAGATGGGTGTCATTCGTCCCTCACGTTCTCCATGGGCCAGTCCTGTTGTGATGGTTACCAAAAAGGACGGTTCTGTACGTTTTTGCGTTGATAGGAGGAAATTGAATAGCGTTACTACTAGAGATTCTTATCCGCTCCCCCGTATTCACGATATTCTTGACAACCTTCGAGGTGCAAGGTATATAAGTTCTCTTGATTTTAGGAGTGCATTTTG
The DNA here is from genome assembly GCA_943138885.2 of Tholera decimalis. NCBI lineage: Eukaryota > Metazoa > Arthropoda > Insecta > Lepidoptera > Noctuidae > Tholera > Tholera decimalis. Next base: position 13,840,331 of record OW964573.2, read on the forward strand.
GCAGATTCCCCTCGCTGATGATGAGAGTTGTGAAAGAACCGCTTTCATAGTTCCACAACGAGGTTTATTTGAGTTCGTCAGAATGCCATTTGGTCTCACGAATGCAGCTTCCGAGATGCAGCGCCTTACTGATATGATCGTCAATTTTGAATTCACTTCGACCAGTGATAATTGCGTTTTCGGTTACGTCGATGATCTAATCATAATATCAAAAGACTTTGATAGTCACCTCTCGCTCCTTAGAAAAGTACTAGACCGTCTCAAGGAGGCCGGTTTAACTATTAACCTAAAAAAATGCGAGTTCTGTAAAAGCGAATTGAAATATTTGGGTTATATCATTAACGAAAAGGGTTTACAAACTGATCCCAGCAAGCTCGATGCTATTACGGATTATCCCGTTCCTACTACAGCTAAGTCACTACGTGGTTTTATTGGGTTATGCTCATATTATAGGCGTTTTGTTGATGGTTTTTCTTCTATTATAGCTCCACTCACTGCCCTTATAGGAAAAAAGAAGGGTCGTGACCCTATAAGTTGGGATGATGCCGCCGATCAAGCACTCCTAAAATTAAAGGATGCGCTCATCAATACTCCCGTTATGGCATGTCCAGATTTCTCGAAGCCCTTCATTTTGCAATGTGATGCGTCAGCTGTTGGTCTTGGTTCAGTTCTTTCTCAAAAGTTCGATGGTGTTGAACATCCTATCGCTTATTATTCACGCTTATTCTCAAAAGCAGAACGCAATTATAGTACAACTGAACGTGAACTTTTATCCGTTCTTGATTCCATTAAGCATTTTCGCTGTTATTTAGATGGAATGAAGTTTTCTGTTATAACCGATCATATGGCCTTGAAATGGCTCCTCACACTATGTAATCCCTCAGGGCGTTTGGCGCGATGGGCTACTGTGATTTCCCAATACACGTTTGATATAATTCATCGCAAAGGGTCGCAACACGTCGTTCCAGACGCTTTATCTAGAATGTACGCGAGTCCGGTTACATTCGATCAAGGACCTGACCATACCAATGATAGATGGTATAAAAAGGTGTATTTAGGGGCTCGTGACTCCCCTCAAACGTTTCCAGCTTACGCCATTCGGAACGGTGTTCTGTTAAGACGCATGCCAATCACTAACCCATTGTGCTCTGATCCTTGGCGCGTAGTTTTACCCGTTCAAAAAGTTAAATCCGCTATATGGGAAGCTCATAATAATCCTCTCTCTATACATCCTGGAGTTTCAAAGACTTATTTTAAGCTCAAGGATAACTTTTACTGGCCAAATATGTTTCGAGATGTTTCTGAGACTTTAAGGCAATGTGAGGTTTGTAAAGCTTATAAGATCGCAAATTCCCAACCACGTGGTCATATGTGTTATCCAAAGGAAGTTTCTTTACCTTTACAAATGATTTCTATCGACGTTATTGGACCGCTTCCATTCGCTTATTATGGGTTCAAATACATTTTATCTATGGTCGATGTTTTTTCTAAATATGTTTGGTTAGTGCCCCTTAAAAGGATTGACGCTAATTCAGTTATAAAAGCTTTGGAATCTGAAATATTTTTTAACTTCGGAGTTCCACGGTCTATTCTCTGTGATAATGCTACCGTTTTTCGTAGTAATCAGTTTTTAAACTTTCTTAGATCGTTTCGCATTGAATCCCCTACATATACCCCTTATTACACTCCACAAGCAAACACGGTAGAACGTTATAACCAAAGTGTCGTTACTTGTTTGAGCATATTGGTTGGCGAGAACCAAAGGAATTGGGCTAAATTGTTACCCAAGGTCAAACTTTACCTCAATTCATGTATTAATTTAGCCACAGGGTTTACGCCAAACTTTCTCATATTCGGTAGAGAAGTCTGTATGGATTCATCGCGTGCGAATAACCAGACTCTAAGCACTAATTTAGCTGAAAGTCGGGAACAACACGCGAGTAATCTGACTTCGCTCGCCGAGATTTACGCAAAAGTAGCGGACAATCTTTCTTCTGCTTTTCTCCGTAATTCACGAAATTACAATACGAACCGGACGGCTATTACACTTAATGCCGGCGACATTGTATGGAGGCGTAATTTTTCAAAATCGTCAGCTGCTGAATACTTTACAGGAAAGCTTGCTCCTCGTTTCATTAAATGTCGTGTGATCAGAGTCATCTCCATGACTACATATGTCCTACAAGACTGTGATTCTCATCATATTGGACAATATCATATAAAAGACATACTTAAATGAATTAATTTGTTCCATATTCTTAACTTAATCAGCATTACTTATGTTAGGCCATTAGTTTTCAATTAACGACACCTCTTTTATTATTTCGACCCTCATTCCTCCCTGGAGTTAATATTTATTCATAACCATTTCCTCTCATTAGGCGTCGTATTTTTGATTTTGATTTAAGGTCCACCCTCTTCAACTTAACCCTCTCTCTTTAACTTAACCTTCTAACTTATCCCTCTATAACTTAAGCTCTTAAATTCAGTCTTGAGTCGTGTTTGACTTTGAGTCGTGTTTGACTTTGAGTCGTGTTTGACTTTGAGTCGTGTTTGACTTTGAGTCGTGTTTGACTTTGAGTAGTGTTTGACTTTGAGTCGTGTTTGACTTTGAGTCGTGTTCGACTTTGAGTCGTGTTCGACTTTGAGTCGTGTTTGACTTTGAGTTGTGTTTGACTTTGAGTCGTGTTGGACTTTGAGTCGTGTCTCACTTCGAGTTTTTATCTGACTTCGAGCTTTTGTGTTCGACTTCGAGTTTTTGTTTGACTTCCTTTGAGTTTTCGTCGTATTTTTAAGTTATTTCTTAATCTCAACTCTTATTTGTTTCGTGTTGATTATTGTTCTTTGTTCCTATATATATTTAAGAATATTACTCTAGATCTATCGTTTGTTTTTCTATTCTAATGTAGGTTTAGGAGACGCATCTGAAGCTCGCACTGTTAACGTCTAAACTGGAGGCCGGCTTTCAATTTTATTCAGTATCAGCTGCACTTCGATGTTGTTGATTTGATGTATTTAGTTTAAAGTTAGTTAGGCTAGTTTATTTAATTTGTATATTATGGTTTTCACTCTTGGTTGATGTTATCCCTTTTGTGTTGTCAGTCTGTTATTGTGTTTTCAATCTGTTGTTGTGTTTTCAATCTGTTGTTGTGATGTCAATCTGTTATAGCGTTGTCACCCTCTCACTGGGTTGATACATTCACTTGGGTTGATCTCTCACCTTTCTTTTAGGGTTGTCAACCACCTTTCTTTTAGGGTTGTCACTCACCTTTCCTTTAGGGTTGCCACTCACCTTTAGGGTTGCTACTCTCAATTTTTTTTTACTGGGAATGGGGTACTGTAGCGTAAAACCGCTACGGTTAAAACCTCCTCCAATCCTAATCCAAACTTTTCAATAAATTTTTTTTTTTCATAGCTGTTATTCACATTTGAACCAGGAATCATGGAAAAATCGTCGGTTGTTTGCCTTTTGACGGCGTCATTACATTTTTGGGACCCGATAAGTGATGGTCGACCTTATTTTTTGTGATTAATATCGAAATTATGAAGTGAAAGTTTTTTGTCTGTTGGTGTAAACCCAATAAAAAATATAAAGTGTCCTAGCAAAAGTATAGTCTGTGGGTGATTTTCTGGTTAATTTGGTATGTATTGTCGTCTTTTTTCTTTTCGATCCATTTCGCACTAGTTTCATAATTAATCAAAGATTCAGCTTGCATCGGTGGTCTGAAGTTTCTTTTTTGTTTAGATCCCGTTACAAGCCAATTTTTGGCTCCACCCTACGGGCAAGCGACGTCGGTTATCGACGACGGAGGTCGGGGCGCTCTCGCCCGATATCCGAGCACATCCTGTGCCTGAGACGTCCATCTCAAAGGCCTGAAGAGAGTACGAGGTAGATGCGGACTCCGCAGCGCAGTGGCTCCGTGATTTCTACGTTACTTCCCACAGTCGTGTTCAGCCGTCCAGGAATTACCGAGTTTTCGCAGCAGGAGTTCTATTTTAAATAGTGCACCTAATTTGTATATTTCTAATCTAAAAATTCTCACGTCAAAAACTCTTTCTAACCTAAGGCCTATCAAGACGCGTTGGATGCTCTTAGTGTTTTTGTAATTAAAATTACTAATAATGCGTATTCGCCTAGCTATAACCGATTGCAATCGATTTTTTTGTTAGGTAAGTTAAAAATATTTGCATAATACTTTCGATAACATTCTTTTTCTTTCCGCTAAGTTAACCCACGCCATCACTGAAAGGTTCCCAATAATAACCAATATTTAACTTTTTTATATTTTTTAATTAAGTACTTGTTTTCTATCTTTTTCCTTTTAATCAAAATTAAACGTTTTAAGTAGCGGTTTGTGTTTTACTGTGCACTTAATTTTATTTACGCTACAGTACCTATTATTGTTTCCAAACCGGTCTAACGGCCTGACCACTGAAATTCACTCCGCGCAAATAATAAAAAAAAATGGCTGTGACATACGGACGGACGGACAGACAGACAGACGGACAGACATGTCGAAACTATAAGGGTTCCGTTTTTTGCCATTCGGCTACGGAACCCTAAAAACCACACACAATGAAGGGTTCCATAGTTGGGATGAATTTATCACAAGAACAAACTTAACATTGTAGTTGAAAAACATGTAGTCCCATACATTCCAACTGCAAATGTATGTTTGTACGCACAATATTGAGAGATTTACCATGTTATTTTTAAGACCATAGACGTCTTATAGGTTTTCCCATAATAAATTTGTATAAATAAATAAATAGAACTATTTTCTGTGTTTGAGACCCTCACAGTAAGCCTTTTCATTTGATATGTCATACGGTACGGTTGCGCGTGGTGGCCGGCTCTCGACTATCTGGTGTGGCTCACCCATTGCACATGTTGCTGCAATAATATCTTAGATTTAGTCAATTTAGCATTATAATAAAGTGTTCTTTTTTGCAGAAAACCGTGTAATGATACGTCTAATAAGACTCACTCATCTTATAAATTACATTAGAGCCTGTGGATTAGTAACCCTCTGCTACTAAGTAAGTTTTTTTTGTTGTCGTTCAGAGGCATACAAATCTAAAATTTGTTTTATAAACACATTTTTTTTTAAACATTAATGTTAAATAAATAATTATTATTTTAGGACATCGACATCACCGAATAATGATACTTTACAAGATGTACCACTACCAATGTCTTCGTTATCTGCGCCAGAACCAATTGTTGATTCTGAAACTACTCAGTAAGTCATCAGAACTAACACATGTGAGCAGCAAGCATGTCACAACTTATCAACCTGTATAACCTCTATCTTGTATTACTTATGTTGCGTCCCAAATGTAATTTTGAACGCTCTTTTGGTGTGGCAACATTCTATTGTCTTTGACGTTGCACTTGACATAACCTCTCTTGACTTGACAGATTGATTTTGCTTGGAAAAAAAATGCCGGTCATGGGAACCGCTCTTGTGTTAATATAATTGGTAAAATATTGTTGAATTCGCCTGTTGAGACCGATAATTGGGTCGCGAATTATTTGTTGGTTGAAGTGTATTCCCCATTTGTTGAAATCCCCGGGGTATTGTTGAGTCGTACGCCGCCTTGTCGTCGGTTGAGCTGGCACGCGGAATTAATTGAAAATCGAATTGGATCTCACGAGATATGAACAGATTAATTGTGTTCAGTGATTGATTGAACTTTGTAAGCTCGGATTAACAAGAATCCAGTGATATTTCTCGGAACATATCGCCTTATTGCGTCATCTCGTGTGGCACGCGTTTGTTGGGAACGAGTCGGATGTGTTGCTGAGTTGGAACCGCGCCATCTGGATATCGGCGCCTTGGGAACGTTCTACAACACTTGACTTACATCACACCTTTCAATTACTCACCCCATTTTACATACATCAATCACACTTAGGGCGTAACCTTTGAAGGTCGAACTTGGCGTCCCCAGCAATCAGGTTAGTGGTACATTTGTTTCTTGAATTAAGGCCTAAGAGCCTACCACAACGTAGGGCTCCGCGTAATCGCGGACAGTTCGACATACCAGTTACCGTTGGCTGGACTTGGGGTCGAACATTTTGGTAGCAGAAGCGCGGCTCTTATAATAATAAGATCCACTGGTTTAATTGGAAGTTTTGAATATTGTTGAAAACTTAAAACTTGAGTTTAATTACTTAACATAACTTGTAACTTAATAAGTTTTGAATATATTACCATGTCATCCGGGCTATCTAATTAAAGTTGAATCAATTGAAGTTGTATTTGTAATTTGTATTGTAGCCTCTTTCATTGCATTGACAGGTAGGATTTATTTGTGAAATTAGGAATTATTGGTATAATTTGGTATAATTTGGTACATAATTTGGTACATAAGTTGGTATATTGTTGTAAAAGTTGTTTGGTATTGTTGCAATTAATAATTGAATGTCATTGATCTGAATTTGAAAGGTTATCTAAATAATAATTACACATAGTCTAACATAATAGGACTTGAATTGTGTGTATTGGTTATTGCATTTATAGTAATTATTGGATTGTTGATAGAGATTCTCCGGCTCAATATTATACTTCAATTGTTGTATTTAATTGTTGGTGTGATCCTGCACAATATATACATTGAATTGTTATTTTATTTGTAACTAGCCATCCTTAGCAAGCTAGATTCATACTTGGAATAAGTACAGGGTTGGATTTGGACTTGAAATAATTGAATTTGAATTTTTATTTTGTTGAAACTATTTGGTCGGCTAACAAGTCATTGCTGTTTGTTTAATATTTGATTGTTGGTTGTTGATTGTTGTTTTGTATTAATATTTGATTGTTGCAATGGCCTCATTAAGGGCAGTCAGGGAGGCTGCTGCGGGATTGACCTCACAGTTGAGATGGTTCACATCGGCAGCTGCAACTGTTGAGCGTGTGGAATTGGAAGAGCTCACCCTTGCTCGGTATGGGCAAGTGATTGAGAGGATCAAGTCAGCTGATGCTGCGCTCACGCGCTTCAACGAGTACATCATGGACGTGGATTTGGGGGTGATGGATCAGACGGCCCGCGATAGGATTTTGGGTGACTATGACCAGATTATCCACCTGGGGGATGTCATATGTCTGCGAGCGCGGGAAATTTTGAAGAGCCGGGTGCCTGATGCGGCCAAGCCGCAGACCCCTGTTGTTGCAGGCCCTGGACTATTGAGTAGGTTGCCCACCCTGGAGCTGCCACGTTTTGACGGTCGCTTGGACCACTGGCTGGGCTTCCTAGATCTCTTTGAGAGTCTTGTCGATGCACGTTTGGACCTCGGACCTGCCCAGAAGCTGGCCTATTTGTTGTCTGTCCTGGAGGGCGAAGCCAGAGCCTTGGTGCAGCACTTGCCGGTGACGGATTCCTCTTACCCGACCGCTCTGGAGCTCCTCTCCCGACGGTATCAGAACAAGCGCTGCCTGGCTGAGGTGTACATCGACCAAATTTTGGGGCTACCGACCATTGTCAGCACGTCGACGTTGCGCACTGACTTGCTGAACCCGTTGGTTTCAGCGACCAACGCTTTGAGACGCTTGGAGTTACCGGTAGAACATTGGTCCTACTTGTTGGTGCACATAGTGCTGCAGTTGCTCCCCGCGGAGTTGAGGTCACGTTTTGAGCAGAAGTATGGTGGGGATATTGCCACCCATCTTCCCCCCTTTGACGACCTCCTCAAATTTTTGGAAGACGAGTGTCGGTTTGCGGATAACACTCGTGGCGCCACGGGGTCACCCCCACTACCTTCTCAGCCCAGAGACCAGGGACGGACTAGGGCCCGGGGGCCTGTTGATGTTCCCCCCGCCCCCCGTATTGCTGGCGCCCGGAGTCCTCGGGCTTTGGGGCCTGTTGATGTTCGCCCCGCCCCCCGTTTTGCTGGCGCCCGGAGTCCTCGGGCTAGGGGGCCTGTTGATGATCGCCCCGCCCCCCGTTTTGCTGGCGCCCGGAGTCCTCGGGCTAGAGGGCCTGTTGATGATCGCCCCGCCCCCCGTTTGGCTGGCACCCGGAGTCCTCGGGCTAGGGGGCCTGTTGATGATCGCCCCGCCCCCCGTTTGGCTGGCGCCCGGAGTCCTCGGGCTAGGGGGCCTGTTGATGATCGCCCCGCCCCCCGTTTGGCTGGCACCCGGAGTCCTCGGGCTAGGGGGCCTGTTGATGATCGCCCCGCCCCCCGTTTTGCTGGCGCCCGGAGTCCTCGGGCTAGGGGGCCTGTTGATGATCGCCCCGCCCCCCGTTTGGCTGGCGCCCGGAGTCCTCGGGCTAGGGGGCCTGTTGATGTTCGCCCCACCCCCCGTTTTGATGGTGCCCGGAGTCCTCATCATTGTGACTTTTGTAAGGCAACGGGGCATGTCATGGTGCGTTGCCGGGACTTTTTGAATTTGCACGTAAGTTCCCGCCGCCGCATTGTCAACGCACGCCGTTTGTGCTTTTCGTGCTTGGGGGCCCACTTCCATCGGGACTGCCCCGACCCCCGCCCGTGTAGAATTTGTGAAGGGTCCCACTTGGAGATTTTGTGCGCCAACGCGAACCGCTCCAGCAGACCAGCTTCTAAGGGGGGTTCGCGCATGGGGGGGTACCCCGGAGACGAGCACCGGGCTGAGACCCGCGATTCTGTACGCCGCACTCCACCCCCCGCGCAAGTTGAACGGGAGCCCCACGAGCGCCATTTGGTCTTCCCTCGTCAGGGAGAACGCGCATTGGCTGCTAGGCAGCAGTGGCCGGGTCGGCGCCGCTCCCTTTCCCCTCCGTTGGCGGAACGTCCCCGGCTGGAGTCGCGCCCTCCGCCATTCGGGCATTCGGTGGGATATGCCCCTCCAGTGATGGCGAGCGGCTTGGGACACCGCGCGGACGAATGGTTTGATTGTTGGCCTCGTCGTGAACGAAGGCAGCCTGGAAGCGGCGATCGGTCGCCGCCCAGACATCACTAAGAGATGGACGCCTGCCCCGCTAAAGGAACCCCCGATCAAGACGGTTTTGTTGCCAACGGCCTCGGTCACGGTCTGGGGACCCTTGGGTGACTCGATTGTGGTCTGTGCCATTTTGGAGACGGGAGTCCGGGGTTGCCTTTTGTCTTCTTGGTTAGCGGGACAGGTTGGCCTGAAGGTGAACGACCTTTCAGGTAAGATTTGGGGAATTGGCGAACCGGCTGACACCACTGTTGAGGGAAGGACCTGGTTTGAGGTCACCATTGTGAGTTGTCCTTACCCTAAAATTGGTGCTCCTGCCCTTGTTGTAACTGAACTTGGTACAATTGTTGGTGACTGATCGTCACACTAAGAACTCGCATGCCGGTTGCAATGCGCTGTTTGCCATTCTGCAGCGAGAATTTTGGATTTTGTCGGCTGATCGCGTCAATGAGGCGAGGCCCTTTGCTGGCGTCGTAACGGATTTTGTTGGTCCCCCTTTGTTGAAGACGTCCACCCTTCGTAATGGCAAGATTGTTGGGGCTTATTTGTGTGTTTGTCTGCCTGTCAACCAGGGCAGTACATTTGGAGCTGGTAACCTCCCTCTCGACAGAGGCCTTTGAGGCGACTTGGGAAAGATTTGTGTCTCGCCGTGGGTTACCTTCGTTGATTAGGTCTGATTGCGGTACGAATTACAAGGGTACAAGTAACTATTTGAAGGAGCTATACGCATTCCTTAATGAGAGCCAGGTTGATATTGGTAATAGTTTGGCCCGCCGAGGGGTCACTTGGTTGTTTGACCCGCCAGCCTGCCCCCCATTGGGGGGGTATTTTTGGGGCCGCGGTGAAAGCGGCAAAGGGACGCTGGCGGAGATTGTTGGGAGACACCGTTCTCACCTTTAATGAACTAGCTACGGTATTTGGCCGCATTGAAGCTGTGTTGAATTTGCAACCTTGTCAAGACTTCCAATTGATTAGCGGACGGGTAGGCCCGTCCGGGGGGGGTAGATGTTGCGTCCCAAATGTAATTTTGAACGCTCTTTTGGTGTGGCAACATTCTATTGTCTTTGACGTTGCACTTGACATAACCTCTCTTGACTTGACAGATTGATTTTGCTTGGAAAAAAAATGCCGGTCATGGGAACCGCTCTTGTGTTAATATAATTGGTAAAATATTGTTGAATTCGCCTGTTGAGACCGATAATTGGGTCGCGAATTATTTGTTGGTTGAAGTGTATTCCCCATTTGTTGAAATCCCCGGGGTATTGTTGAATCGTACGCCGCCTTGTCGTCGGTTGAGCTGGCACGCGGAATTAATTGAAAATCGAATTGGATCTCACGAGATATGAACAGATTAATTGTGTTCAGTGATTGATTGAACTTTGTAAGCTCGGATTAACAAGAATCCAGTGATATTTCTCGGAACATATCGCCTTATTGCGTCATCTCGTGTGGCACGCGTTTGTTGGGAACGAGTCGGATGTGTTGCTGAGTTGGAACCGCGCCATCTGGATATCGGCGCCTTGGGAACGTTCTACAACACTTGACTTACATCACACCTTTCAATTACTCACCCCATTTTACATACATCAATCACACTTAGGGCGTAACCTTTGAAGGTCGAACTTGGCGTCCCCAGCAATCAGGTTAGTGGTACATTTGTTTCTTGAATTAAGGCCTAAGAGCCTACCACAACGTAGGGCTCCGCGTAATCGCGGACAGTTCGACATACCAGTTACCGTTGGCTGGACTTGGGGTCGAACAACTTATGTATTTAAAATTAGGTTTTTTTATTCTGAATTAGAATAAGGACCAAATTCTATAAGTGCATAACACTTTTATTAACATATTTTTCATCATCAGTTTTTTAGATTCCACGTTATACTATCTCCATATCGTATTTTATTGTTACAGAGAAAATGATGGAAGTGAAAACGCGCTTATTACTGAAATGGATAACAAGAAAAACCATTTCCAACCCATATCAGGACGGCGAATAATTGATATCAATTACTTTTTACAAGAATATCAAGAAAAAGCACGCCACAATGATTTATTTGATTGTAAATCAAGCAGCTTCTGTTCAGTTGGTGAAAGAAGACATGGACTTATTTCGATCTTTAAATTTAAGTGCAATATGTGTAAAGAAGTTTGTTTGATTCCATCCGAAAACGCCAAAGATACTGAGCATATAAATGCTAATATAGCTGCTACCACTGGAGTTGTAGCCAGATAGGATTTTCTCAGATCGAAGAGTTATTTTCGGCTATAAACATCCCTATATATTTATTTTCTACAAAATATTTTAATCAACTGCAAAATAAAGTTTATAAGAAATGGGAAGAAACTGCTAGTGTTACAATGGAAGCTGCTGCCAATAAAGAAAAAGAGATTGCTTTAGCAAATGGCCGGACCAAAAATGGCTATGCTGTCATAGATGTCTATGTGGATGGGGCATGGTGTGCTAGGTCATATGGTTCGAACTATAAAGCTTCATCAGGTACAGCAGCCATAATTGGCAGAAATACGGGTGAGGTTCTATACTTCGGTGTCAAAAATAAGTATGTATTGCCTCGTATGTGCCCGAGCCGAAAATAAAAAAACTGCACCTCAAGACCACTTGTGTTTTAAAAATTTCCAGGGATCATCTAGTTGTTGCGGGAAAGTTCTACCGAGTTACCGCGGCCCCGGAAATTTAGGGCAGCCGAAGGAACAGGGTGGGTTTTTAGTCAGTAGAAATCTGACACACCCTTCCACTTGACCCAGAGCGGAAGAAGTTATTCGACGATTTTCCCACCGCAAAAAAAAAGGGATCGTCTAGTTCAATGGAGGCCGACATAATCGTTGAAGGTTTTAAAACATCGATTGCGACGTATGGCCTTATATATGGCAGAATGGTAGGAGATGGCGACGCTTCGACCTACTCTAAAATTCTTAACGCAAATCCGTATGAAAGCCAAAATTTGACGGTTGAGAAACTTGAGTGCCGAAATCACATATTGCGCAATTTTTGTAAAAAGTTAAGAGCGGTCATCACAGAAACAAGGTATATGTTGGCGCACCGAAAAACTGTCACTAATCAAAAAATTATGACAATGCGATATGCAATAGTGAAATCCATTAAACATCACAAGGCCTCGCAGAGTCCTGAAAGTGTAGCAATATCCGTTTTACATAACGATATTACTAAATCTGTATCTCACGCTTATGGTAATCATCAAATGTGTCTAAATTACTTTTGTGACAAAGAAAAAAACAGTGGTGGCGAACTGCAAAAGATTGAAAATTCAACATTTATCTTTAGTTTAATAAATGCTATTGTGCCCAACGTGGATTCAAAATCACGTAGTTTGATTAAAGACGTGAACACAAATACGGTAATATGCTTCAACAGCGTCATAGCAAAATTTACTGACGGTAAAAGAATAAATTTTGCTCTAAAAGGGAGCTATCAAGGAAGATGATACAGCAGCCGTTGTTTCGTTTAATAAAAAATCTGCAGTATCAACAATCCAAAAAGCTCTATCAAGTAACGCTCCCGGTGGCAAAGCTGAAAAAGTTGAGAACAGACGTGCGAAAAAACGAAAATTGAATATGGAACACCCAGTGAAGAAACGAAGAGTTCTAAAAGATGTAAATAAAGAACAACACAACTATGGTCCAGCCTGTTCATCGCCCGATATGTCTAAAAAAGAATATGATACATCAAAAGAAGAATTTCTCAAAAATCTGAAAACACTTACATCTGATAGACACAAGGTGGAAAGATCTACAATATTATAAAGAGACAGCAGCGAGTGGCTCGAAATAAGAAAACACATAATAACTGCTTCCAACTTTGGGCCAATATGTAAAAGAAAAGTCACATTAGATACAGCTCCCCTGGTTAAAAACCTATTATACAAAAAAATTTGGCTCACGTCACATCCATCGCATATGGAGTTGAGCATGAGCAGCAAGCTTTGCAGCAGTTGCAGCAGCAGGAAAATTGTATCATTGTACCCTGCGGTTTATTTATAGATAAAGACTACCCTTTTATAGGGGCAACGCCTGACGGCTTAATTGGAGCAGATACAATAGTCGAAGTCAAGTGTCCAATTACAGCACACAAAAAAGGACTTTCTAATTTTATAAAAGAAAACAAAATACAAATTTTAAAATATAATAAAAACATTAAAACTACTACGTTAAATAAAAACTCAAACTGGTACTACCAGATACAAGGCCAGCTACATGTGTTAGAACGACAAAAGTGTCCTTTGGCTATATGGGCAGGCGAGAATGAAAATGTATACACAAAGTTCATAGAAAAAGATGATATATTTTGGGAAACTAAAAGGAAACCAAAATTAAAAAAAAAATTACATGAAATGCTTGCTGCCCGAAATTATAGACAGCAGAAATGCACGTGTTATGTCCATTAGAAACTTATCCATCCAAGATAATAACGAAAATGTTCACCCTGATGAACAACCGCGACAAAGCACACGACAGTTAAATTTAAATTATTTTTAATGAATTAATGGTAATGATATTAATGAATCTAGTTTTATATAAAATAAGTAAGTAAGTAACTAATAATCTTAGGATGTTAATACTCGTATATTAATATACTTTCAACTGTTTCATAGAAGTAAGAAAAATGTAATCAATGATTTTTGTGATAAAATTATGGCACATAAATCTTATTTTTTTCACAATTGTATTATTTTTAACTATCCCTATTTTTTTTCGAGACAACTATGACATAAGTAGTTTAAAATTTTAAAATCTATACTAATATTATAAAGCGGAAAAGTTTGTTTGTTTGCTTGAACGCGCTAATCTTCGAAAGTACTGGGTGGATTTGGTTTCAATTTTGGTATGGAAGTAGCTTGAAGCTTGAGGAAGGTTATAGGCTACTTTTTACGCGACTGCAAAAAAGGAGAGTTACGTTTTTACCGTGATAGTATCCACGGGAGCGAAGCCCCGTGTGAGTACTAGTTATTAATAAAATAAGTTGAACTGCTGCCTGTTTACCTATAATGTGGCACTTCCCTCGGCTTTGGGTTCATACAAGTTCACGCCAGCGACGTAAGCGCACGGCTCGCTTCGCAGGAATCGCGGGCAACTTTTGGTAGCGATAAATGCCTACTTTGTTCGGGCTACCCGCCCTTAATAGAGAAACCTAACTATATTCGGGCGAAGTAGAGAAAAAGATACGCGTCGCACTGAGTGGTGTAGAAAACAACAAACGTCACTGCGTTCTTATGCGTGGACACAATTACTACGCAAACGAAATTAGACAGCGGCAGCGTGCTGTCGTAGTGGAGTACTACTGGTCGGCGCAGGCGAAACATATTTATATTGTTAAATAAATTACTAGGCGTTGTTTATTGCGACGGCTTGAGCTCAATAGTAAAAACATATTAAATAGAATTTGGCGGAAATCTCTTCAGCAGTAAAGTTTTAAATCTATCTTTGAAACTTTATTTTTGCTGACATAGCGTGTGAAATTTGACGTTCTTGATTGGCAAGATATACGTGAGGAGAGAGAGAGGAGCTCGAGGCTAAATAATAGCAGCCGCGCGGGTCGATCTCTGAGGTTAAGCTGCGCTTGGCTAGGTTGGTCCGTGGATGGGTGACCGTCATAAAGGAGATGTCTCCTTGCCTCGGGAAGCAAGTGAAGCTGTTGGTGCCGGCTGTCAACAGTCGTTACGGGTAGTCAGAAGCTAGAAGAACGTCTGACACTGGTCTTGCCAGGGGGTGTCGTGTTACCTAGCTACGCTTGTGGATGTCAAACTCTAATACTCGACTGAATCCGGTTAGACTGGAAGCCGAGCCCGCCGTAGTTGGGAACAGCCTAGCAGATGATAATGATTAGCAACATATACATATTCTTCAATACACTTCCTTGAAAACTGGCTCTTATCGCACTACGATTAGGTTCAACATGCAAGTATTTCACACTCGTGGGTTTTTTTCGTTTCTCACACACGAGGGTTTTATTAATTCCAGATTTTGCCACAGATAACAACTATTCAATTCCCTATATTCAGCAGTGATTGTTTTTTTTATATATTTAATGAAAACTAAAATTGTGTTTATGAACAGAATATCAGAAATAAACATTATTATTTATAAAATAATTTTGCTTTTATCAACAAATTGACATTTATTTGTGTTCTAAAATTATTATTTTTTTTTTAATATCAGGCTGTTTTGCGGCTTTATTTATACCTTTGCTTCTCCTTTAACCCGCGAAGGTAAAGCGCGGGGAAAAGTAAATTAAATCTTATTAATTTGTGTTTTTTGCGTGAGTATGTCAAATATAAGTTTTGATGAGAACAATTTAGATGCTACGCCGCCAGATATTGTGATTGAGGCTCAAACTGCTTGCGATAGCTTGTTGCCATCTAAATCGAAGCTAAAATATATGGCAACTGCATAATTTTCTTCAATGGAAATCAAATAAAAATGCGTCGTCATTTTTGGAGCAAGTATTTTTCTTAGAAAGTGTATTGAAAAACGTCGTTTGATACACGTGGACATTTTACTGCAGTACTCGGCTCCATAACCCCCTTGCTTTGCGGCTGGGGCGTAACTCCGCCTCATACACAATAACAAACTTTTTCCACTTGTATCAAAATATACTATTTGGCCTCACGAAATGCAAATACTTTTGAGCTGTAGTATGAGGCTCTCCCAAGTGACGCCACATTAATCAGTACTGTGCCTACCTTTAACTAAATTTGCTATTTCTATACACCTTAGTATTCCTTTATTATCATATTTATTTATTTATTACCTTAGTATTCCTTTATTATTTATTATCCTGCAAAGACTAGCGTCTTTAATTTTCAGGCCAAAAACCCCCCAAGTCTTCACGCCTCAAATTGGCTATTTGTCATCTAGCTGACATGGTGTATCCTTCGAGATAGTTCACTGTAATGGTTTGCGGAAGGCCCTTACTCAGCTCTCGGCGTTCGTGCAATGTTATGCATTGTTTGCGTGTGCTATATAAAGTATGTTTGTAGAAAAGAATTATGGGTTGCCACTGAAATCTATAAGGTACTGCTTATTTCAATATTTCTTCCAGCTGACTTGTGAGTTGTGACGGAGGAGGGTGAGAGACGTAGACACAGTGTGTAAATAGACAACCTTTATTTAACCTTTCAGCCTTTAAAGCAAGAGTATATAGGCATCTTCTAGGCTTGCTCGTCACATCGTAGACCTAATCTATCGCTTATCATCAGGCGAGATCAAGTGTGCTCATCCATAGTAAAAAAAAACATAGGCTATACTAACTTTTTGTATATAAATCAAACAAAAAAAAGTTTGAAAGTAATATAAAATATTTACGTTCGTTTCTTTACCGTATCGCAAAAAGAGTGACCCATGAATGTGATCCCGACTATGCACTTCTGTATCACACCCTGCATTGTATGCGAGCTAGTACTGCAATATTGCAACGCTTAAGTGTGTTTATCCGTTTGCTCCGTCATAAAACTGTTTTCGACACTCCCAATACCATGAATTGTCGTCACCATTACAATATTGTCGATTTCCGCGTCACTGACTATGAGATTGATGCCACTATCTCGCTGACGCTGTAGTAGTTTCAGTAAATGTATTGGGTTGAATGATTTTATTTCTTTGTGATTGTTGGGTATCACAGGATACACAGATAGTTGTACTTTAACATGCTGAGCTCCTGTACACCGACCGACGTTCAAAATGTGGCTCGTGTTCGGAGCATGTTTTCAAACTACGCGCGTCGTAGGAACTGTCATTGCTTCGAAAATTTAAACACCTCTTGTGTTGCATTTGAATTGGTGCCAGTTTCAGGTAACATATTTGACAGTCGTTACTGGTAGTCAAAAGCCATAAAATATCTACATTCCAGACCTACAAGCTTCTTGCAAGGGGTATCGTGTTATCCAGTTAATGCGCTATGGAGGTCAGATAAGTCAATCGGTTACTTCAAGGCAACAGCTACGATAGTAGTAAACAAACTTTTTTGAATTCATTCAAATGCATATGCAAGACTGCAACGAAAGCGATGCCTTCAGCATAGTATTTGTACAATGCAAGCCCATTTGTTGGAGCTGAGGAATTATTCTAAATCTGGCTTGCAACTTCTAAGGCACTAATGGCACTAAGCTTAGAATTTATCGTTGTTGGCGCGGGCGCCATAAAACCTTTGTTACGTGTTTCAGATTTTCATATTTTGGTTTTTATACTTTTGGAGTAACCACTGTTTCTAACCGACTTCAAAAAAAGGAGGTTCTCAATTCGTCTTGAACTTTTTTTCTTTTCTTTTATTTATGTATGTTACCTCATAACTCGGAGACGGCTGGACCGATTTGAAAAATTGTTTTTGCGTTTGAATGGGTATACTTTCTAGTTGGTCCCATTGTTACGAAATCAGGATTTGATGATGGGATCCTGGAGAAATCGAGGGAACTCTTCAAATATTATAGGCACACCTATAGTGTCTTGGGTATTTCTTATAGTACCTTGAGCAGTTGCTTCCGAAAAGTACCATTTGGGGAAGTTGAACTGATGATAAAGACCACAGATGGCCACAGAAACTCCTCAATAATAAGTATTTCGTGGATTGCGATTCGATTACTTGAGTACGGATGTTAAACATTTTATGCTCGTCACAATACCTATGGTGATGTAGAGCTGATGGTCAAGTACCAGGAGAACTCCTCAAAAATTAACGGCTATGCATCGGGAAAAGCAATATTTTGTAAAAGGTGATAAGTTGTTGACATTATGGCTTTTGTAACTAGATAAATTACAAACCGACCCACTAAAAAGCGTGAAAAAAAAAGAAAATCCAAAACCAATAACACCGACTTCCGAAATTAAAGTTATTTTTGGCTTTGTAGTGTTTTGATATGGAAGTCGGTTCTATTTTTTGCAAAAAATTTTTTTTTGCGGTTAATATTTCGTGGCATGTTTTCTAACGTCTTGTTATACTAAATAATGGTAGTTGTTTAACAAGTAACTTACTCATTATAATATATTGCATGTTGTGCGTTTTTGACGGATTTCCAAATGAAGTCGAGTACATATTATGATAGTTGATCGAAGCCACCATTAATTATTGATTTTTTCTCTGAGTTTCTCAATAGCGGATTAGAATTTGTAATTCCCTTGGAAAGCACCGAGGGATGTCGACATGTTAAGAGGGTCACCCATCTACAGTCTGGTCTCGGCCAATGTTGCTTAACTTTGAAGATCGACACATAATGACTTTATTGTTTTATACACGACCTCCTAGTGTGCCTTGATATTGTTCAATTATTAAAAAAATATTGAGATTAAACTTTCTGTGCTCAATTTTAGCCCTTTAGTTTAACAAAATCATAGCATTGCTGCATGATTATTGTGTGAACATTTCCTCACAAACATAACGTATGCGAGAGTAAACAATTTTTCCTACAATATCATGACGGCACATCAAGTTAATAAATATTGTACGAGAGCCGCGCGCCGCAGTGTAGGACGGTGACAGAAGCACAGTTTGAAATCAAATCAAATAACTGAGTAGTGCTCATCATCATGAGTAGAAACTTAAAGTATGTTACTAACAGGAACAGGGGGCCGGTAGGATTTAATATGAAGCGACGTTATGTAAAATACTTCTACTATTGAATGGTGTTTTTTTTTGCAAATTGGTTATAAATAGCACTTTAACATGTCATTCTTTTGTTATTAAAATAGATGAAGCTTGGTGTTTCCTAGCTAATTACCCTGGTACTGGACTGGATTACACAAAAACAAACTCAGAGGTCAACGTCTCTTAAAGTCTAGACAATCCGTACGTACTGGTCGAATCATATGAGAACCAGTTAGCTGCAATTGGTAGTGTTAGTAGTTTAAAAGTGTTATTTTAAACCTCAAAATAAATATCATTTCTCATTTAAACTTCGTTGGTAGCAGGGAAATTGATCTATTTTAATTATTTCTCGGACCAAGAGAGACCTTCTACATCATATTTGTTGTATATTCAGTGCGGAAGTTCACATGACCTACAAACGGATGACATAAACTTGTTTTTCAGTTTTTTGTTGACGAGGAAAGAGAGATACATAAAGGAAAAACTATTATTCTCATGGTATGTGGATGTGAAATAATAAACTCGCTGTAGACTGCTTCTACAGTTTTCATGACTGCACAATTAGGGTGTTGTTGCAAATTTTCGTATAGTAAATGACATACGAGGAGATTATGTATGATATAGCGTGATCAAGATCATACAACAATTCAAATAATTAAAAAAAAATTAAATGTTTGTTCTAATTTCCTACCTATCAAGATATGTGATAATTCACATATAAAATTATTCCCAAAAACGTGGCTTATGAGCGGGTTATACTGGAAGTGTATTTATAGAACTAAGTAGAGATAAGAATACCTTCATTGTACGTACGGCTAAGGAGTGGAATTCCCTGCCAGAATCTGTGTTTCCCGACAGCTACAACCTAGGAGTCTTTAAGTCCAGAGTGAATAGGTTACTTTTAGGTAAGCGTGCTCCATCTTCGATCACATCATCACTTACCATGAGGTGAGATAGTGGTCAAACGCGAAACTATTTTCAATAAAAAAAAAGATAAGAAATACAGAAGAATATTTTAAAATTGTAAATTATAATGTTTTTTTTTAAAATTTTCCTTAATATGTTTTTTTTATGAGCCCGCTCTTATATAAATTATATTTATTTTGCAAATCCCCACTTCTCTATAAGTATCTGTATGTTATACTTACACGTCTAAGCAACCGACTTTGATAAAAAATTGGTACAGAGATAGATTACCTTATATAAAGAACGCCATGTTGTGACGATAATCCTGTTTTTCATAAACCACAAACTTTATTTTATAGTACCTACCTACTATCAGAATATATATTTAATAGATACATGTACACTTGCATATGAAATGGGAATTAGGCAAATACAATCGGATGTAGTCGGCCAAATCTGTTCGCTGCAGCTGTGCACCTGGCGATGTAGATATACCTACATAGATCTACATCGGTATACAAAAATGGCTGGGTAGATATAGTGTGTTAGTTCAACGGTTGTGGCTGTACTATGTACATAAATGGTTATTTAGCATAGGTCAGTTAATAGGTCCTAGCTGAAATCTTTATATTTATTACTAGCTTTTCCCCGTTCAACATCCTGGTTCGCGCGGAAATTTTAGAGTTTTTCCGGGATAAATAGTCTGTTTTTTGCTACTCAAGAATATAATTTATCTCTATGGCAAATTACATTCTGGTCTTCATGCCAACAAATAACGTATTTGCGTTATTGTCTTAAGTTGTGATTTTCCACGCAGGAGTTAATCAAGATTACTCGGCTTTTATGTCTAAAATTAGTATTGACAGTAAGAAAATATGGTTTAGGGGTATACAACCAACTACTCGCTGCATATTTTATCATATCAAACAACTCCGATTTACAATTGTTTTCACTAGAAGCTGATAACATAACAATTAGAAAACGTCAGAGCAAAATAACCGTGAGTACAGAGAATTCTTTTGCATCCTTGTCAGTGGACGATGACAATGAATATTCATCTATTACGTCTTACGGCAAACATAACATAAGTTGCCCTCACTTACAACTTAACGAAAATCAAAATGAAACAATAACAGAACTAAAGGCATTAATTAACACCTTGCAAGAAAAATTGACTTCTGCGGATAGTGAGATTGAAAACTTAATAACAGAAAATGCTTCACTCAAAAATATCATAATAAACCATGAGAAAGTAATAAACAACCTTAAAAAAATATGCAATAGTACACCTAAAAGAGCTTCAGTCGTAACTAAGAGGAAAAGTATAAATAAAGGCAAACTGAACTTTTCCCATGAAGAAGACTACTTGCTTCAAAATCGAAATAAAGTCGAGAATCAATGCAAAAATTCGACACCTAAATCTGAAATAAAAACACAAAAGTTAAGTAGCAAGCGGACCACAACAGAAAAACAACAAACAAATACTTTTTGCACCTCAAATACAAAACAAAATAAAACAACTCAAAAACAGAAATACAGGAAAATGTGAAATCCTCCAGGAATAGGTTATGCATTGTTAGTGCAAACAAAACAAATAATATTATGTCCATTGCAGAAGAGACATTCCAAAACTTACAGATATGTCACTATGTGTATCCAAAATGCGGATTATTACAACTTATCCGCAAAGTACATAAAAAAGTTGTGGATTACTCATTTAGCGACTACTGTGTAATTTTTATTGGCGAGGAAGATTTTCAAAATACCCAAAACTACGTGGAAATCATAATAGAATTAAGGAAAACACTGGAAAAAATTCAGCATACTAATATTATTTTGTGCCTACCTACATTCAAACTAAGTGATTATTCAACAATGTTTAACTGGCATATCGAAACGTTTAACAACCTACTTCACTTAGATTTATTGTCATATAATTATGTGACAGTACTTGACTCTAATTTAAACTTACTCTACGATTTTACAATGTTTTCAAAATATAAAAGAAAGTTAAATAACCGAGGAATGAGAAATATTTTTAAAAATTTGATGTTACTTATAAATAATAATAATAATCTGTCAACGTCACCACTTAAACTTGATCTGACAAATAATGTAAACACAAATGCGAACACACATACCGAGTTTTTTCTTTGATAACATATATGTTATGCATCAGAATATTGCTGGACTTATAAATAAATCTGATCTATTAACCGTGAATATTCAAGAGCTGTTAAGCAAACAAATAATTGTAGATGTTATTTGCATAACTGAGCATTTTATAATGTCGGGCCAAGGACATCTCCTTCTTATACCTAATTATAAGCTCGCTGCATGTTATGCAAGGAGCAATATAAAGCGCGGTGGGGCCTGCATTTTAGTTAAAAAAGGTCTCGAGTATAAAGAATTACCCGAAATAATGAAATGCTCGGTTTCAGGCATAATAGAATGTTGCGCTATTAATATAACCCAACATAACTTAATTATATTATGTATCTATAGGCCACCTAATCTGTCTAACTTAAGTAAATTTTTCGAAAATTTAGATACTATTCTGAAAAATATATGTACATATGTTTAAAAAATAATAGAATTACTTTGGATTTTAAATGCTTTCTCTTATGTTACAATCTTAGTTTGGAAATAAATGAAGCGACACGTCTTGTTAGTAATTCTTGTTTAGATAATTTTGCACACAATACTAGACAAAAATGTCATTGCCAAGTGATAGACCTCGGTCTATCAGATCATACAGCTCAATTAACTAGGATAAAAGTAAATAAATCATGCAGAATAAAAACTTGGAGAACTGAGATAAGAGATACTTGTAAAGAAAATCTCATTAAATTTTATAAATAACTACAAAATCTATCTTTCTCTGACGTCTATAGCACAGAGGATTCAAACGAAGCGTATGACAACTTTTTTGAAATATTTAAGCTTATGTATGACTTATGTTTTCCCTATAAGCTAGTGACAATAAAATCAGAAAAACCAATTAAGTGGATATCGCGTGGCATAAGATTATGCAGTAAGAGGCGAAGAAATTTACTTTGGAAACATAGACTGTGGCCATCACCAGAAAATAAAATCGCTTTCGTTAATTACTCTAAGAGGTTTAAAAAAATAATAAAATTAACACAGAAAGCTCAAAATAATTACTTGATAAAGAACTCAAAAAATAAAGCAAAAACGTCTTGGCAAATAATAAATAACAGTAAAATGAATAGAGAACCAATTTCACAAATAATAATTAATAATAAAACAATAACGGATCCAAAAGAAATAGCAGAGTCCTTCAATAATTTTTTCATTGATCAAATTACTAGTAAAAATAATAATACATTATACGACGTTAAAAAAACAGACCATAACCCTAACTCAATATTTGTGCCACCAGTCATACCGCAAGATGTGATTAGAATAGTTAAATCACTTAAAAATAAAAAGAGCTTTGGTTACGACGGGATTTCCACTCAAGTTATTAAATTTGTTGCTAATAGTATAGCTGGCCCTTTAACTCACATTATTAACGTTAGCATATCATCAGGAACGTTTCCTGACAATTTAAAAACTGTGATTGTAAAACCAATTCATAAAAAGAACAGTAAAGACGATATGTCAAACTATAGGCCAATAGCTTTAATTTCAGTTTTTTCTAAAATCATAGAAAAAGTCATATATGAAGCTATACCATCATTCCTGACCAAATTTAATATTCTTTGCCATGAACAATACAGGTTCAGGAAAAATAGGAATATAAATATGGCAATTTTTGACCTGTTGAATATTATCATGCCCAATGTCGATACAAAAACGCCTATATGTGCTATATATACAGATATGTCGAAAGCTTTCGATTTTGTGGACCATAAAATACTGCTTCAAAAACTAAACGCCTATGGCATTCGAGGTAACATCCTGAAACTAATAAAAACATATTTATCTGGTCGCAAACAGTTTGCCGACGACAGTACAGTTATCATAAAATGTGACAATAATGAAAAATATGAAAACGATATAAACAGCACAATTCAAATTATAATAAATTGGCTAATAAGTAACAATTTACAAATAAATATCCAAAAAACAAAGATTATGCATTTTTACCAAAGACTTCGTATGAATGATATAAATATTAATTATAATAGTCAAAACGTGGACAGAGTAGATGTTACAAAATTTCTAGGAATTTTAATTGACAGCCAACTGACATGGAAGGCTCAGGCAGAGGCAATTTGCAAAAAACTTAGCGCATCTGCATATGCACTTTATAATCTAAAGAAAAAAGTTAACATTAAAACAGTATTACTAGCATATCATAGTCTCGTCGTTTCCATTTTAAGGTTTGGGATTATATATTGGGGTAACTGTACTGAAAGAGAGAGTATTTTTAAAGCTCAAAAACGCTGCCTACGTGCAATATTTGGTTTCAAAGTTACTAACAGCTGTGTTCCAATTTTTAAAAGTCATAATTTATTAACATTTCCGTGCCTTTACATTTTAGAAATTGCTCTCTTTGTTAAATGCAATAGACATTTATTTTTAAATTTATCGGAAAACAGATGCCGAGATGTCACTTTGCGATCTTAATACCTAAACTTGTTACGCATAGGTGGTTTTAGGACAGCTTTGTTGAGAAAAAGTGTCTTTGGTATGGCACCGACTATTTTTGACCACATTCCTAACTCCATAAAAGAAGAATCAGTATGTACTTTCAAAAAGAAATTAACTGTATTTCTGTTAAGCAAATGTTACTACTCCGTATCAGATTTTCTAGCTGACAAATGTTTAGTTTAAATCAAGATTTTTTACTTATGTTTGATGATGAACTGCATCAATGTTTGCATGCCTAAAAGGTAGAATGTACAAGGATGCTTATATAACTGTAACACCTTATTGTAAATACCTACATTCTGAGCAAATAAATGAATATTTTATTCTATTCTATTCTATTCTATTATCCAAACATAAGATATTTTTTCTCTAGATCAATTATTACTTTAGTTATAAACCAAATAAGAATTGAGACTTACGACATTTGGTTTCGAATCCGAACATGGTGAAAGAGCGCACGCGAAATTCAACTTTATTACTGCTACGTTAGCGTTTAGTACACAACGGCGGAACGCCCTAACAGAGGTGCATGAGGGCGGAGCTTGCGTGAAAGTTATTTTAGAGTGCCTGGTCTTAAGATGTGTACAGTCACGAGAAAGATAAGTACGTCTAGATGGGAGCCGCGCAAAATAATACTATGCCATTTACTATTGTATAAGTTTCAAAGGCGCGCGGTCATAGTGAAGGGGGTGATATATAATATACTTGGCTGTGGCAGTGCAAAATGCAGTAGCTCCATATGAGATACAGTTTTCCAGCTGCATTCTGTTAAACATAACTGCAAGTCGATGCAAACAGAGCTACAAAAAGGCTTGATAGATGATGATAACAAAATATGACTTTCAAAACACATTCCTTTATCGTATGCGGTTAGGTTAGCAGGAACTAAAGAACACTTTCTATTATGATTATTGCATACTACTTTTGCTTCACTTTAAAAACGGATCTTTCAATGAAGCTTTTCAAAACATAACGCAATCATCTAAACAATCAACTTCTCTTGGATAATTCCCACAAATTACCCTGAATAAATAATGAACACAAGTTTAATATCCACAATTACTCCAGTGCAGTAAAATACATTAGTAGATTGGTGGATCACATATAAATATTTAGCAATGGTTGTAATACATTAGACAGTAGACGTGCTCCTGAATTATGTATCAGAGGTGTGTGAGGAGCGGCCCGCTGACGGAACTATTGCATTAGTACGGACTGAAATACAGACGAAAAACGAAGTGATCCTATCAGGGTTCGAGTTTTTCTTTTCGTAATATGAAACACGTATTGATGATGGTAGTATACTTGTATTGAAACGATGTTATTAAAAATAACATTAACGGGATACCTACCTAGTTACTGCGGAACCCTACGTTTATTAACTTGCTTCATTCGTATACTGCAAATATAATAATCCATTCCAATTGTTGTTTCATGTTATTCCTAATTGATAACAATCTTATTGATCGAAATTCAATGCTAAAGAAAACTTGTCGATGTCAGTATATGTACATCTTAACTTATCCAGATTCCTCCATCCCTTGAACAGTATGTTCAGCCGGTGTTTGCGGTAGTTATTTGTTCATCTTTGAGTCGTAACGTTATATATATATAGTGCAAAGCTAGAAAGTCTGACACCAGTCTTGCCAAAGAGTCCTGTTAACCAGTTATTGTGTTGTGGAGGCCAGTTACACTGGAACCCCAATAATTCGGGAAAAAGCAGGCAGATTGATCGCTTGTAACTTAGACCACACTTCACTGATTGACTTTTACTTATGGTGAATAAAATTTAAGTTTATATCCAGTAAATAAAACAAGCTACTTGATTGTGCTTCTGAGTGGATGTCCAAGGGATCCCTTGTGTGTGGTTACTACATATATGTTAGGACTTACATTTTAATATTCTTAAGTAGTTCTTTGTTTGATCGCATTTGCGTTTGAGAGGGATAATGTAAGTGGGTTTCTTTTGTTTCTTTAAGTAAGTGATTGTTTGTAGAGGAAATTTTGGATTGCGATATTTGTCGTATCATTTTAAGTATCCTCCAAAGAATTGAGCAATATCCGCACAAATACAGTGCTTTGATTTGACGTTATCCAGAGTGAGTCTGAGTGAGTGGTTACTGCAAGTATTAACTTGATTATTTTGTCTTACAACAGTATAGAGGCGCAAAGACTTACAAAACAAAAAGTCTTAAACATCGTGCTACCACGAACAAATCAACAAAAAATATTAAAAATATACCCAAACGCCAAACATAGGAAAATAATTACTCAATTCCAAGCAACCAACCAATCGTGGAGCACAAGTAAAAGAACTTTTCCCGAGTAAAATTTCCCGAGGCATTAATCAGGCGTACTTAGTTGGAATCCCGGGATAGCAATAAAACATATCGGCGTTCCGTATTGACAATATAATCCGGGTAATTCCGGAGCAGTCCGATATATCAGTTTAGTTTGACAGTCGGTTTATACTTCGACACTTTGCAATGAAGGTATTATGAAAAGCGTTGCTTTGATTTGAGTTATAATGAAAATAATAATGGCTTATTAGTTATTACTGATAAATGTGCTTGGTTTTTTTTTTGTTATAATTCCGGTCAGGTCTGATTCCCTTACTCTTTATGAAAGCTAAGTATGGCTAAGATAAAAATAGTTCATGTAAAAATATATTTGCTTTTATTTATTTAACCAGCCACTTGGTCTTTTTATTTGGGCCAAAAATTAATCATCATCATTACCATCTTTCTTCAATAACGAAAATATAACCTAAAAAACTAAATATACAGGTTACTAGGTTACGTTTAGGTAAGCGTGCCCCATCTTCGACCACATCATCATTTAACATCAGATGAGATGGTGGGCAAACGCGGACCTATAACAAATAAAAAGAAATAGAAATTAAACATTTCGACTTGATCGATCAAACGACAAAAAATCTTTTGAAAATTCAAGAGTCTTTGTTTCTCATTCCATTACTATAAGAATTATAATTGTACAAACAGTATGTTAATAACCCTGCACGTATATTTTTACTGACGCTCCAAAAACCTTGTTACCCTAACAGTCTTTTTTTTCATCTGACTGGAAAAAAAAAATACTTTAGTTGTGATACCCTGCGCGGTGGATCAGACCGGGATAAAAAATAATTATAAAATAAAACCGATCTTTCAGGGGATCAGACCGGAATAACTCGGTTCTGTTGGGAATTTGTTTGACAGGACTCTGGACGATCTCTACTCTTATTTAAATTGCTGGTTTTCAAAGAAATGTACGTAATCAGTTGCTGTCCTATGATACGCAGCATGCATGTTCCAAAAAACAATCATTAAAACTTTTACAAATATAATACTAGTAGTTTTAACGCCCTATAAGTATGAATTTCAATAACATTTAAATTATTGTTCCTAAGTAGTATACCAAACTATTTTTTTATTATTAACCATTACATGATGTGGAGGAGGTCAATTTTGGTTTAATTAAGTCATTTAACAAAGAAAGCAACCGTTACATTTAACAGCCGACCACCTCTTCAAATAAACGATTAGCCTTCGACAAATACATTCTCGTTACAATGAAATAGATAATTCTGACGAGACCGACGTCTGCGACTGAAGCTCAATATTATCTCTGTACCTATTCTCACTCGCAAATAAGCCGTATTTGATAATTCTGGTGAATACAGTTCTAACCTGTATGTATATTACAGCTATGCGTACTGAAAGGTTAAGCGGATTTGGTCATATGCTTCTAACTTAATCCTAGATGATTTGAATATTATGTGTAGAACATAAATATGTATAGAGATACAAAATTAACTGCTTAAAGGAAAGAGAAACCACGATTAATGTACTTTATAGGACATGTAATCTCTTTTGCTTTTTTATTTCCTGCCAGTTTAGAGTTAAGGGATAACCGGTTTAAGGCATTCCGTCTGACACACTCCTGACTGCTTGCTCTTTCAGTGATATTGTTTTATAGGTCTGTCAAAGAAAACACATGTTAGCTGCGCATGGGACAGACACACACCAGCTATCAGCACTTTCTGCACGCTTGCATATTCTGTGTAATTACTTATTATTGTTCTCTTAGTGTCCTTTAATTCCAGTGCAATTTAGTTATTCATTGATCATTCGAGCTAGACCAGAATACATTAACGTAGTCAAGCTTTGGGGCGTCAAACGTTCAATTGAACACTAAAAGCAAATTTTGCAGCCAATACTTGCCACTTCTCTGAAGGACTCAGTTACAAAGATCATAGTGCGAACCTTTGATAGAGCCCAATCAGATTTCTATTACGTCTTTAACTAGCCTATGACTATTCCCACTTCTGGGACAGACGCCGCGCCGCCTCTCTACAATATGGAACTGGCCGTAATTGTGGCTTGCGGGCTCACAGTTTGAAACGAGAAAACTACTGGCCTCATGATAGTTTTGTCCCTTATCATTTGATGTTCACTACAATATATACATTTAATTGTTTCAGGTACATCATTATCACAGTATGAAGATGCGGTAAAATTTGACATGCAGCATATAAAAAAGTAAGTACATCAGCTTTTTATATGTCTTGACCATCGACCAATTTGTAGGGTTTATGAGTAAACTGGACGTTTGATTGACATGTCCAGTCATAAAATTACTTCCTTTATCAATTAAATACATACACAAATAATTTACATTTGATACTTGCACCTGAATGCTTAAATTCAAATTCAAATTCATTTATTGAAAGTGTTACGTACGTGCGAATCAAACGGCGAATTGCTTAGCACTGACAATTTTTTATTTAAAAAGTGACATGTGCGTGAGGTTGCAACCTGCACAACTAAAACCTGCTTTCACATATATAACACCCCTCCCTTACAAGTAATGACTTAATTCTAAAAAAACTGTTTATAATCAAAACGAGGACGATTACGAGTTGACCTGGCTTGTGTAGCAGGAAGTGGTATATCAAGTCCCTGTACTTGAGATTCCGTTCACACGACACGAGCACACACGACACGACACGAGCCACACACACGATGACACGAGCTCATCGTCTGGGACAGTAGTTGGACAGACTTGTTCCGACTGTGATGTGATTTCAGGTACAGTTTCGATATCGGTCGCGTCGGAATCACTGTCAGTATCCCACGTTGAAGATGTGTGCTGACATTCGGCACTATGAAATTTCCTTATCTGATTCTTATGTCTTGTTACATATGAGTTCAATTCTGGAACGAAAACTTTATATAACACCCTGCCAATTTTTTTAACTATTGTTCCTCGTATCCAAAAATGTTTTATCTTATTCACATATTTTTTAATCATCACTTCTTCTCTTAAATTAAAGTCTTTACTCTTTTTACCACCGTAGTATTTACTCTGTAATGATTGTTTACATTTCACCGCTGCGGAGAGCTCCGATGAGGAAGGCGATGGAGTCGGTTTTAATAAGTCTAACCTACACCTGAGTGGGCGGCCATATAACAACTGTGCCGGTGATTTATTAGTCGAGCTATGTGTGGAGTTTCGATAATCAAATAAAAACTTGTTTATTCTATTGTCCAAGTTTTTCCTATCATGGCATGTCAATAAAATACTTTTGATACCTTTTTTTACAATTTTGACGGAACTCTCGACTTGGCCGTTACTGCTAGGATGGTACACGGCCGAAAAAAGTTGACGGATACCATTCAACCTACAAAACTCACTGAATCTTTGCGACGTGAAGGATGTACCGTTATCACTTACTATAATTGCCGGTACTCCCGTTCTAGACATCAACTCGTATAAACGCTCAATTACTGCGTCCGATGTGATGGTGGACTTCATCGAAAAACATTCAACCCATTTAGAATAAGCATCGACAACTATGAGATACATGCGATCATTTAATGGACCTAAAAAATCGATGTGTATCCTATAGAAAGCATGTGGCGGAAACGGCCAAGGCGCGAGCGGGGCGCGCGGCGGAGCCGGTCGCAACTGAGCGCACACAGAACAAGCGCGCGCCGCGCTCTCGATCGCTGCGTCGATTCCTGGAAACCACAGCCGCGCGCGCGCTTCCGACTTCATTTTGACTACACCTAAGTGCGAACTATGTAACTCCTTAATCACCTTGCCATGTAATTCCGCTGGAATTACAATTTTATGACCTTTCATCAGACACCCTTCCTCTACTGAAAGTTGTGTCCTGCATAGATAGTAGGGTTTTAAAACCGAGTCCGTAACCTTTCGCGGCCAGCCGCGCTGTGTGTACCCCACTACCTTTTGCAATACTAAATCACGGTCGGTAGACATACGAAGTTGATCCAGAGAGACCGGTAAATCACCCTCTACAATAAAATTTACGTATGCCGACCGATCCTCACATTCGTTCACCTCTTCACGTAAATCCAGGCCCGTACTCGGTTCATCCGTGCTTGTTGCAATAGAACGTGACAGGAAATCTGCTATATTATCGGCGCTTCGAACGTAGGTTATTTTGAAATTATAAGCCGCTAAAAATATTGCATAACGCTGTAATCTATTCGCTGTCACTTCTGGAATCCCCTTGTGTGACCCGAAAATCGATAGAAGTGGTTTATGATCTGTGCGTAATATAAACGGATCTTCCCTACCATATAAATATTGGTGAAACCGTTTCACGCCGAATATAATCGCGGTCGCTTCTTTCTGTATTTGATAATATCTCTTCTCAGCTGGAATCAAGGAGCGAGACGCAAACGACACTGGCCTTTCAAGTCCGTCCCTGTCAACCTGCGATAACACCGCCCCGAGACCATACGGAGACGCATCGACTGTCAAAATAATAGTAGCGTTCTGATTGAAATGTGCTAATACATTATCTGAGATTAAATATCGTTTAATTTCGTTAAACGCTTGTTGGTGTATTTCTGTCCATAACCATTTACTATTTTTATTTAGTAATTGGTACAATGGACAAAGTATTGTCGAGGCCCCCGGTACAAAATTCCTATAATAATTAATTAATCCTAAAAAAGATTGTAACTCGGTTACATTTGTCGGTATCGGGGCGTCACGAATAGCTTTTATTTTCTCAGGTGATTTACGTACACCATTCCTGTCAATTATGTGTCCTAAATAATTAACTTCGTTTTGAAAGAAAACACACTTATCCTTTCTTAAAGTCAACCCAGCTTCTGCTAACCTTGCTAACACTGTTCTCAGTCTCTCTAAGTGCTCCGATCTGTTTTTTCCCGTCACCAAAATGTCATCCATCAGACAGAGTACTCCATCTAACCCCGAAACAATACCTTGCATAGCCTTTTGAAAAATGGCGGGAGCACTAGATAAACCGAATACTAACCGCGTATACTTAAAAAGCCCTCTGTGCGTATTAATACAAGTTATTAATTGTGTATCATCATCATCCGCTAGTAATAATTGATTGTAAGCACTCGATAAGTCTAGTTTGGAGAACTGCTCTCCCCCGTGTAACTTTGCAAAAAGGTCATCGACTGTAGGCAATGGATATTTTTCGATTATAAGTTGTTTATTTATCGTTGCCGAGTAATCTGCGCAGATTCTGATTTCCCCGTTCTTTTTAAGGACAGGAACTATCGGTGAGGCGTAATCGGAATACTGCACCTGTGCTATTATGCCTAATGACAATAAGCGATCTAACTCGTTGTCTATTTTACTACAGAGTGCGTATGCTACCGGCCGAGCCTTACGAAAAACCGGTTTGGCATCAGGTCTTAACGATAATCTTATTTTGTATTTAGTGAAACAACCTATTTTATCTGAAAACACCGAAGGATAGTCATTCACGAGTTTGTCTATCAGAATATTTTCATTTTCGATGGCACAATATTTTATAGGGGAAATTTCTAATCCAAAAAGCCTTAAAAAATCTCTCCCCAATAATGGGGGTCCACCGTCGCGCACCACGTAAACATTAAGCGTGTGTGTGAGACCTTGGTACGACACCGGCACTCGTATGACGCCTAAGGTAACAATCCTACCTCCACCATAACTTTTTAAAGTTGTAGTAGTATGCGATAACGGAATTTTAGAAAAATATCTATTATAAGTTTTATTTGAAATAGCTGAAACGGCCGCTCCACTATCGATTTCAAATTGTAAATACATACCGTTAATAAGAATGCGCTCTGACATTGGCTTCGATTCTGACTCACAGCGAATATTACTAATGCGTTCGACTTTACCTGTATTGCCTTCCTCTCCGGATTTCTCCTCAACATATTTCACTGAACTAGACGTTTTATCGGTACACATACGCCGTAAATGACCCTTTTGACTACACTTCCGACATGTAAAATTTTTAAAACGACAATCGATCGATTTGTGATTTTTAAAACCACACACAGTACATTTAGACACGTCGTTCACTTTCCTATCCGTAATTTTGAACATCTCACTGGACGCCGACGCCGAAACCGCGGGAACAGTAGCGGCGGCTGCGCGCGCACAGCGCACGCTCTCCGCCAACTCCACCGCCTTCGCCAACGTCAGCTCCTTGACATCCTTCGAAAACAGCTTGTCGCGCTCGGGTCCGCTCATCATACCCATGACGAACCGGTCTAGCAACGACTCCTCTAAGTTCCCGAAGCCGCAGTGAGCCGCTAGCCCCCTTAATCGGGCTGCCCATTGTGCGTGACCTTCGTCTGCCCTCTGAGTCGCCGCGTAAAATTTTGAGCGCTCGGCAAAACCATGACGCTTTGGTGTAAAATGTTGGTCCAATACGTTCAAAATGTTCTGGTACTCTTCTTCTTCCAATTTCCTTGGCAGGACTAGGTCGCTTGCGAGTTTGTAGGTGGACTCGCTGAGTGTCGTAAGCAATATCGCTTTGCGTTTCACACCCGACTTGTCATTTATCACAAGGTCGTTGGCGATATACCACTGCTGAAGACGATGTTTGAACGACTCCCAATCTTGAGATGTATAGTCAAAGGTATTAAGGATACCGAAAAAGTTGGCCGCCATTTTGCAAGCGTTGTAGTTCCCTCGTCGCCACTGTTACGTACGTGCGAATCAAACGGCGAATTGCTTAGCACTGACAATTTATTATTTAAAAAGTGACATGTGCCACCTGGTTGCAACCTGCACAACTAAAACCTGCTTTCACATATATAACAGAAAGTAAGTAAGTTTATAACTTTTAAGTTGTTTTCTGCATTCAAGTATTTTGTTAAGTCCTGTATTTTTTCTTTTGCTTCTGTTTCTTTAGTGTACTTAAGATACAGCAAATTTGCGTTTGAAATCCTCTCTTTATAGGCTAGCATAATAAACTAAAACATTCAATGATGAATAACATCAGTTAAAATTAAGCAAACTCATAATTTAATCGCTAAGACAAAGATGACCAAACCATGAGAGTCCCTGAAATAGTAATTTCTAGATATTTGTTTATTTTAATATCTTTTTATTTTCAATTCTCATCGTTCTTATATACCGAACAACCAAAATAATGTAACCAGGATTTTTGTTGTATGTAATTACATTATTTATACGTGTCAGTGAAGTCTCTTGCGCGTTCTTCTCTATACAGTTGTACGTTTTAAAGGACAATACAATAACTTTTATATCTGAGAGAATCCATACAGTAATTATAACACTAGAACTAGCTTTACCTTCCTACACGCAAATATGTGTGTATGAAGGTGAAGTGAGTGTATCTTGTGTACTTATGTGGTATCCAAAAGTATTATTTAAAAACTGCTCATCTAGTTTATTTTGCGTAAACCTGAATATAGGCTACTACAAACTGATTAAATAACACCCTATCTTCGCCTTCCCAAATCATCTCCCAAACACGTTATAAACATTAAACTATTCCCCATACAGTAAGACCCTAATCAACACCTAATACGTGTTATCAAGATGAACTAACTAAATGTTCCCGACGGCCATTGAAACTGTTATGAAAGATAACCTTATAATATAGGCGAAGCGTCGTTAAATTGATGGAGGGACATCCTATTGGATAGTGATCCCTTTTCTTATACATTATGAATGGGTTAGCGAGGGATATGTCAGGGCCATGATAGTTTATGTTCACATGAAATATAATTTTCCGTGGTCAGTAGTAAAGGTTAATTTTGGGTTAAAAGGAAGCATATTCGGTGCTGACATAGTTTATGAATTTCAGCAGATAATGTTGTGTACTTGGAATAATGAACGGACTATCTACATACGAGTTTATATAATATTATGGCACTCGGTACGCGAATCAAACTCACATTTTGTCGGGTTTTCTAATACACGCCTTAGATAGTAGTCTTTTTCAAAAATATAAAACAGGTCTACAGACATTCTGGAAAAAATTGTAACTCAAATGCAGTTATAATTTCTCCCATCATCCTCTGCAAGAATAAAAAAGATGCAAAAGTATTTATTGTAAAAATATGTTCATGATAAAAATAAATTGTTAAAAAATACGCTATCGTACTGATGTTTGCTGTTAGAGAATACAATTTTGGGTTAAGCTTGCTTTTGTAGATTTAGCTGTCCTGTTGTATTTAATTTTTATGTTATTGTGTGTGCAATAAGGAATTCTGCCTTTAAAGCAAGTGAACAGGCATTTTCTGAGCTTGCTTGTTCTATCTTAACCCTCATCTACCGCTTACCGTCAGGCGAGATCAAGGTTAAAAGTGGGCTCATCCTGAATAAAAAAAAGCAAAAAACTGCTATGAATATTCAGAAAAAAGCACTACATTACTAATCCTGAAACAAAGAGCAAGCTTGAAGCATAATTTATCGGACGCTTCAGATTAAACCACGATCGGAGCTAACTGGTCAGAATCCAGATTTATTAGACTATCAGCACAAATGAGTGTCATCCTACTACACAAAAGTCTACTTAGCACTATTACGGTGAAAAATATTTGCGCAACAGAAGGTTCATTTACGACTAAATGAAACTTTTCTAGCGCAAATACTTTTATAGCTTTTGCAATGCTTAAAAAAATAATGATGTGACTATGACTTTCTCCTGCATTAATTAATACATCAATATTATTATTTATTAATACATATAATAAAACAGTAAAAGAGTGTATCTGTACATTTAAATTTTATACAAAAATAACAATTAAGGTGGGTTAAGAAACGGTAACACGGCAAAAAAATAAAAAAGTCTGCCTGTTTGTCTGTTTGTATTGTACACGCTAATCTCCGGACCTACTGGATGGATTTTAATGTTTGGTAAGTAGATAGTTGACATCCTGGAATAACATATGGGCTTATCCCGGAATTCTCACGGGATCGAGATTTACACGGGAAACCCTCCCACGTGAACGAAGTTGCGGGCAGCAACTAGTACAGTAAACCCAGGAAAAATATAAGATACTGCCCACTGACAGCATTCTTTTCGAATAAGCTTTTAATGTATAATTTTTTGTCAGTATCATTGTTTTGTCAAAGCGAATAGATCTATCTTACAATTAAAGCGACAAATCAAGACCGGTTTCAACGGCAACAGGTCGAAGAGGTCTGGAACGTTTACAGGACAATAAGGATATTACTATCTTGCCCACTTGCGAAGCTTGCAACGGAAAATAAAAAATAAAACTTTGTTCTTTACAGATTCAAGTCCACAGATCTTAAGAAAACATCTCTTGGTAAGTGCACAGAGTAAGTAATACGTGACAGAAGCGACATTCATTTTGTACGCGTATCCAACTGTAATATTGTCGCGTATCTTTTTATTTTTACCGCAACCGTCTTTGTTTGAAAGGAAAGTTCAAAATATCGTTCTGTATTACGTCACAAACCACCATCAATACCACCGCTACAAACTACACAGATCGATCTGACATCAGAAAAACTACTTCGTGATACCCAAGTTTTTCATGCAATTGGAACATATACAGCAGCCCGAAAGCACGCACTGGGCAGGTTCACAGTCGCAACAACTATCTAGGCGGAGGATCCTTTCTTTCCAATGAAGATTTGCGGGATACACCTTGTTCCGCGTACCTCTATGCAGTAGTATTTATAATCAAGTAATTTGTCTAGTCTTTTAGAATCAGATTCTGACTCTGGATTGTGAAATTAATCATATTACACGGAGTGACTGAACCATGAAGTGAATACGGGTAAAAATGCATCCTTAAAAATTTCTTGTGTATGTGTGTGTGTATGTGTTCTCCTTTTCAGAATGTATACGAATATGACATTGACTTGGAACTATCGCATTAAATTTTTTATCGTGGTTTTCCTTGGTCGATTTATATTTGAAGTTCTGAGTATTTTTTAAGACAAAAATCCAAGAAAATATTTTATAATTAAAGGTTGATTTGAGATATTAATAATCAAATTATATGAGACTTTGATTCTGGTCCTTTCTCTTTAATACCTTCAAAATAATCTTTTTTTCTAAAGTTTCGTCCTGACTGCTAGACACAATCAGTATAAAAGAAATAATCAGATATTACTAAGTCGTTTAACTCGAAACACGTCTGGTGCGGTAGGAAAAACATTAATATTTCTCATTTTTTTCCTAACGTTCCCCAAAAAGAAACTTAAACTCAAAAATCGCGGAAAAAATGTTCGATTAATGTCAATCAGTCTATAACTTATACATTTGTTTCCGAAATAGAGCAAACATACTAGAATGCTCTAGAGCAGGGTTTCCCAATATTAGCCAAGCGAACAAAATTTTATTTTTTATTAGCATCTTTGCTAAATAAACAAGAGAAGTTATTAAAGAGTCAAGTTTTGACTAAAATGTACCTATCTCAGCATGCGCTGAGACATCTTGATAGGGTCCGCGGCGACTGGGTAAAGTACGTAGAGGCATGTCTTTAACTAGAGGATTTCTTGACGGACTGTTTAGAAAAGTGGAAAGGTACTTCAGCTGCAGCTGGTTATACATGAAACCGGCCCCAACATAGTAAGGAAAACGCTAGTACACATGTATCTCGCATCATACGAACAATTATAGAAATCTCGTATCGCACAATCATTACACATACATACAACAATAAACTTAAAATATTAGTATTGTATCGTTGTAACTAAGATAACGTGATGATACTTCCTAAGTTGTGACGACCACATTTTGTTACAAAAACACAACAACAGTGAACGTTAAAATTCCCCGAATGAAGACAATTAGAGCCCCTAACTTTCCTATTAGTATCCAAGCGGATGAAAATTTGAGAAGGGTCTGTAAAAGTTTTCGGGTGTCATTGTCACCTTTGATACCGCGATATCTTGGTAGCGGAATGAAATTCGACGGAAAGATCAAAGTCGTTTCAGAATAAATTCTTAAAATACTGGAATGCCTTTGTCGTAAATCAGACACACCTGTAAACATCGTATTTACAAAGAATGTTATAGCTCGAAAAAAATCTTAGGTATGTCAGAGAAAGGAAAGTTGGAAATTCCTTGAAGGTTAGTGTTTGTAGAATTTATAGAAACAACATAGAATTCAAATAATGTTCAAAATTCAAAATTCATTTATTTTGTGAACACAGGGTACAATGATCTTATGTATATGTGTATAGTGTTTGATCCAACCTATGTTCCGCCGACAGGCATACAAAATAGTGATGCTAGGATCAAAATTAAATAAAATAAAAATAAAAAAACAATGTCAGCAAATAAAATTGACAAAAGTTAAATAAAACAGTACAAAAAGATAAAGCAATGTCAACAATATTATAGTCGTCAAAATTAATTAAATTAAAATAGTCTAAATGTCATAAAAAAATACAATGTCAGCAGAGATTAGAATTGTCAAAACTTACAATTGCATTATAATAAAATAAAATTAAATAATAACAAAATAATAATTCCAAAATTATGATTAATTAAATTTATCATTCAGAAACTGGTCTAATGTGTAATAGGATTTTTCAAGTAGCAGCTTCTGTAGTGTTTCTGAATTTTTGTAATGGCATACATTTAATTGCATCGGGAACTTTATTAAAAACTTGGGGAGCAATACCAAAGAAACTTTTCTTCATCAGTGCAGTTTTACATTTAACATGGCATAATGTGTTCATATATTGAGCACGTATGGGTAATTTCTTGACTGTGGCCATTTTTTTAAATAAGTGGGGATTATTTTTTACAAACAAACAAGTTTCCAAGATGTACAAAGCAGGAAAAGTTAAAATATTATATTTTTTTAAATACGTGATGCAACTGTCAGTCCTTCTTAAACCAAACATCGACCGTATGCATCTCTTTTGAATTTTAAATTTTAAGTAATGTTTTGGTAGCATCATTTTAATTTTAAAGTTTTCATACTAATGAAATATAAATTACTGATTTTTTAAATGGATCTTTTGTAGGTGAAAAAAAAAAATATCTGGGTAGCTGATAAATGCAACGTAAACTATTTTTGTATATATTTATTCAACCACGAAAATTTTCTTTCACTTCACTGGTACATTCAAGGGTCGGAGATTGTATTGTTGGTACAGCTTTATCGTCTTTTTTGTTTGTGCTGAATACAAAATATTTTTGTTGCCATCTTCACTAACACTTAATTACACAAAACCGAGCTGATCGAGATTCATAATTATGTCAGCACATGTACTACTTATCTATATACTATTGAAAGCTTAGCAAAACATTAGCCAAGTGTTTCATATTCGCATCGGCGTCGGGAGGACGATGAAGTACCTGGGACTCGTCCTCGACAGCCGGTGGAACTTCAGGGAGCACTTCCTGAGTTTGACCCCAAAGCTGAACCGGGCAGGAGCCGCAGACCACTAAAGTTGGTCGTATGCCAGAGGGTCATGGCTATCCGAATGATCCGGGAATACCGCACGATCGCCGGCGAATCGGCTAACCTCCTTGCCGGATTGCTGCCCTGGGATCTGGAGGCAACTGCCCTCCAGCGCGTCTATGAATGGCGCGTGGAGGCGCAGCGCCGGGGCGTATCCCCGCTGCCTCGAGAAGTCGAGGCGCGGCGGGAAGAGCTCCGGCGCGATCTCAGGGTAGTATGGAGGGAACGACTGTCGCAACCGACGGCCGGGCACGCCGCAATTGCGGCGGTAAGACCCCTCTTTGAGGAGTGGCTAGATCGGCGTCACGGCGTCCTGACCTACCGCATGACGCAGGTCCTCACCGGACACGGAAGTTTCGGGAGGTACCTGTGTCTGATGGGTAAGGAGGAGACGCCTGGGTGTCACCACTGTGAGGGTCGCCCTGAGGACACAGTCAAGCACACGGTGCAGGACTGCCCCGCTTGGGCAGAGCACCGACGTGTCCTCACGGCGACAATAGGCGGAGACCTCTCGCGCCCGGCCTTGGTCGAGGCCATGCTGCGGGGCGAGAGGGAGTGGGAAGCGGTCGCCTCCTTCTGCGAAGCAGTCATGCTTTCGAAGGAGGAGTCGGGCCGCGTGAGGGAGAGGATGGCGTCCTCCCTCCAGCCCAGCCGCAGTGGTAGACGCCCACGGCGTCGGACGTCGGCCGACGATCTCCGGCCACCGTAGGCGCGGGCATGCGGACAGCGAGTAAAGGGCAACTCGTTGTCCGACCATGGACCATGCCCGGGTCGACGGCGCGTCGTGTTCCACGCGCGCCTCAAAGAGCGTCAGCAACATAACGAGGCCCCCTCTGCAGAGGGCCGTAGCCTGCCGGGGTGGTGGGACTCATCCCGTTACCGTGGCACCAGTACGTAAAGGGTTATTGAAGGAAAACCGTGGATTTTAGTCAGTAAAAGTCTGACAGCCCCTCCCACCCTGCCCGGAGTGGGAGGACTTATTTGATAATTTTACCACGTTAAAAAAAGAAAAAAAAAGTGTTTCATATTAACATAAATATGAAAGAATCGTCTTGGCTGATGAGCCTTAAATTCCTTACGTTCTGTTCGGTAAAGGGAAATAAAACGAATCAGTGTAATCAGATATAAAGACCGAGCAGACAACGGAGTGACACCAACATACAAAGGTTTGGACTCAACTTCTCCACCCTTTCTTATCTTCTATCTCACTTTCAGGTGATATACACACTCACCTAGGATACCAAATAAAGGTGTGGTAACGAAAGTACACCTTTGTTATAAGACTGCCACTTCCAAGTCAATTTAGTAGATCAAACTTAAGTTATTTCCTATGGGAAATTCTCAGTAGACGCGTAGATAGAAGTAAATTGATTTCGGGGAAAAAATAAGAGTGCGTCGGTAAAGTTAGATGTTGATTTTGTTTATGTATTTGTGAGATGTTTCGTCGTCAAATAGCGTTTACCTCTTACGGTGTTTCATACGTACTGGCAAGTACTTGTTCTGGGAAATGTTTGTATTGGTTTTAATGAAACATAGTACACAGTCGCATGACACCTTAGTCTTATTACTTAGTTAAAAGCTTTTCTAAAAAAGAAATAATCATGTAATTATAACGGTCGACCATTATGTAGTTAAGCATATTTAGAAGCAATTTTCATTTTAATTTCAATGTGTGTACTACAATTTTGACTTTATATATACTCAACAATAACGGCTTGGTTGGTAGAGTCTCACATGACTCTTATACACTAAAAGAAGGTAAGCAAAACTGTCTCCTAGCTGACTTCTTTGAAAAGCAACAAACTCAAATGTCCAACTGCTTTCTAAATTCCTTCCAATACGTACTGATCAAATCATAATTATGAGAACCGTGTAGGTTAATGTATGAAGTGATCTTTTGAGGTAATAAAACACATTCGAGTGGATCTGTCCAGATTATATTCTTGAATGTATTACAAAAAACTATGAATGAATAATTATGATTATTATTATGTTAATTATCGTGTAGCTCTACTCAAAACTCCAAGAAGCTCAATGACTTAAATGGATACATATCATCTATAGACCAACAAATTTCTGATTTTGTCCCTTACAGTGTATACCTCCTTAACCATAAATATCATTAATTTCCATCGACTGTTTCCCTATTTGCGATAGTACCGTCCTTTAGGCAATTAATTTATCGAAAACTTTGAACCCATGTACAAGTTTCAAAACATATTGTTCGTCTGAGTGGTGCTGGATACTCTTAATTAGTAAAGTTTTTTTGCGGCGGTCATCTAATCTGGTGCAAGGTCAGACAACAAAACCTAGGTATGTACCTTCTATTGTGTCATTGGCAAACATAAGCTTTGAATTCGGATTGATATGGGTTTGTGGCTTTTAGTTTAATTTTCAAAAGAGTAAATTTTAACTAAGGTATCGGTTGCCAGTATTGCAAGAAAAGTTTCATAACCTTATTTATTTGCAAGACAGAAATAATTAACGAATTTATTGATTTATTTTAATTCTATGTAAGGCTGTTTCAATAGGGTTTTAATGATGTTTACTATTTGAATGTTATTTTATTTGCTTTTACAAATTAATTTGCTAACATTATATAAGTGTATTCAACTGGCAAAATTCATGACATATGAGAGGATTTAAAGCTTAAGTTCAGGATTTTTCGTTTCTTAAGAAAATCCCAAATCAATTTTCGCCTCACAAAAACAAATCATTACCGCACCGCATAAAACACACGCAGAAACATGTTAAACTCTGTGTTAAAATGTCTCCCAACACATTCACGTAAATAAAATCACGTTCTTTTCTGTATTAAAACAGTAGGTACCTACGGAGCTTATAGATGAAACTTTTTAAATATGAGCTGAAAACAATGTTAAAAAATTGGCCAAATGTGAGTCAGACTCGCCCATGGAGGGTTCCGTAGTAACTATAATAATATAATATAATATAATATATAGAAAACCGACGAAAGTCGAGAAGTTAGCAACTAACAAACTGTAATATAATATAATATAATATAATAGAATTAGATACAGATAAAATTAGTCATGCGGTCAGGAAAACACATAACTGGAAAACACCAGGAATAGATAAAATACAGAACTACTATCTTAAATATTTTACCAGTACACATAAGTTCATAACCAAAGCATTCAATAGAATTCTAAATGGAACGGAAGTAATGGAGGAATGGTTTACCACAGGTCAAGTCATCTTAATACCGAAGGACAGCAACAATACTCAAGATCCAAAGAACTGGCGACCAATTGCTTGTTTACCAACTATGTACAAATTACTAACATCAGCCTTAGCTAACGAACTGTACGATCATTGCGAACACAATAGTATAGTAGCACCTGAACAACGAGGCTGTAGGCGAAAAGCTAGGGGATGTAAAGATCATCTTATGATAAATAAGGCTATTTTGGAAGATGCCCATCTGGCACAGAAAAATCTTAGTATGGGGTGGATAGATTACAGGAAGGCATTTGACAGCGTTTCTCATGAATGGCTTCTGAAGGTACTAGACCTTTACAAGTGCCCAGCAGTTATATCTAATTTCTTAAAAGAGGCAATGTCCAGGTGGAAAGTTATTATGACAGCTTATGGTAGGAACGGGTCTTTAGTTACAGAACCCATTATGGTACGTAGGGGTATTTTTCAGGGAGACTCTCTGTCACCACTTCTGTTTTGCTTGGCAGTTAACCCTCTTTCACAAGTATTAAATAAATACGAAACAAAAGGATACAAACTTAAAGACAGTTCATGGGTAAATCATTTATTATACATGGATGATCTAAAATTATATGCGTACAGTAAAAATAATTTACAAGTTTTGTTAGATAGTACAGAAATACACACTAGGGACATAGGTATGAGCTTTGGACTGGACAAGTGCAATGTGTTGCACTTGGTAGGCGGTAGAAGGAGTGAGTGTCAGGGTCAGGGCCATATATTATTAAACGGTGATGAAATAGAGTTATTGAAGGAAAAGCAGCAGTACAAATATTTAGGCATTAATGAGTCCGGTAAAATTAATCACAAAGAGTTAAGAGAAGCAATAACAAAGGAATATTTTAGGAGGGTTAAATGTCTTACCAATTCACACTTAGATTCTGTTAATATCATGACTGCAATAAACACTTATGCTGTGCCGGTATTACTCTACTCATTCGGAATTGTTAATTATAAAACCCGAGATCTAGCAAGTATAGATGTTAAGACCAGAAAGCTCCTATCAATGAAGAAGATACACCAGCAGAAGGCAGATAAAGAAAGGTTATACATATCACGGAAAGATGGGGGAAGAGGATTATTAAATATAGAAATAATATACAAAACACAAATATTAAAATACAAACAATACTTCCAAACAACTACAGACTATCTTATAGAAACTGTAACACAGAATGACAAAACTAAAAATAAATACTCAATAGATAAAGAAGCAGATGAGGTAGCAGGTAGCAACAGAACTAGGATTAAGAACAAGACAAAGATATACTGACGAAGAAATAAAAGCGGCTGTCAAGAGAAAGAAGATAGAGGTTTGGAAAGCTAAGCCGTTACATGGACAGTTCTACAAAGCAGTCATAGATAAGGCTAACATCGATAGTGAGGGATCATTCATATGGCTAAAAAAGAAACCAGTACCTTCATCACTAGAGGCATCTATATTCGCAGTACAGGATCAAGCAATAGTTACCAGGCAACATGAACGCGATATACACAAGAAACAGGTAGATGGTAAGTGTCGGTTATGCTCAACGAGGGATGAAACAATACATCATATAACGACGGGATGTGAAAAGCTGGCTGGCACATACTACACCAAACGCCATAATAATATAGTACAATACGTTTTCTGGACATTATTACAAAAACACAACTTTGAATCCGATAAGTTTTGGTGGAAGGAGACACTAACACACCCACACGTTAGGGAGAACGAAGACGCAAAATTACTTTGGGAAATGCCAATACAAACAGACACAGAAATACAAAACAATAGACCGGATATAATTTACATTAATAAAAAAGAGAACAAAACTTACCTTATTGACATAGCAGTGCCATCGGATTATAATATAGGACCAAAAGAAATAGAAAAGCTTACTAAATATCAACCATTAAAAATAGAAATAAATAGATTATGGAAAACAAAAACCACCATAGTTCCAATAATAATAGGTGCAACAGGAGTAATAGGCAAGAGTTTACATAGATACTGCGAAACACTAGAGAGCAAAATAAGAATAGATATAATGCAGAAACAGGCTGCCATACACACTGTAACAATTGTAAGCAAAGTGCTAGGTGACAGTGTTTTTGTAACGAGAAACCCTGATCCTCCCCTACCCTGAGGGTCTCGGGGCGGGAGGTTCAGTAGAAAACCGACAAAAGTCGAGAACTTAGCAACTAACAAACTTTAATATAATATAGTATAATATAATATAATATAATATAATATAATATAATATAATATAATATAATATAATATAATAGGAGTAATAGGCAAGAGTTTACATAGATACTGCGAAACACAAGAGAGCAAAATAAGCATAGATATAATGCAGAAACAGGCTGCCATACACACTGTAACAATTGTAAGCAAAGTGCTAGGTGACAGTATTTTTGTAACGAGAAACCCTGATCCTCCCCTACCCTGAGAGTCTCGGGGCGGGAGGTTCAGTAGAAAACCGACGAAAGTCGAGAAGTTAGCAACTAACAAACTTTAATATAATATAATATAATTAAATATAATATAATATAATATAATATAATATAATATAATATAATATAATATAATATAATATAATATAATATAATATAATATAATATAATATAATATAATACGTATATTTATTTGACGAATAAAAAAAAACCTTAAATATTTCTTGAAACTAGCTTATTTACATTTCCACAACTACGCTAAATAACTTTGATTTTCATAGTGTTTGTATGAATTACAAAGTTATATTTGCGGTTTTAGAAAATATGCTGTATCTCAAAAACTGCTCACCCGATTTCGTTCAAACCAATTTTAGC
This sequence comes from Tholera decimalis, assembly GCA_943138885.2. Classification (NCBI taxonomy): domain Eukaryota; kingdom Metazoa; phylum Arthropoda; class Insecta; order Lepidoptera; family Noctuidae; genus Tholera; species Tholera decimalis. Next base: position 13,885,155 of record OW964573.2, read on the forward strand.
TGAAAGTTTACATTAAGATCTACAAACACATATTTTTTTTAGATTTTTAACTCCATTATTATAGAAGTAAGAGGGGGCGGACACACATTTTACCACTTTGGAAGCTTATATCTTTTAAACGATTGACTTTATGAAAAAGTGGTTTTAGAAACCCTTATATCATGATAAATTTGTGCCGAAATATAAGAGTACTAAGTTTAAATTTCCATGTTGGTATACCGATTCGCTTATTAGAGCCATAGCAGAAAAAGAGAAAATTAGACAAAAATACCGCAAACAGAACAATCCCCGAGATAGACTTACTTACGAACTACTCCGTAGTCGCTGTCACACATTAATAAATAAATGCTACAATGAATATAAGTATAAGATTGAAAGGGATATTTACAATAACCCTAAGGCATTTTGGCGGTTTGTAAAAGATAAGCGTCGTGGAAAGTCTTGCGTTCCTGCTGTCGTCTTTATGAACGACCAGGTGGCTAGTAGTGGACCTGAAATTGCTAAACTATTCGCTGATCAGTTTGTATCTGTATTTAGTGAAAATTCTACTACCACAAAAAATACTTCCGGTGGATTCTCGGGTATTAATGGTGTCATAAACACTTTGCAGTTTACGCAGGAACAGATTTTGAACAAACTCAAACGCATTGCCTCGAAAGGTTCTGGACCTGATGGTATTCCACCATCATTCATCAAACGCTGCAGCCACGTACTCTCGTTGCCATTGCAGATTATTTTTAATTCATCCCTTGAAGAAGGAGTCTTTCCTGAGGCATGGAAAAGTGCTAGAATCGTCCCAGTTTTAAAAAAAGGAGATCCTGCAAATGTTCAAAACTACCGCCCTATCTCAATCTTATCATGTTTTCCTAAAATCTTTGAGTCTCTGATCTGTCCAGTCATTACGCGCCACATTGATAAAATAATCTCCCCAAATCAACATGGTTTTAAAGCTGGCCGCAGCGTTGAAACAAACCTTATTGAATTTGTTTCCGATATTTCATATGCTCTTGACAATAGATTAGAATTAGATGCTGTCTACACGGACTTTAGCAGTGCGTTTGATAAAGTGGATCACTCTTTGTTACTAGCAAAATTAGAATACAATGGTATACATGGTTCCCTTTTGAGCTGGTTCTCGTCTTATTTGACCCGTCGGTCACAAATTCTTGTCGTCAATGGTTATGAATCCTACCCTTACTATGCTGACTCAGGTGTTCCTCAGGGCTCTCACCTAGCTCCAGTTCTATTCTCGCTCTTCATTAACGATATAGCTAATGAAATCTGTCACTGTAAATATTTAATGTTTGCTGACGATCTCAAAATTTATAGAACAATCAGGTCAAGTGAAGATGCTACATTAATTCAGCAGGATCTGGATAGGATTGAACGATGGTGCAACTCGAACCGTATGAAGCTCAATGTACAGAAATGTAACCACATACGTTTTACTAGGAAAAAACAATCTACAGCTGTCTCATATAATATTAATGGAGTATCATTGGATACAGTTCATGAAATTCGAGATCTTGGGACCATCATGGACGATAAAGCTAACTTCAGGAATCATATTGAAAAGATCGTTGCTAAATCATCGCGGTTACTTGGATTTGTTAAGAGAACCACTAGAGGTTTTAAGCTGGTAAAGACTAAAATCGTGTCATACAATTCATTCGTTCGGAGCCACTTAGAGTTTGCTAGTGTTGTGTGGAACCCGCACTATGCAGTGCAATCACAGAGTCGAAAGTATCCAGAGAGCTTTCATGAAACACTTAGCTTATATATATATATATAATCATTTATTTCAGGATTTTCTTCCCATAACCAATACAATTAATACCTAAATTATCATTAGTAGCACCACTTAAAACTATGTTAGTAACTTTATAAAACTAAATTAAAATTTTGAGTATATTACATGTACGTACATGTAGTTGACTCAAAAAGTGAATAATAGGACAATCTAATTTACTGGCAATGACACACAGGAGACTGTTAGTGCTGGCACGCACTCTGCTGAGCAAGGACGCTGCTCGCTTGCGTCTGATCGCAGCGAAACAGTCAGTGTGCGCGTCCGCGAACATGCCCGACGCGCTACAGAAGCGTGGCAGCCCTAACGGCATCCTGAATGCATTGTTATACTGAACACGAAGTGCATTGACAGATTTTAGGGTACAACTAGTCCAAAAGCTACACGTGTAAAAAGTTTGACAGTAAGATTTGAAAAGTGTAACTTTAACGGCACCTGTACAACGCGAGAACCTTCGGACCAGCATATTACACCTCACTGCCAATGCTCTCCGTTCCCTTTCAATATCTAGACTGTCCCTTAAATCATCAGTTATAATGTGGCCTAAATATTTAAACTGATAAACACGGTTCAAGATACCACCATTTAAAGTGACAGCTGGGTAGACTTCTGCACTCTTATTAGCCACCCGAAAAATTAGTATTTCACTTTTTTTGGTGTTATATCTTAAACCGTGTCCATCAGCATATCTCTCACAAACCTTTATTAATTTCAAAAGACCTGCCATTGACGGACTGAGCAGCGCCATGTCATCAGCATAGCTTATGTTATTAAATGCCACCCCGTCAATGTAACAGCCAGCATGCACGCTGCTAAGCTCGACAACCAGGTCATTTATATAAATATTAAACAAGGTAGGGGAGGTTATCCCACCTTGCCTAACTCCACATTGCATCACATAATCATCAGACACTACATTTGCCCATCTTACACAATAAACTTGGTGCGTGTACCAAAATTTAAATACGCCTATTAATTCAGATGGAATATTTGCCTCAGACAGCTTAGACCACAACTTGTCATAACAAACCATGTCAAAAGCCTTTGACGTGTCTAAAAAACAAGCAAAAACAGGTGTTTGATTGTCATTATAATACCTAATAGCCTTTTTAAGACAAAAAATTGCTGTTTCAGTTGAAAGGCCTTCCCTGAAACCATGCTGAGCATCATGTAGCTTGACCTTACTTTTTAAAAGGTTATTAAGCAAGCAATCAAAACCTTAGCCACAATGGTGGCTAAGGAGATAGGCCTATAGTTTGCCTTGTCAGAAATATCCTTACTTTTATTTTAACAATAGGAACAACCACTGTTTTCATTACATCCTTCGGCAAATAAGCATGTGATACACAAAAGTTAAAAAACAAAGCTAAAACCCTAGGCAGGTGCACTCCAGCATATTTTAAATGCTCCACACTGAGTCCGTCGTGTCCTGGAGACCCACGCTTCATCTGTGTTATGACATTCTTAACCTCTTTTGCTGAATACCTGATACTTATACCTCCGGTAAAATATCTCCCAGGTGTCCGTATAAGCAACGTATTCAGTGCTTCAATATGACTTCTCTGAGTGATCGTCGACTGGTGCAGGGTTTAACGTTCCTCCATAAATTGGTCAATAATAAGTTAGACTGCATTAAGTTGATCGCGCGAATTGGACTTAAAGTGCTTTATAACTTACCCAGATTTCCAGTCAGTAATATGTTTCATGTTCCATCATCCAAAACTAATATTGGGCTTAACTCACCGATAAACAGGGTCTGTAGGGAAATGAACTCTCTCATAAAATCTATGCCCGAAGTTGACATCCACTACAACTCCTTGAAGGTCTTTAAAACAATTATACTGGAGTCTCAAAGAAAGAAACCCGACAATTATATGTAAATAAAATAATGTAAATAAGATAGTATAATTATTGTAGAATAAGAAATGTATTGCTTTTTAATGGGTTAGAATTTAACATGCAATGGAAGGTTTACTCAAATCTTTATAATTTAATTTTAATAATAATTTAATTTAATTTCAATCGATTTAAGTTAATTTTGTAATACTATTTTTTGTTTTAATGTTATTAATTATGTTGAATGCTGGTTTTCCTGTAATTGGCGACTGTATAAGACTAAGGCTGTTTGTTACTTATACCCACGAAATGCTATATACAGAAGCTGTTGGATGACCTTAATAATAAATATATAAATAAATATCATTTTTAAAGACCTGTCTATAAATACCACACACGCATAGGTTTCATGAAAAAAAAAAATATATTTTCAGTTCCAGTTCTATGTATGGGGACCCCTTTATTTTAAATATTTTTTAATATTTTTCTTAAAATCAGAAAGCGGTTCACAGAATACATCTACCTACTAAGTTTCACATGTATAATCCTAATAGTTTCGGAATAAAATGGCTATGACATACGGACGGACGGACAGACAGACAGACAGACAGAGAGACACAGACGGACAGACATATCGAAACTATAAGGGTTCCGTTTCTTGCCATTCGGCTACGGAACCCTAAAAATGCTGTATGAAGTGAAACATGACGAAACATACTTTGTTCTGAATATATTCATATTCATATTCAAATTCTGTCATGAATAGTATTTTTCAGTTCGAACGTGAAATGGCTGAATGTGCGTCTGCATCATTGTTCGAACTATAGTTAAGAGAACTAAGTCGTGTGTAATATTTTTACGAAAAAAAAAACGTGTTTGACATTTGATCTTGCTGTTTCAGAATTTTTCTACTGACACAAACCATTTTATTACTAAAAACCTATATATTACCTTTCATTCGGTACACATGAATTTCATCATCATCATTTCTCCTGCATGATGCTCAGTCCTCGGCATAGGCCTCCTCCAAGTATCGACTTGTCGATGTCGAACGCAATATCGACTGTTGTCACAACCTTAACATTAGTTCACTATGAGGGAAGCCTTCCAATGCTAAGTCACCAGTCCATAGCCATTTTAAAAATCACTTAATATAAAATTATTTATTAACTGCATATTGGTCTGCAAATTGATCATAGACTCTCAAAGAAGAAGTGCACTTATTATGATCTCGAAACTAGTTTGTGTTTCTAGAGTAAGCGTAAAGTTAAGCAAAAGAGTAGGTGTAATGATGTTATTTCATTACTAATTTGCAAAAATAAATATCCCATCTCATCAATAAGTATTGTTTTTCGGAACTTAAGAGCAGCTGAAGGAACAGGATGGGTTTTTAGTCAGTAGAAGTCTGGTACTCCCTTTCGCTTACCCCAGAGCGGAAGAAGTCATTCGATGATTTTCCAACCGGAATAAAAAAGAAAATTGTTTGTTATTTCATATACCATTCATGGAACACAATTATTATCAAGATATTTCTATTAACAATTTGAAATGTCTTGTTTGATAGATAGATAGATATAATATACTTTATTGTACACCAAAATTTAAACACACCTATTTAACAATATTGCTTATTCTATGGTAACAATGGCGGTCTTATCGCTGAAAGCGATATCTTCCAGACAACCTTTGGAAGGACTTTAAAAACTTTAATTAAAGTGGGGAGGGCTGAATTAGTGTACTAACTACATTACTCATAAAAACAGAGAAACAAAAAATATTAAAATAAATAAATGTATATGCAAATATATATATGCATATAAATACAAATATATAATATAATCAGAATAATACTAACTTTTGTAACAAAACACTAGGGAGCAAGCATGATATAGTCAAACGCATATTTTAAATCTTTTTTATCACAATATACAAAACTTTATGTACGTTTTTTTATAATAGGCTCGTGTTTGACCACCATCTCACCTGATGGTAAGTGATGATGTGATCGAAGATGGAGCACACTTACCTAGAAGTAACCTATTCACTCTTGACTTAAAGACCCCCAGGTCATACCTATCGGGAAACAGACTCCGGTAGACAATTTCACTCCTTAGCCGTACGCACAAGGAAAGTATCTTATAATAATACTTACCTATAATACACAAATATATCTGGAGCCAGAGACTTCTCATCTTGGGATGGATGTCATTTTCATTTTAAACCCGACACAGTGTGTGGCCCGAAACTCCCGTGGACAGTTTTTTAAACCTTTATTTGGGGCTGATCATACTCATTACACAACTCCTATTTACTTAAGCACTTTACCCAAACTCGTGTAAACTCAAACTTTGCCAGTAAACGCTCAAACATAAGCTTTGGCACTCAACTTAAGCAATTATTAAGTCGCTGGCGTATTTCAAGTTGTATAACTGTGGCTCCCTACAGATTTATTGGTTTGCCTTGGTTACGAAATATAATCTAATTTGATTACTTTTTAATTGATGTATCGAAATATTTTGTTGTTTGTAGGCGGCTTGTGTATCTCCCGTTTAGTGGAGGTTGTAATGTGCGTGATTAAAAATTTGGTTTCGTTATTTTATGCGATGATGGTTCATATGATAAAGAATACTAAGAGAGATTGGTATAATAATTAATAATTTAATTAAGTCCGCCCATGTACCACTATTGTACATAAAGTTTAAAAAAAATAATAGATAATAAAATATTGTGTTGATAAGACTTGAACAAGTTAGCTGTAAGAGTGCATTGTAAACCACTAGCTCAGTCGACAATAGACCAAATTATTTTGAATTGCCAAATTCGAAATAGTTTAGTCGCATATTACTTACAACCTCGATTGACGAGCCGAAAGGATCATCATTATTCTGGAAAATTGACAAAACGCAGAGCTCAGCGTTTGCCAGGTTGCGGTCAGTTACATTTATGTAGGTTCTATTTGCGTTTAGGTGCAGGTAAAATAATCACAACATCGGAAGTATTTATTTATTTATTAAAACTTTATGCAACACAAAATGTACAAAGGCGGACTTAATGCCATAGGCATTCTCTACCAGTCAACCATGGGTGGTGAAGAGACAACATGGCAGGTGCATATAAAAATAAACAAAGTGGATAATATATTCAAAGTACACAAGTATTACAAGTATATATATACATAAATAACTAAAATAAACTTACATACATATTTATCATAATACATACCAAATATATATAATATATTAATAAAAAGTCATAGAAAGGGGGTTATGAAAACTCTGCTTCCACTATTTGTTTTGAAAATAATCCCGCAACTTTCTCTTAAACGCATATTTATTCCACAGAAGAATAGACTGTATATAAAAGGAAGAATTAATAAAATCAGAAGTATGAGAAGGACAGAGTAAGAGAAGATTATTGGAAGAGCGCAGACTTTTAGGTAAGATAAGGTAAGAGGGAGCGGTAGGAGATTTTAGCAAAGAGAAACGCGAAGTCAAGGCGCGCAAATTTCTTCTCTGGCGAATGGGCAACCATTTGAGCTCGCTCGCTTCTGTACCTCGATACGTGGTCTTATTTTTTTAAATTGAATATAAACCGGATTATGTTAACTAATAACGTACACATTGACATCTTGGTTAGTTGATGTCTGAAATCTATAACTTGCAGTGCTGTGTTGCTTTCGATACACTTTTACTAAATATATGAATTTGTTTAACATGGATTTTTTTTTGTATATTTGATTTGTATATATGAATTCACACTTTTAGCGTTACCACTACCGCGAAATTCCTTAGTTTGTGATTACTATCCTGAACAAATTTAAAGAAAGAAAAAGGTACACCGCAGCCATATATTCAAAATAACTATCCATCTCATGGGTACCCATGTAGGAATCACAAAACCCATATCAATTCAAATTGAGTCAGCACCGACACGCATGTTCATAATAAACGACATTTTTTGTTCATTATTGATTGCACGTTGTACTTATTGTTCATAGTCTGTACGAAGCTTCATGTTAACGAGGATGGCATTTTAGGCTTTGATCATTTAGAGGATATCTTTGTGTTGAATCAGCGAGTCCTTTGGTCGGTAACATTAAAGTGGAGGGGGAGGGGGGAGGACTGGAGGTAGAATAAAGGTGCGGGGAGCTTTTAGTGTAGGTTTCATATAAATTGTAGGTATGTATTTTACATTTTATTTTTCGTAGAGTATAGCAGAGTGGAGTGCCCTAGCCTGCAACGTAAACATGACTCAATTTTTTTTTGAAGCACACGATTTGAATCTATCATAGATCAATAATTCACAATTAACAACCAAGCTGAAGGTTTGTGTATTTACCTTGTACTGAAAGGAGGCCTTTGTCGCAGCACTTAGAATATTATTGTGCTTCAGGATGACTGGACCAAGAGACATTTTTGAAGTTTGAGCATACCAAGTTTTTGTATTTATTTGGTACTTTTTGGTACCAGACATCAAATAATTGGTACGTCGCTAAAGAGGGAAAACTATTGAGAGGAAAGTGGCCAGCATTCTGATTTCAGAAGGGCTGAAAATAAGAATCGTGTGTAGTGTAATATTAAAACAACAAAAAACCGGTGAATTTCATTCATATCTGGTCGTAGTGTTCAATAAAGTAAAATAAGGCAAAAAGTTATCTTGGGATATACTTATGATAGATTTTTTTTCGTTGTTTGGTTCTGATTGCCCACAAGTTATTTCAAGGCTAAGCTATTTCAAGGTTATTAATTACTGGACACACTGTATATGCAAAACTTCTTGTAGGTGTAACAAATTTTTGGCTTCTCGAAAAAATCTAAGAATAACATAATTATGTGGAGGTTCCAATGAAAATGGGTTGTAAATTATAATAAAAAATAAACTAATTATAACGCCTACAACTAAGTGAAACCGACTTGGTCTAACCATTCTGAAGTCAGAATGGCTGGCCACTTTCCTCGTAATAGTTTTCCCTCTTTAGCGAGGTTCCAATTATGTATTTGATATCTGGTACTAAATAGATACTAAAACTTGGCATGCTCAAACTTCAAGTATCTCTCATACTTGAAGTTTGAGCATGCCAAGTTTTAGTACCTATTTAGTACCAGATATCAAATACGTAATTGGTCCAGTCATCCCGACATATACGAATATTATCTTGCTGCTAGTCCAAAGAAGTACATAATTTACATGGTAAAATGACAGATTTATAAGTAAATCAATTACTTATCTATTTTAAAATGTATTTTTTTTTTATTTCATACTTAAGTATTCTAAGGATACATAGGTTAACATATAACCCTCACTATTGTAAACGTATTAAAGAAATGATATAATATAATGGTCGGCCATTCATTAAACATACTCGAGAGTTCTCCTTGCTTCAGAAAGCTCGTTAAGACGTTGGTCCCAACTGTCATGTGAACATCATCAGTCGCTGGTCTTACTCAGTTATTGGATAGGTGTATCTACAGGTGCTCCTTGTAAAATAAGCTATTTCGATACCCTTATTGCGTCATTCATAAAATCACATATCCTTTCACAAACGAAAGGTTTGCAGTCACCGGACACGGTTGTTTCGGCAGTTACTTGTGTCGGATTCGGCAGGAGGAAACGCCCGGGTATCACCACTGCGAGGATCGCCCTGAGGACACGGTGGAACACACAATCGAGATTTGCCCCGCTTGGGCAGAGCTCCGCCGTGTCCTCGTAGGGGTGATAGGCGGCGACCTCTCGCTCCTGGCCTTGGTTCAATCCATGGTCCGGAGCGAGGAGGCATGGAAAGCAGTCACCTCTTTCTTCAAAGCAGTTATGCAAGTGAAGGAGGTGGCGGGACGCGTAAGGGAGAGGTGGGTCTCAAGGGCCTCGGAAAACGGATGGGTTTTAGTCAGTAAAAGTCTGACACACCCTCCCGCTTCGCCCAGATCGGGAGGCAGTCATTAGATGATTTACAATCCTTAAAAAAAAAGTGTCCATAGAGATTCTTGCACGGGCTTCTCCTTAGAGATCTACGCTTTGAAATGTGCAACTAGTTTCAGGTTGATGACTGCCTGATTTTGGGAGTTCTACTGTTCACCGTTGAGTTCGTTGTGGCAGAAGCATCCAAAACGATTTTATAAAACGAATATGATCAATCGCAATTACTAAATGTATATGCAGACTGCCAAAAACATAGTGAGTTATGAAGGTCATTTATCAACACTTACTAAGGCACTGCGTCTTGAGAAAGAAGTGGCAATATCCATATCATAGAAACAACACATGCTAATGTTATTAATACAACACAACTAAGTAATTGCTACTGCACTCTCGCACGTTATGTATAATTTTACACACGAGAACAGATAAACTGACGATAAGCACTATGTGTATGAAGATTTGTAACAGTGCCATCTCACGAGATGACTTGGTTCAATTCAGCACACATCGCACATAGCGCACATCGCTGTACACCTGTAATACTCACGAGTATTACAGGTGTACAGCGATGTGCGCCGTGTCGCGACGTGTCATACATTTATCACTCACGCCAATGTTAATAGGGTGTCTAGGTTTTGGGAGTGGTAAGTTTTTGTTATGTCAAACAAAGATCCTCCTACTTTTCTAAATTCAAATCAATATCTGAAAGTTAACTGAAATGACAACATAGTCGTCCAAGTAGTATGTCTATAAATAATTAAGATTAAAGAACAATGGCGAAAGCTTAGCTGACTTTAATTTGAGCGTCTAAAAGTGACTTATATACGAAAGCAGTTCTATTATTTTTCTACGTTTTTTCAAAGTATCACATTACCTAGTTAAGTCCGGAAAAAAAAATATTATAAATAAAAAGTTATTTGATTTTTTCATTGACAATTAGTGATGCCATTTTGTATTTATTCTGCCAAGTGACAGTAAGTGCAATATTATTGAAATAAAATCAGTTTCAGTTTGTTATTGTAACAAAAAATAGTAAATAAATTAACAATAATGTTTATTTATAAGTGGAAGTGTTCTTTGTAGGGAGGTAAAAATATTGTAGTGTAAAAATAAATGAATTACTTTCAATTAATGACTGGTAAAAAGATATTATCCCAAGACAAAAAAATATAACTTGGTTTGACAACTGTTGATTGTTCATGTCACATTACCCTCAAGAAAAATATTTTTATGTATAATCTATGGTTAACTGATTACTAGGCAGCATGGTCTAAGACCTTAGCCTGTTCCGTCAGGAACTAATCTACTTAAAAAAATGTTCATGTCACAGACGCTTGCACATTGTGCCTTGTGTTGCTCTCGATTGTTTTCCGTTTTCTTTAATTTTCACTTGACCTAGACATAACCTACAAAAGTTCATGACTGAATTTCTATTATTCTCGGACTTCTCGAACAAAAATTCTTCCACAAACTAATTCAGAAGTTGACGCCGAGTTAAATAAGTTATTTTTCATTTAAAGACGCAAAAATTTAATCTCAGCTAAATTAATGTATGGGTTGCTGCCATTGTTCTTTCTAAACTTGGTTTTTGTTTTTTTTTTTCAATTATGGTATTGCAATTATGGTATAGTTTTACTTTTTTGTGCGGAACGGATTAACTTTGACTTTGAAAAAAAAGAAAACGTTGCCCGCACTAAGAATTTCTCTTCTATCAAGGGTGCGTTTATAATCAATTAAATTCACTAGTACAAAAACCCACACCCGGAACAACTATCTGTGTAGATAGAAGGACAAATTTTAATCCACCGATGTTTTCCACAACTCATATGCATTCTACAGCGACGTACAAAAAGCACTTTGTCAGATTGCAACTTTGACATCTTCGATATGCCTCTGAACACATCCTTTAGTTGGTAATGTATATTGTAAACGGAATCATACAGGCTCCCAGACGCCTTGCTCTGTTTTGTTGTGACAGACCAATGTAATATTATGAATGTTGGTATTAATACCTGAATGACATTAATGTCTAAATTATATTGCGAAACGCTCTAATGTATTTATTATAGTAGTACAGATTATTACCTGTCTAGTTTTCTAAAATATGTTAGGTTCGGCTTCTAATTTAACACACATGGAAATATCTGGGTAGCACGATACTTAAGTCTGGTGTCAGATTTTCTGTCTTCTGACCATCCGTGATCACTAAAAAAGATATCAGCCAGACCAGCAGCTTAACGTGCTTTCCGAGGCACGGCTGAATATCGATATGTAAAAATAGTACTAAGACTCATCGACGGTCCGGCCTCGGCAAGCGTAATTTTGGTGTTTGAGATGTTTCGGCTTTAACCCAATTGTGTTCCAAAAAGTTTTTCATTTTTGGTATATGAAATGCTTATAAATTTACTTGGTTTTAGCAATAATATTACAATAAAAACTCAATGTTTTTATACGAATTTTAACACTCAATCATAATTATGATGAATGTTCATTGACTGCGGATCAACAGTTTTTTCTGACGAAAACTAACAAAGCAGAAAAAAGTGTGCACCTTTTTCTACTACACATTCACCATATTTAATTTATTATGACATCATCTAATCAGTATAATGTACCGAGTAATTACTAAACGTAAAGTCAGCTCATTTGCCTAAATCTATTGGAGCATTTAAGCTGTGGGTGACCTACATTGAGGCTAACGTTGCCGCTTTCTGACTTCCCCGCGATACGGTAAGAATGTAAATTAGTATTAATTAGTATCACGGTTATCGTAAAAAGAAGAATAACATGGTGTGCAAGGCGTGCGGTGAAATAAGAATTATTTCGTTATCACCAGATGGGTGAAGAATGTCGAGAACAAATGTCTGTGCTGTCCAAGATATTTTGCTTACTAATCAAAGACACTTTTCTTATAATGGATTACAAATAACTTAAGATCCTAAAAAGTAACTTTCTGTTTGCTCTGTATAACTGTTTCCAGTTTTTAATACCAGGATTTCCATGAAGATGAAATAGGGTACTGTACATTTATATAAATTTCTCAATAGGTATAATTTAAACCAAGTCTCGCTATTCAGAAGCACTAAGCATATGGTTAAAAAGAAATATGAATAAGAATAAGCTTGATTATGGTCACACTACATAGGGTTAGCACTTTGCTTGATTGTAATTCCAACCTCATTATATCTTCAACGCTGGTAGCTCTAGTTTGTATAATGCACAACTTTTGGGAATTATATTTTTAGCTAGCCTTGGAGGCTTTAGAATTGTAGCATTATGATTTTGGGCAACTTGACACGTTCATTGCATTATAGTCATTATGTTAAAAATGTTGTGTTATTAACAGCAAGATGACAAGCAATGATTTTTTCAGATGTTAATGTACTCAGTTCATTTATCTTCTTATCTCTATCATGCTTTATCGCATTTCCTCATTACTGATTTTTTTTCTGCTGCTGAATCCATAAAAACCTGGGTATGTATGTATATTCAAATTATTGTTCGTGGAGCAGATTCAAATTAAATTACAAACAGTTACGGTAGTCCAATTCAATAAATACGCGTACGATCATCCCACAGCAGATCAATCTCTCACACTAGTCTTAAAAGACTATGTCGCTTAAAATACCAAAGCTTTTGATGCTCGTGAAATATCCTGACGTCAAAATTCTAAGAAAACAAAAACATATGTTTTCATTCCGAATATTTCAAACGACTTATAAATCACGAAGTATCTTCAAACAGCAAAAAAAAACTATCTCATCTTTGACTGGCACCAAAAACCTAAAAGAAAATCTGTGAATCCGACGATGCTTCCAGTATTTTTCTCTCGATCCAAGATCCAAGCTTACGGCAGCTGTTTCTCTTTCTGAGTACCTACTGAAATATTCAAGACGCTAAGTACTCCCTGAAATTTGAAACTGCGCTATCTTAATTTTTCTTTGGGTGATATCATGCCCATCATTTCAAACTAAAGAAACGGTGCGTAAATCATGCGGCTTTTGTAAAAAAAGCCGTCCGTGTTAATTTGTTAAAAGGTTGTGAAAAATGGTTGTGGCTTTATTATGGATGGTCGTAGGCGTGCTTGATAAAAAATTATACTCTCATCACAACTGTGTCTTAAAAATGTGTTGTTGTTAGACTTGTCAAGAAAATAGACACGTTATCCTAGTTAAGGCTTATCATGTGCCTTGGTCTACCCAATTCAGTTGAAGTCAAAATTTACAACAAAAATAGCATATTAAAATTTAGAATCTGTTACTTGAATGCAGCTAAGATCTACGCACTGGTACTGATATACACTGATAGGCACTGTGCTTGCTCTCCAAATACACTCGAATTCAAATACTTATCTGATGGTAAAATAAGAAACTATTCTGCAAAAAAATTACTCATACAAAAAATGTATATCACGTATCTCTAAAGAATAAAGATTGTTATTTCCCAATAAATTACTTTTATTGGACGTTACCCGACACGTCTACGGGGAAATTAAGATGCTATCTCATAATGCTCCCAACTAGCTGCATCATTTGCAAATATTTATTGAGAGAGTTGGTATTGTTATTTGGATTTACCATAACAGTACCTCTTCTCTTTCTAAACGAATCAAGAAAACTGGCTAGAAAATAAGTTTATCTACTAATGCCTGCCTGTTTGTTATCGGGTTATGTCTGAATGGCCGAACGTAGTTATATAAACATACTAAGTAGTATGTGGGTTGACCATGTTTTGGAATAGAACAAAATATTTACTATCCCAGCAGTACGTTTCCTTGGGATAATGTATTTCTTTCAAGAGAGAGAAAACTAAGTCTCTTCAATATTAAAAGCCATGTTCTTTCCAAAACGATGACCATTCTAACAAAAAACGATTCCATATTGATTAAATACACATTTACACTTCCTTGTATGACAGTACAGCCTTTGGGATCTCTGTTTACCTATAGAAAGGAAACGGGATGTTATCTCTTTGTTTTAAATTTACGTCAACCTTACACTCCTGATGGTATATTTGAAAGTTTATATTCAACTAGCGACCCGCCCCGGCTTCGCACGGGTGCAATGTTTATATTAAATATAGGCAGCGTTCGCGAGAATCGTTAACGTACGGCAGTTTTTTCGACGCCTTACTCCACAATTTTCACTACCACGAAAAATCCTATCTATTTTCCGGGATAAAATATAGCCTATACGGACTCGGAAGAATCCCTCTAAGTAATGGTAAAAGAAATTTTGAAATCGGTCCAGTAGTTTTTGAGCCTATTCAATACAAACCTACAAAAATACAAAGGTTTCCTCTTAATAATATTATTAGTATTAGTATTAGTATAGATGTAGCGTTGTTCGTTGTAGGGTTGCTAACGATGTTCTTTTTTAACACGCTTTTGTTATTAGGTCGAGCTGTAACAAGCTAATGTACATAATAAAATCTAAGAATCTGAATTAACGCAATTCTAATTGTTGTATCATCATGAAACTTGGCAAATATTGGTAGATTAGATGATAATACAATATTATGGTACCATTGAGCTGGTCTGATGATGGAATTGGAAGGCGGCTGATGAAACCTTGGACTGCCTACTAATAAACATATCGAGTTTGGGCTATTTTTTTAGTGCAGTAAATAAAATCGTCTTTTTAGCTTTTAAACTATTAATTTATTTATTGGATATCGGAGATTATTGTAAGCATATTCATTTTGGCTTTCACTAATCCATACCATACCAGCCATTATACATAATACTGAAAGACCATACCTCTGTAACTAACTACCTGTTTCCATATTAAGACAGACTGGCCTAATTCAGCACAAAAAATATGTTCACGAACTCTGCACGCTAAATAATAATTGCACTACGGCATGTTTTCAAGTATAGGCAACGCTTGTGTAAGGTGATGAGGTGCCAAACACCTCGCTCCCCTCGCTTAAACAGACAGGGCCCGCAGAGGCGGGCCGGACCAGTCAGGGGCGCATTGAAGAATACTTATGTGCTCCCGCAGCCCTCGACGCAATGTGCACTCCTCGCATATATTACTATGTGGGGTCTGCGAGAACACAACACAACACAGTATCCTTACTGTGTTGTGTTGTGTTCTCCTGTCCCCCAGTCGCCCTGGGCCGGGCGAAGGCGTCTGTCAGACCCCTCGCCAGGCCCAGGGTGGAGGACACCCATATTGAATTTCCACCTCTGACAAAATAAAATGATTGGTGGTGTGGGTGGATGAGCGAATCGAAGAAACGAAGCGAAAGCGAGCGAGGCTCGAAAAGCGCTTGAAGCAATATTTATTTGACAGTCGATTACGACGCGTTATAAGATAGAAAATCAGCAGTTTTGTCTCGTGTCATCTGGTACGTGGGTTTTGGAGGTCAGATAGCCAGTCACTTCATGTAAAATACTAACAATATTGTATTCAGCTGGAGCCAGTTGGACTAAAAGTCAAGCCCAGCAATATTTGGATATACTTTATTTCACCAAAACGATCAAACATCATCAATATTCAATACTAAATCTGCCAATCATTCACGGTTCTGCCCACCAACATAAATACATACAAAAGCTACATAAACATAGTCCCAGTTATAGTTAGTACGCTGCATATTTTACAAGCTCATCCATCTGCTCAAACGGAATACTAAATGCAGGTAATGAAATTGACAAAGGGATATTTGAAAGCCATTCCGGATTTCACGTGTTTGTACTTCGATCAACAGTTGATCGAAGTGTTTGTATATGAAAGTTTCATGTGAAACATTTCATGTGTGTGTTCTGAGGGTTAGAATGTAATTTGTTAGTGTTGTGGTTAGTAAATTAGGTTGTATAATACTGTATGATTTGTTCATAGAACCATTCCTAAATATTATATGTGTGTTTATTTGTCCTTCCTTACACGTTAAAACATAACAATAGATTTAGATAGATGTGATATTTGGTTATAACTTACTAGCTTCCGCCCGCAACTTTGTTCGTGTGGGAGGCTTTTCTCGTGTAAATCTTGATCTCGTTGGAATTCCGGGATAAAAAGTAGCCAATTTGTTATTTTAGGATACCAAGTATCTACTTCCCAAATTTCATTCAGATTCGTTCAGTAGTTTTGGCGTGATTGAGTATCCATCCATACATTCATCCATCCACACATTTATCCATCCAAAGATCCAAACTTTGACATTTATAATATTAGTAAAGATGCTATAATAATAAATTTTTCCGGGATCTTTTTTGCCATGAGTTTAAAGCCGTGAACAAACTAATACGTTAAATAAATAAATACTCGTCTAGGGCCATTCATTTATTTATTATATACTTTATTTATTGTTCATTGCTTCCAATAATCATCATCATTCTCCGGCCCTATGTAAATTTATCTGGGGTCGATATAACTTATCATTTCAGAATAATAATCAAAAATTATAACATTTACACGATGACAGTCCCTTATTGATATAATAAATTCTATGGTCTGTCTGTTATGCATGGCTAAAGCACTCAATTGAATTTGTTGAAATTTGGAATGGAGATAATTGAAATCACGGGGTAAAGATGACTTTTAGCTGAAATAAGAGATGAAAATAGGAGGGAAAAATCGTGCAAACGAAGTCACAAGCTTAAGCTAGTCTTCTGAATAACTCACATTAACACAACTCGTTTCAAAACTCAATTTTCTTCAATATTACATCCATCATTATTAACTTCCACAACAGCAAAATAACCTGCCCACACCTCCATGAAACAACTAACTTTGTCCTGCCACAGACACGAGTAAACTCCACTTTAAGCAACGTAAAACAACTTTTTATATTCCAAAAACACTTAAACTTCTAAAGTACTGTTGCCAAACTTGGCTGTCAAAATAGGCGTTCATATAATGAACCGACTGCGGTACACCCAGCTACAGATTTGTTGGACCACGCCATTTTTCCCTTTGTTGTCTAGTTTTATTCTGTTATAGTGTCCTCCAATCCAGTCATCATACCATCAAATATGACAATATAACACGTGTGAACATTTACACTCCTTCTCCTTTCATGCAGTACGACTGTGGAACTCACTTCCCGCTAAAATCCGGGAAGCTAAATCCATTAATATTTTTAAGAAGCTGGTCAAAGATATCTAACATCCCGTAATTTTATATATTTATTATAGGTATATATTTTATAGCATTAATATAAATATGTATTTTAATTCTATGTAGGTATATATTTGTTTATTATATCATTATAGTTTAATTGTATAGCTAAGTATGTTTCCTCCTCTTGAACTCTCCTGTCGCAGGTCTGCTGGAAGAAATTTCTTAGGAAATAAGCAGCACCTTTGTGCTCTTTTGTCTGTATATTTTTTTGTAAGTGTCATGTGTGTACATAAATAAATAAATAAATAAAGCGTATTAATCAATAATGATTGAAATGATTTATTCACGTTTGTTTGACCATTGTCTCACCAGACAGCCGATGATGCACACTTGTCTAGAAGCGACCTGTTCACTTGAGTCATCAGAAATTTCCACTTGCTAGCATATTAGCTTTCAGTTCTCTCAAAATAGCAAAACGAGAGCTTAATGATGTTAAAAATCTATGGGTGCTACATATAATATGAAAAAGATTGTAACATAAATGTTCCTAACCGATTTTAGCCACGGCGGCCAAACTCATAATTGATTATAGCCATCTGCACAAGAGATATTATAGTGCACAAATATGTGCGCAGGTACAGCAGCACTCTCTGTTCCTTTACTCTCATAGTCTGATGGGACGGCAATCCGACACAACCGAAGAGATCAGGCGCAGGGACAACGGCTTAACGTGTTTTCGAATCACGAGGGTTATCACACCACCAACTTCCAAACTCTGGTCTACTACGAGTACTACTGAGAAATTTCTAACAGAAAAAAACATCACTTTTTGCCCGACCTGCGAATCGAACCTGAGACCAGGCGCGGTTGCGGCCACTAGGCCACCGAGGCAGTTAAAAAATGAATAAATGGTATTTTATTGTCACTTGAAATATTTAACACTATATGAACCAGGTGTTCATATAGTGATGAAAAGTGATGAATGATGCTGAGTATACCTCTATTAAAACTTTTCTTGTTATATTTGCTTTGTGTAGTACGCTGTAGATGGAAGTTTGAGAACCTGGTCGGCAGAGAGTTCAACAGCATGAGCATATATGTATGTATAGGTGCGCAAGCAGGTTTGCATTAGAGTAGCTATTTGCATACAATGCCGAAACGTTATTAATCAGTCGATCATGTACAGATAAACTTCAAACAACATGCCCAGGAGCTAAACTACCTGAATTACTTATCTTTCACTACCGGATAATATGTAATGCAGGGTTGAAACGCCAGCTCGTCATACCAAAGGTTTCACCTACACATTTCAGTTGCCATGGCAACGAAAATAACAATATTCGCTTTGTTGTAATTCGTGGTGAAAATTAATAATTAAAAATAGTTTTCTGCATCATTGTGAGCTGCAAAATACGCGCGTGAGTCGCCAAAGTCTCCGTATCGTGTTAGTCAAAGTTTTTTCGAAGAGCCCACATAAATAAGAATGGAAGAAAAAAGTGATGGAAATAACGCGGATACCGGTGATTCTATTACTACTCCGATTCATTTTGAGGATGAACCGAGTAATAGTAGTAACCAGGACGATTGTGAAGTGAATAGTGGAAGAATTGCGGGGAAAAGGGTCAGGGAAAATAGTGATGAAAGCTGCAGCGATGATGGTTTTCTTACTGTTATCAGAAGGCGACCTAAGCGCTTTTTAAGGGGTGAGTCTGGAATTGAAGGCCAATCGAGGAAGGAGATAGGAGAAGAAAATTTGAATGACACATATAAGATAAGCTTAACGTCCTTAAAAGTGTTGCCCAAACAAATGGCATTAGCAAAATTATTAAAAACTGAAAATATTCAAAACATATTGAGAATAAATTATAAGAGTCCTTACAAAGTTTTTATACATATTGCTAAGAAAGAAGATGGAGAAAAGTTAATCAAATGTCAAAAGTTAGTTGAATTAGGAGCAAGAATTCAATTTGTTAACCAACTTGACTTATCTTATGGAATAATTAAGGGTTTAGACTTGGAATTGAGTGAGTCAGAGATATTAGAGTCATTAGAAACTAAATGCAAAATATTATCAGTTAGAAGATTAAGGCGTATCAGTCAGGACAGGGAGTGGGTGGATAGTGAAACTGTGCGTGTGTGTTTTGATAGCCCTAAAACTCCAGAATTTATTCTTGCTTATGGATGCCGTTTTAGAGTTGAACGATATGAATTTCCTGTCTCTCAATGCTCGAACTGTTGGAAATTCGGTCATATAAAGAAATTCTGCCCTACTAAAAAGATTCTGTGTCCTAAATGCAGCAAAGAGCATGAGAATTGTGAAACAGACAGAATTGTATGTCCTAATTGCAAAGGGCCTCACATAGCACTTGATAAAACATGCCCTGCTTTCCTAAAAGAAAAAGAGATTCGAACTCTAATGAGTGTAGAAAATATATCCTATAGAAAAGCCTTAGAAGTATATCTAAAGAAAAACAATAAAGACAATATGGGTGCAGCAATTGAGGATTCTGTTGAAAGGATGGCGGAGAGTCAAATAACTTTGGAGAAAACTTACAGTAGTGCTGTGAAATCGACAGTTACTGCACAAGAAATCTTGACTAATGAAGGTACATTCATTCAAACAGAAATTTTAGGCAACAGTCAACTACAAAAACAAAAGGTGGACAAGACTAAGAAGCAAAATAAATATAAAGACAGACGAGAAAACCAAACTAGATCTATGGAATCAGAGTGCGGAACCGTTTTTATGGAAGATGAGATAACTGAAAGTAGTCAGGAAAAAGGACAATCGGAAAAAAAAGAAGCTGAAAAGAAGACGAAAAGAAAATTCAGATTTGTGGAAATATTTTTAAAAATTAAAGAAATGATTTATTCAGAAAAAGGATTTGAAGAAATAATAATGTCAGTGTTTAAAGTAATATTTGAAGAATGTAAGGTATTAATTAAGGAATTTTTGATTGGAGGAAATTTATGTCAATGGCTATTAAAATCATTCAATGGATAATTATCGCAAAGACACGTTGATCAATATTCTACAATGGAATAGTCAAAGTCTAAAGCCAAAATCAACCAGTTTCGACGCTTTACTTAGACAGGAAAAAATACATATTGCTATTTTAAGTGAAACTTGGCTTAATCCAGACGTTCGTTTTAGTATAAGAGGTTATAATATATATAGAAAAGACAGAGACGATTCTTACGGTGGTGTGGCAATAATTATCCATAAATCTATACAGGCGCAAGTATACCCAATTAGTTTAAGTAATGTAGGTATAGAGGTTATATGTATGAAAATACTTAATTGTAAGAGTTTGGAATATGTTGTATCTATTTACTGTCCATCTTCAGTGCGTACAACATCATCAGATTGGGACAATATTTTCTCGTTAGTGCCTAAAAAATCATTAGTTGCAGGTGACTTTAACGGTCACCATCCTAACTGGTCTTATAAAACGGATCAGCGTGGAACTCAAATATTGGACTCATCTTTGGAACACAGCTTTGTGTCATTAAATAATGGAGAGGCAACCCGGATCAAATTAGTTAATGGGAATATACAAAGGTCATCACCGGACATCACACTATCATCATCTGATATCGCTATTAAATTTAATTGGGTTGTAATGAATGAAAATTTAGGTAGCGATCACCTCGTCATTAAGATTTCGATGAATTTTCAACAAAACATGGAGTATAATAAAAAACGAAACTTCAAAAAAGCAAAATGGGAAACATATCGTCATGAGCTTACAGAGTCCTTTTCTCGAGTAGTTGACATAAACAATAATATTCAGGCATTATATGACTACTTCGTAGAACAAGTTAATATGGCAGCGAATAAACATATACCTATAATTAAAATATGTACTAGTCCTTTAAGGAATTTTAAGCCTAAAGAGTATTGGGATTCATCATTATCTAGAGCAGTGGCTGAACGAAGGTTGGCTTTAGCCAAATTCAGAAGAAATCCTACTCCTGACAATCTAAAAAGGTTAGAAGAAAAAGGAGCATATGCACATAATTTAATAATGAAAGCCAGAGATAGCAGCTGGAAAAAGTTTTGTAGTAGCATAGATGAAACTTCTTCAGTTTCTGATATGTGGCGAAAGATGAGATGGCTTAAAGGTTATCGTCAAGCTAAATTTAGTGTGTCGGAGGAAAAACTAAAAGGTTTATTATATTCACTCACACCGGATTCAGTGATAAATGCACCACCAATATTTAAATCACAGAACGCTTTAATAGAGTCAGCATTTACAATAGAAGAATTTGAGAACAGTTTAAAAAAGAAGGATACTGCTCCGGGTAATGATGGAATAACTTACTCTATGATTTATAATCTTCCGTGTGAGGCCAAGGATTTTCTCCTCCGGGTATTTAATGACATTTACAGAACTGGAGATATCCCAAAACAATGGCGTGCGATATCAGTTATTGCTATTCTTAAAGCTGGGTACAACACAAATACGGAGACTCAACTTAGGCCGATATCCCTTATATCCTGTGTCTGTAAGATATTCCATAATATGATCGGTAAAAGAATAGAGTGGTTTATTGAAAAACATTCAACTTTGTCACCTTACACGGTTGGTTTTAGGAGAGCTCAATCTTGTTTAGATTCCATTTCAAGATTAACAACTTATATTCAATTGGGTTTCACTAGAAATAATCCTACATTAGCTTGCTTTCTGGACATTACAAATGCTTATAACAATGTTTTAGTAGAAAAGTTAGTTCAGACATTGGATGATTTGGGAATTGGCTCAAAAGTTTGTAGTTATTTAAATTCATTCCTATTAGAGCGAAATTTGATGATAAGAAGTAGTAGCGATGGACGAATCGTTGATGTTAGACGAGCAAGCAGGGGATTGGCACAGGGCGACCCAATATCACCGCTACTCTTTAATATTATTACATCAATAATTTGCCAACAAATTCATTCTGTAATTATTTCACAGTACGCGGATGATTTCGTATTTTACCTCAGCCATAAAGATTTAAACCACGCGGAATCGAATGTGCAAGTTGCTCTTAACTCTATGGTTGTGATGCTGAATGAAATGGGTCTAGAAATGTCTCCAGACAAATCAAAGATGTGTCTTTTTAGTAGAGGTAGAAGAGAACGACAATTGAAACTTACAATTAATAACTTACCAATTTCCTCAGTAGATTGTGTGAAACACTTAGGTATCTGGTTAGATAGGTCACTTCTATGGAAAAAGCATATTAATGAAATACAGGAAAAGACGGCTAAGTTCTTAAATTTATTTAAAGTTTTGGCTGGACCGACTTGGGGAATCCATCCGAAACATTTGAGATCTTTGTATATTTCATTGGTACGCAGTAGGATTGACTTCGGTTGTTTTCTCTATGATAATAGTGCAAAGAGTCATTTAAGTAAACTGGACAAAATTCAGAACCAGTATTTGAGGAGTATAGGTGGTTTTATAAAAAGCTCTCCAATACACGTAATGGAAGCTGAAATGTGTATTCCTCCTTTGTACGTTAGGAGATTATACTTAGCTTACAAGTTCTGTATAAAAAGTATGTCAAGTTCAAACAATGTTACTATTAAATTGATAGATGAGTTGAATGGTTTTTCAGTCTCAAGATACTGGAACAATAAGAAAAAACCACTGCTTGTGACCGTATACAATGAGTGTAAACTCCGTAATATACATTGTTCAAGTATTTTAGATATGTACTCACTGGAGAAATGGGTGACAGGTATAAACATACGGAATAAAATTAATAGCAATTTAGACTGTGTCAAAGTAGCAAAACGCAGCCACGAGGTTACATCACTTAAATTCGATGTTATCAAAGAACTTAATGAAAAGTACCAAGGATGGAAAATGTATTTTACTGATGGGTCTAAGAGCAAAAGTGGATGTGGTGCCGCTTATTATAGTTTGAGTGATGGAACTTCGGCCTTATTCAAATCTATCGATAAAAACGTATCTGTAATGACGATGGAACTCGTTGCAATCTCAAAAGCGCTAGAGAACATAATTTGTCAGGACTTTGCGAACGATTTTGTGAATCAAAACATTGTTATATTCACGGATAGCAAAAGTGCTTTAATGCATTTAGCTCGATGCGCCTCTGGTTGCAGAGGTATACCGATAGCTTATGTGATTCTTAGACTGTTTTATGAACTTAGTGATATTAATTTGAGGTTGCAATGGATTCCATCTCATATTGGTATACATGGAAACGAGAAGGCTGACATGTTTGCAAAAAAAGCTATTTTGGATGGACTGGAAATGGATATTGCCCCGTTCTACACAGAAATACTTGGTTATTACAACAACATATGCTATAATCGTTTCAAAGAGTATTTCGACAGGAAGTCTAAAGAAAAAGGCATATGGTATAGGACTATGCAAAGTGAGCCTCCTCGAATCCCTTGGTTCGCTGAATGTCATACAAAGAGGTCGTATGTTGTTATGGCACATAGATTGCGTTCCGGTCATATACCATCCAGGAAATTTGGATACCTAATGAAAAAAGTCGATTCCCCTAATTGCCAAATGTGTAATAAAATTGAAGATGTTCAACATTTGCTCGTGGAATGTGAAAAGAACAGACGAGAGAGGGAGATAGTGATGCGAGAGTTAAAAGTTAATGTGTATGATGTTGGTGCTTTCATTAGAATATTATCTACACCTAATTCAGGAGAAGCGAAACTTATTTATGATATGGTTGCTGCAGCACTAACTCCCTCGCTTACTCAATAATATATGTATTTTAATAGTAGTATCATTAAGTATAATAATTAATTAGATTAGGGTATGATGAGGCTGACGTACCATTGTTAGGTAAAAGCCTCTAAATAAATATAGATTAAAAAAAAAAAAAAAAAACCTACACATTTACAATCCGGCCACCCAAAGTGACTTTGCAGGCGTGTATGTTCCATACCACCTACAAATAACCAGTCAAATCTCTATACGACCTGTTTCATAGCTTCACATCATGCGAGACTTTCTAAGTTAAATCTAGATAATCATTTCAATAAATAAAAAGAAACCAGCCAAGTGCGAGTGGACTCCCGCACCGAGAGTTCCAAACACAATTAAAAAGTTTTCTAAGTATATATATAGATTCCTAACACACGATAATTACATAATAATACTAAACAATCTCCAAAGCTTTTACAATATGGTGGACATCCCACCCATATGCACAAAACGTTTTGGGAATACCTTCATTATGCGTACGGCTAAGGAGTGGAATTCCCTGCCGGATTCTGTGTTTCCCGATAGCTATAACCTAGGAGTCTTTAAGTCAAGAGTGAATAGGTTACTTTTAGGTAAGCGTGCTCCATCTTCGACCACATCATCACTTACCATCAGGTGAGGTGGTGGTCAAACGCGAACCTATTTTAAATAAATAAAAAAATATATATATAATAATCATTAAATGAAACAATTTCTTAGCGCACTCTCCATTTCAATTTTCATTTTTCTTCATGCTAACATTACTTTAGCGTTTATATCTGAAATAGCATTTAGATCACGAAATCTAGAGATACTTTTTTGTTCGCTGCCTGAAAATATCAGGTAAATTATTCCGCATGTCTTGTTCTGAACCACAAAGTAAACCGACAGAAGGTCGATACTATGCATCATCCTCTTCCTAGTATGTTTTCAACTATGTTGGCGCTGGCTTCCAGTCAAATCAGATGCAGCTGAGCAACAGTATTTTACGGTGCATTCTCAATATAGTAAGACGGTCACCCATCCACGCTCTGGCCTTGACAAGCGTTGGTTAACCAAGATCATTGACCCGTGCTACCGTCTTATTTTGGTCATATTCTTTACAGGGCATACAATGACTGAAAATAGGTGCACGCATACATAGACAAATACGTTGAGCTTCTTAAGTTGGAAGTTGAGCTACACGATAAATGACAAATGCTTGCACTGTCTGGACAGGTTCGCTCAAATCTGCGTGCTCCTTTCCTCAAAAGATACAACAGACGTGAACCGTCATGCTTCTCATATGATTTGACCAATACGAATTGTATGGACTTTAAAAGAGACGTTGACCTCTGAGTTTGTTTCAGTGTTTCTTCCAAGAGTAGTCAGTTAGGAAACACCAGCCTCATCTAGCTTCATTTAACACACAAAAAATGACGTGTAAAAGTGTTATTTATAACCAATTTACCAAATAAATATTTCATTTCATTTTATTTTATTACGTCAATCACAAACAAATGACGGTCGCGAGTTCACGCGATTTCACTAGTTGTAAGATGTTAACCTTCTGTTAGTACTATTCTGTGTCTTCACGCATTAGGAAGGAAAAACATGTTAGAGATAATGTGGAAAGAAATTTCGCCAATGCCCTTACAATCAGGGTTTTATCTTTTTTTACGTAGATGCACTGGATGGAGATGGTTTTAAATGTATATCTGTGTGTAATGTATCTTTCGATAGAACTCTTGAAGTAATTGGACGGAAGTATGTAATGAAAAGAAAATAGGGAAATATTGAATTATAATAATGAGAATATGGATTATTTGGTAGCCTTTTGGTACCTCAGACGTGTTAAATAAAAACTTGTTTATTGACTTTTAACCTCCGCTCTTTTGAGCTCTCAAGTTTGATTATAATATTGCCTGTAATAAACCCGAGTTCTTCTATGCTATTAAGTGTTTTAATTCACTTACTCTACGTCTGATTTTCAGTATTTTCTTTTGTATCCGAAGTTAAGTTGAGTGGTTTTAAGTTGATCATAAAATAATACAGTTCTGTTCTTCGAGCTAACCTAAAAATGATTAATGTTGTATTTCATGAGCAGTAGTTTCATGCTTTTATATAACAGGGGCCAGATGAAGTATGAGTGTAGTTTTGAGACATAATATTCTGTACTGTTTATAGTGTAGGGTGATGAGGAGGTTTTTAGTATAATTTTTTTTCATTATTACGAATGAGCCCGCTCTTGACCTCGATCGCACCTGATGGTAAGTGTAAGATGAGGTCTACGATCGAACGAGCGAGCCCAGAAAAGGCCTATTCACTCTTGCTCTAAAGGCTGACGGGTCATATGTGGCAGGTAACACAGAAGCCGGCAGAGAGTTCCACACCTTGGCTGTCCGCACAATAAATATTGAAGAAAAGCGCTTAGTAGGTACAACAAGACGGTATATCTACCAAGTGTGGATGGTATCCTGCGGTACGTCTGGTAGATCGGTAGTAAAAAGGGGCTTTGTTTATTGAGCACTGTTTGACCTGAAAGCTTTTTCGACTCGTGTTCGTCATTAAGCTTGATCTAGCTAAGTTTGTGCTACTGTCAGCCCTGAATGAATATTGCTTTTATTTTTGCAGTAACAAGAGGGGTGACCATACATTTAATTAATCAACATTCAATTACTATAATAAATACTTTTCTAAAGATTAAAACTCGTTTTATCAATTTAAACAATCTGTAACAATAATTTAACTTAAAATAATAAAACTTAGTTCGACATACTCTCACTAGTCCATTCATGAAAACGTTGAATATGAAAAACATGAGAACTCCTGCACCTGCCTCGCATATGCGTGTTGATATCATTAGTTAGATGATACATTGTTATCATTAGTTAAGGCGACATTATATGGCAGCGACCTTGAGCGACTGGGGAGAAGCTTGCGTCACTCCCCGCGACCGCGCAATGCACCCCCGCAACGCAAGCTCGAAATTTCGTAAGGTAACCATACGTTTCAAATAGTAAAGACTGTACTGCCTGATTTATTATCACCATCCAAATTTTTTTCTGGACTTTGTCTGGTCATTGAAAACTACTATGTGTATTTAGACAAGTAAATCTATCTATCTATATATATAAAAATGACTATGTGGCTACGCTACTTAGACTCATTTGATACTCGTAAATAATTAAGTTTTAATAACATTGAAATCGGAATATTGAAATAAGTATGAATTTACTTGTCAGCAATCATGTCCTCATTTTCGACATGCTGAGTTGAGTTTTTCCCTTTTGTATACAGCCAGAGCTGAATTTTTTTTTATAGTTTATAGGCTTGCGTTTGACCATAATCTAACCTGATGTTAAGCGATGATGTGGTCGAAGATGAAGCACGCTTGCCTAGAAGTAATCTATTCACTCTTGACTTAAAGACTTCCAGGTTATAACTATCAGGAAACAGACTCCAGCAGGGAATTCTACTCCTTAGCCGTACCCATAATTAAAGTAATCTCAAAACGTTTCATGCGTATGGGTGGGATGTCCACCATGTAACGATGGCGCATCACCGTTTGTCTTGTAGTCCTATGATGGAACGGGCTTGGTGGAATAAGACTGCAATTCCATCGCACACTCCCCGAAATGTAACCGATAGAAAACTGATAGGCTTGCAACACGTCGCCGATGCTCTAGGCTCTGGACCTTTGTCTCGACCAGTTTCTCGTTGCCGATGAGCCTTTTGGCCCGTTTCTCTATAGACTCAAGTGCATTAAGCTGGTATTTGGCAGATCCGTCCCAGAGATGAGAGCAGCACTCCATACACGACCGAACTTGCGCTTGATAGAGGTTGAGCATGAGAGTATCGTCAGCGAATAACACTATGTCATAATTTTTGATCAGGTACGGTAAATCATTTATATAAATAAGAAACAAAAAGGGACCTAAAATTGAGCCTTGGGGACCCCCATCTTGACGTCACAGATCCCGGCGATCTTTTGCCGTTCAAGTCGACTCTCTGAATCCTTTCACTCAAGTATGAGGTCTGAAGATTCAGAGAGGTGCCCCGGAATCCGTAGTGGTGCAGTTTCCTGATTAATGTCTCATGGGGAACACAGTCAAATACCTTTGAAAAATCGCAAAAAATGCCCAACACTTATCTTCCCATGCATTATAAATGTGTCCTAAAAGTTCAACACCGGCCATCAGTTGTTGAACGTCTTTTTGTAAAACCAAATTGTTTATTATGTAGCAATTTGTGTTTATTAAAATATCTTTGCATCTGCATTAAAATAATTTTCTCAAAAATTTTACTGAAAGTGGGCAATACAGAAATAGGTCTATAATTAGTAGGGTCAGATATACTAACTGATTTAAATAGTGGGATTATTTTACTATATTTCATTTAATCAGGAATCTCACCGCAATCAATACAATTATTAAATATAACAGCTAATGTAGGAGCTATAATGTGTATAATGGACTTAGTAACATGAACAGAATTACCCCACAGATCTGCAGCCTTTTTAACATTCAAAGAGTTAAAAGTTTTGATGATGTCATTAGAAGTAACATATTGGAATTTAAACTCTGAACTACAAACTGGAACACTTTTTTTAAGTAATGTGTCTGCAGCAATGGCAGATGATTTTAGCGACTTGATTGTCGATACGGGTATGTCAGTGAAAAAATTTTCAAATTCTGTGGCGACTTGTGAATCTAATGTTATTATATTATCATCAATAGTTAGGGTGTAATTACTAGGATTCCCAACTTTTTGGCAGCCAATTGAGCCTTAGCCTCGATAAACGGACCAAAATTAAGGGTGGATGTCAACGTAACCTCAAGAAGTTCGATGCGATCTATATAATATAAAGCGAGTTACATAATATAAATTAAATTTAGGTAAGTATAGGCACGGGCGCGAAAGTAGGATTGACCATATGGGCGAAAGTTGGAATATTGGAGAGTTGTGCGTAAACAAAACATTAGATCTCCGCATTCAAGTTCATGGTACTTTCGTACCATAGCTAGCTATAAGTACCTACAACTATGTCAAAAACCGCACTCAAGTATTTTTTAAACTAATCTGGACTGTCCTTACTACGCTGTAGTATGGTTACATTATAGTTAAATACTCACCTCGTACTCACCACAAAAAAAACACTATTATTTCAATGAAATAAAAAATTACTAAACATTAGATCTCCGCATTCAAGGTCATGCTACATAAGTACCTACCCTAGACCTATACCTACAACTCGTGTCAATATCAGCTCTCAAGTATTTTTTGATACTCTAATCCGGACTGTCCTTAGTACCTACGCTGTAGTATGGTGCTATCACATTGCAATATTTACCTCGTCTCTGCATTTTCGCGGCGAGAATCTAAGTTATTTGATATACTCCAAAAAAAAAAAACATAATTTGAATAAAATAAAAATAATTTTAAGTAAGTACCTACTAAATATTAGATCTCCGCATTCAAGGTCATGCTACTTACGTATCAAGAGCTATACCTACAACTATTCCAATATCAGCAACACTCAAGTATTTTTTGAAACTCTAATCGAACTGTCCTTACTACGCTCCAATATGGTTACCTACTCGTAAATTACATTTCAATACTCACCCTGTCTCTACATTTTTGACTCAAGAATCTTTACTATTTGGTGTTCTCCTAAAAGGAAATAACATAATTATTTCAATAAAATAAAAGTTTGTTTACTACATTTAAATCATATTTATTTTATTCCAATATGCTAATTTAAACTATTGATAGAGATTATATAAATAATCTTCTTCTTATCGTGTGGTTAGTAATGTCTAATGACCCCATACACCCTAGTGTCAGAGTTTCTAGACTGCCTCAAGAGCCTCTGACGTGGTCTATTCTGACGACCGCCATTTGGCGACCGGCACTACCGGCTTATATGTGTCTTCCGAAGCACGGAACCATCTTTTTATCAGACAATCAGGTGATTCAGGCCTGCAATGTCCTAGCCAAAGTGGAAACAAATTTACAAAGTATGCGTCCCGCGGGAATCGAACCCACGACCACACACAAGTTAAACCCCTAAACCACTCGACCATGGCGGCAGTAAATTATATAAATAATTAAAATTCGTTACTTCATTAATCAATTTTTAACATTTTTTTTTTTTTTTTTTTTTTTTTGTGTGTGGCATCTCGCAGGTCAACCTCTGAGGTTGTCGGCTGCTTAACCGGACTTGCCTGTGGTTGCCTTAATTAATAAATTAATTAAAGCCTCCAGCCAGGGCTTATTAAAAAAACTTACAAACTAGGCGACTACACGCTAAGGGCACCCCCTGTGGGGTACGGACCTCGGCTTAGGGCGTCGCAGGGGAGGGCAGCTAGGGACAGGCTGGATCATATCATTATTATTATTAATAAGGGAATTTAAAGCTACTGGCTCAGCGTCGCGGGCTGGCTCTGGCAAGGGTCGGGGTGGACTATTACGGGGACGTCGCGGCGGGCCTCGGCGGCGAGGACGGAAGGACGGTCGGTTTTTGTGTTTGTGTGCCACTGTACTTGTTTCCCTACGGCTCTCTTGGAGCAGGGTGATTGCGTCATCGGGAGTGACAAGGGTATGCCTTGGTCGGCGAATCTTAGAGATACGCGAGGGTTCGTATTGGGCGGCCGATACGATAAGGGGATTCCTATGTTGGATTGAAGTTTCAAAGAAACGCTTGGAGACACGTTTCATGAACTGCTGGATGGTGGGCATCTTGAGATCTACGTGAAGAAGCTCATTTCGAACATAAAAGGGGGCTCCCGTGACTCTACGAAGGAATCGGTTTTGGAGGGTCTGCATCTTGTGGAGGAGGTAGGGCTTTGCGTGTGCGAAAACAACGCAGGCGTAGGTCATGATGGGACGGATGACCGCGGTGAAAATACGCAGCTTGCACCTGAGTGATAACTTGCTGCGAGAGCTAAGAATGAAGTGGAGCCTACCTAGAGCGAAAGCGGCGCGCGAACGTGCCTGCTTTATGTGCTCAGCGAAGGAGAGGTGTCTATCGAGGACCACGCCTAAGTATTTGGCTTGCTTTTCCCAAGGGATCGGCTTGCCGTACATGGTAATCGGACGGGGGGAGGGTGGGTTTATCCGCGGTTTAGAAAAGAGGACTGCCTGGCTTTTATCTGGATTGACTTCGATTCTCCATTTCCGGAACCACTTGGCCAGAGTGTTTGCGGAAGTTTGGAGAGTGCGAGCGATGGCATCGGGTTTAAGACCGGTATAATAGATAGCCGTATCGTCGGCGAATAGGGCTAGCTGGGTATTTTTATGCTTGGGAATATCACTAGTGAATAGCGTGAAAACGAGGGGGGATAGTACGGAGCCTTGAGGAACTCCTGCGCGAATGGGATGGGGGGAGGAAAGCTCCCCCTCAATTCGATAACGAAAGGTGCGATTCGATAAAAAGTCCCGTAGGATGAGCACGAGACGGTCAGGCACGCCGAGTTGGTATAGCTTATAGATTAAGCCATTGTGCCAGACTTTGTCGAACGCTTTCGCTATGTCGAAGAATAAGGCTCCCGTTATTGCGCCCCGTTGGAAGCCGGCGCTGACGTGTTCTACGATGCGGTGGACTTGTTGGATACATGAGTGTTCGGTTCTAAATCCGAACTGCTCATTGGGTATTAGACTCTTTGCTTCGGCAAAATCTTTGAGCCGCTTATATATAAGCCTTTCATAGATTTTACCGAGGACGTTGAGTAAGCTAATGGGACGGTAGCTAGACGGGTCAGACTTGGGCTTGCCTGGTTTGGGAATACCTATCACGGTGGCCTGTTTCCAGGTTGTAGGGAACATATTATTGCACAATGCGCCACTGAAGATGGCAGTCATTAGCACAATAAGCTGGGCGGGGAAAAGTTTGAAAACCCTATTGGTGATGCCGTCGGAGCCAGGGGCTTTTCGCGGTTGGAGACTTTTAATGATATCCTGGACCTCATCAGGAGTGATGGGGGCCAGTGGATTATCGGGATCTTCGAGGGGCGGAAGGGAAGTTCTACGTTCGACTTCGGCGTTCACCATATCGAGGTGGGCTTGGTCTACTGGTTGAGAGCTGGGAGAACACTGGGACTCTAGGCTGTCGGCTAGGCATTCTGCTTTTTCAGAGTTAACGAAGGCGACACTCTTATCGGGACGAATGAGAGGAGGCATTGTGGCCTCTTCAGTGGATCGTAACTTCCTCTGAAGCTGCCAGAAGGCAAGATGGGTGGGCTCAAGTTCGCTCAGCATCTTGTCCCAGCTCGCATTACGCTGCTCGGCAATGCGTTTCCTTACAGCACGCTGTAAGTTGCGCATGTGAGCTTTGTTTGCGGCGCAGGGAAAAGCGCTGTACGCACGGATGGCTGCGTTCTTCTCGGTTATCAGATTCCGTACATCGTCCGGGAGTTTCCAGCGGTGGTCTTCCACTACAGGAACTTCCCTTGAACAATCGTTCAGGACGGATTGTACGTGATCTGTAAGCGAGTCGATCGCCGCCGTCGTGTCTGCGACTGAGACTATGTGGTCAGGAATGGTGTCCAATTGAGGCGACGTGGTGGATTTCAGTTTTTCACTTACTTTCCTCCAGTCGGTGATCAATTGGGTCGGAGGAGGTTGGGTAGGATCATGGTTACCCGAGCGGGAACCTAGGTGTAGGATAACGGGACGGTGATCCGAGTTGAGCTCGTGAAGCGCTTCTATGGAGTGTAAATGAAGGTTTACATTCTTTAGGAGCGCCACATCGAGGACATCGGGGTTATGGTTGGGGTCGTGTGGGTAGTGGGTGGGAGTCATCGGAGCGATGACGTCATAGTTTAGGGTCGCGCCTAGGTTATACACGATTCTGCCTCTGGCATTTGTCGTGTTGCTGTTCCAAGCGGGGTGTTTGGCGTTGAGATCGCCCGCTAATAAGACGGAGTCACTCAGGCCAAAGAGAGTCGTGAGATCGCTGGTGAGCGCGATAGGATCGTCTGAAGCAAGAGACGCGACCGATGGTGGGGGATGGTAGGCAGAGATGATAGTTATCGGAGGATGACCAGTCATGCCTAGTCGACAGGCAGAGTACTCTAGGTAAGAGAGAGGCGCGGGTGGGGTCAGAGGGATGCAGTATAACTCCTTCCTATAATAAATAAGGGTACCGCCGCCGTGGCAGCGTGTTCTGTCATTGCGAACTAGACGGTAATTCGCAATTTTGGGGTCAGCGCGATGGGGTTTCAAAAGGGTTTCCTGTATAAGGAGGACGTCTAATTGGTGGTCGCGGAGGAATTTAGTTATTTCGGCGCGTTGGTTGAAAATGCCATTGGCGTTGAAAAAACCTAATTTGAGGGATCGAGGCCTAGTGTGGTTTGTGCGTTGGGAATCCATTGGATCAGTCCATTGCATCCATCTGGTCGAGGCCTAGCACGACATCACTGTGTGTGCTGAATATTTGGCTGTACATTTCCGTCGTAATTTTGCCGTTATTCTGCTGCTCGGCAGCCAGAAGGGCATCGCGGAGAGACCTGGCTTGGCGGGTCATAAATATTTTATAGTGGCGCAGTAGAGTCTGGGCGCAAGACTCGCCGTTCCCGACGGGTGAGGGTTTGGGCGGTTGTTTGGCTGCAGGAGCAGCAGTGGTTTGAGGCGCGGGTTTGGGACTGGTTGTGGCCTCTGGAGCCACGGCTTTAGGCAGGATCTGCGCTGCGATGGGTATATCCATCAGTGCCTGCAAAGGTTTGGCAGGGGCCAAGGAGGGAAAGGCTTTGTCGTGGTTTAGCCTGTTCCACGGGGATGGTCTCTGAGGAGCGAGACGTTCGGGAATTTGAGAGGAAGGTGCCTCTCTTTGTTGGCGGGCGTTGGCGCGCTTCGCTAATTTAGGAGCGAGTTTGGGGGCTTTGGGACAGCCGCGGTAGTTTGCCGGGTGACCGGTCTGGCCGCAGAGAACGCAGCTGGGTGGTTCCGAACAGAGGGTTCGGTCTTTAGGCCGAGGGCAGTCCGCAGTGCTGTGCTCGCCCAGACACTTGACGCATCTGGGAGTCGCATAGCAGTTGCTCTGCGCATGGCCATACAGTTGGCAACGGTGGCATTGTCCCACTGTTGCGGTTTTGTAGGGCTTTTCAATTGAGATACCGGATAGGGAGCAAATGGACTTAATCTTGAAAATCGGGTGATGACCTTCGGTTGGTTCACAAATGACAAGAACCATGTCGTACAATTCACCGCCTCTCGCTTTATGTAAGCGATGGACGGCGATCACTGGTATACCTTGATCGGCAAGGTCGTCTTTAATATCCTGTACTAGGATTTCTTTAGGGACACGTTTAATAATAACACGAGTGGGCGTGTCCTCGGGGAAGGAGAAAGTGTGAAAGGAAATATTCCTTTCACGGAGGGCGCGATATAGTTCCCTATAGTCGTTCGACGTAGGGACTGTGACTTTAATGCCATTTTGGCAGGCACGGGCGTTTGTGTAGTTGATCTTTCGATCAACACACATCTTGGACACATCAGTCCATTTACCCTTGTCCTGGATGTAAAAGGGGGGCGGAGGGCGTTGCTTCCTTTGGGCTGAGGAAGTTTGGGCTATCGGGCTGGTGGGACGACTATTCTGCGCGTGAGCAGAGGTAGTTGGGACTGGGCTAACGGGTCGTACGGGCGTTTGAGTTGGGGACGGGGGCGACGCGGTGGTCTTTTTGGCCTTGCTGGCCTGGGAGGTTTTCCCTTTCTTCCTCTTGCCTCCGGTGACGATTTGAAAGTCGTCTTCGGAGGACGAAGGGCAAGAAGAGGCTTCGTCTTGGTCGGAGGGTGGGTTAGATAACGGAGCCGACGTGTCCATATCGTAAAATTCAGGTGCAGCGCACACCTGCGCGGCGTCCATTGTTCTATGAACAATGGGATTAGAGAGTGAGCCGGCAACAATAGCTGGGTCTGGGAATCGAGTGGTCGGTACGTCTTTGTCAGCGAGCGGCGGCGGTAAGGGGCAATTAGTTTCGGAGTTTTTCATTGTTCGATGAACAATGGGGTCCGAAACAATAAACTTTTCGGTGAATGAGCCAACCGGAGGGCCTTGATCCGCGAGCGGGGGAGATAGCGGGCTATCGAGCACGTCGCTAAAATCAGTGACTTTGGCTTTAGTAGCCAGGGAAATATTTCGCTGCAAAGCAGCGAGCTTTCCGCCATATCTGGCGCAAAAGTCGGGGTCCTTTCTTAGCTCGTCCAAGAGGTGCGCCTTTTGCAAGGCGTCCTCCATGACGAGGGATTAAAAAATATCTATCGGGGAATTTTGGAGATTTCTCTCCCGCGGGGGGCCTATTTAAAGCCTAACTGGCCTAACTCCCCGGATGGATGGGTCCGGGGATGTGTTAGCCTCCCAGTTGGGTGGAGACTGGGAGGTGTGTACCTATTGGTGAGCCCTAAGCTTGTAACCGGTCGCCAGTCTTATTGTGCGAACCGGGCCCTATTGGGTCTAGTGCGAAGGGGTAGACACACCCAACCGACACTAGGTGTGTAGCTGAAAAGGAAACTCAGTAACTAGGTTTGACTAGGAGATCCCCCAAGGCCAAAACCTAGCACTCGACTCCAATTGACTGCTTCACCCTGAAGGGGATCAGCGGGTGCGTCGGGTCAGCACCCCCTTGGTATTGTTGACACCGTGAGGTTTCCAACCAAGGACCACGAAACTGTGGTTTTACCCTGAAGGGGCTAGACCAAATTGTTTTTGACCAATTTTTAACATTGTAAGGCGTTTCTTTTTTAGTGTTTTGGGTTTACCAACCATTTTGGCGTTAAACTTCTATGCGAATAAAATCATTTTGTATTTTTTGCGCGGAGCGTTAGCGTCTACTCGTGACAGTGGTCAGCGATGCACTGCCGCCCGTCGCCCGCAAGAGCCCCCGATTCATTGCGCACCTAGATTATTCGAATAATAATACACCATGGCTTTACCAAACACAATATGAAGAAAAGCCGTATACTAAAAGATTGGCAATTAAATTATCTTTTAGACTGTGAAAGTTTCATAAAAATACACCCAATGGTTGTTGCCTGATCTTCGCTTTTATGCCCGCGTTAGACGTACTTTTAAAAATAAATTACACAATGTTTTACAAAAAAATATTTAAATATTCATATATCAAATTATTAAGGAAATAGTCTAGTTTATCATTATTTTTTTTCAAAGCATACCGACTAGCCGTTTAGACGTGATCTTGGATTAAAAATCATCGAAAATCGAATATCTGCCCCTTAAATGATGTTTGGTTAAATGATATTCAGGCAAACCTAGTCCACTTTCCCATTTAAATTAGCATCTAAAGCCGTACAGTCATAAAATTCGCTAGTACAACCGCGAACAACTTGTTATGTTTCAAAAATACGTTCGCAATTATTTTGAACGACATCCCACGATCTCGCTTGCTTGAGTTTAAAATTGCGTCTGTCAGTTTTTAGTTGGCTTTAGCTGGTTTTTAGGAAACAATGCTTTTCTGTTGGCTTTAGATTTCGTTCTGTGCTTCTGGTGTTGTATACTGGCTACGGTGAATAAAATGAGGTTTTCGTATTTAGGGTTCGAAACTAAATTAAGGATTACAAGAAAGGATAGCACTATTGTACAACGTGTAACGGAAACCCCATATCTATCCAAAAGGACTGAAGACAATATCTGGTATGGAGTCTCTATGCAAAGTTTCAGCTCAAAATAAGTGACTCGCAGAATTGACCACAAATTATTGGTTTCATATGTTTCTTGAATACCAGTAATAACAAACGTGTCACAGTACTATGAGGGTCATCACTTTCCACGTCACTTGCCAATAAAACGATAATTCTCTTCGTTCTTCTTAATTTGAAAAATGCGGCCTCTGGTATCAATGTAGGTCCAAAAGGACTGAAGACAATATCTGGTATGGAGTCTCAATGCAAAGTTTCAGCTCAAAATAAGTGACTCGCAGAATTGACCACAAATTATTGGTTTCATATGTTTCTTGAATACCAGTAATAACAAACGTGTCACAGCACTATGAGGGTCATCACTTTCCACGTCACTTGCCAATAAAACGATAATTCTCTTCGTTCTTCTTAATTTGAAAAATTCGGCCTCTGGTATCAATGTAGGTATTGAAGTTTCTAATATGCTCCACACATGTAGACATAGGATTACAAAACCCTTGCCATATCGTTTGTTATCATCCAAAGAAGCCGCGCACTCGGTATGTATATACCCTTTAAATTACACATTGTATATTATATAGTGTAAAAGCTCGCACAGATAGTTTTGGACAACACTGAATATTGTTATAAAAATGTTGATATGTCATTGATTTCCGCCTGCCATGGGGGGTTTTCCTGAACATACAAAGCTGTTTCCGTTGAACTGATTCATTTAGAATACTCATGTTATTGTATTACCCAATCAGACCCGTAAACTAATTAAATAAATGTATAATATGAGTTCATATTCTGGGGAAAAACTCAGACATTCATCAAATACTAGCAGTCGCGCGGGGCTTCGCTTCCATGGACTTTACCACAATAAAAATATAACCCTCTTTCTTTTGCAGTTCGTTAAAAAGTAACATTAGACCTTCCTCAAGCTTCGAGCAACTTCCAAACCAAATTTCATCTAAATCCACCCAGTACTTTCGAAGATTTTCGTTTAAACAACCAAATTCTTCAGCTTTATAATATTAGTATAGATTGTGGTGTGAGTCTATCAAATTAAAGCATTATTTCATAGATTTTACTTTTTTTCGAAATTATAAAATACATAATTTTAAACCATTTGACAGAATCTGTGAATTTAACATTCACCTATCTTATAATCAACTGATATTAAAATTAAACGATTCAATCGAATTCGCTTGCTCCCGAATGAGATTTTTAAATCTCCTCAACAGTCATACACGATTCCATTTTCCACTTTCTGACTTCAACAACAACAGACTTCACATAGGTATTTAAAATAATGTAATTTATAATAATATATGCTCAAATTACGAGGAAGCGATGCGGTGGTCAAAAAGTGATATCCAATTTACAAGCACATTGAACGGACAGATAATAATTCACGTGCTTGGTGACGTGTAAAATAACTTAGGATGAAACAGTTTTCATATTTCATTTTGTTGTATTTTAAAGGTTTTGTTTTTTGATTGAGTAACAAACATCCATCCTTACATCTATCTACTCTAACATCCAAACTTTGGCATGTATCATATTAGTATGGATGAGATGCAGATCATCACCAATATATAATATTTATTTATTTTCTCAAGAACGAACACAGTACAATGTCACATGGCACATTACATAGAGACTGGTGTCTGTTGAAGGTAAAACCTGTATTACAGATCACCAGGCTTACCCTCCGTCGGACAATTTTTACATATGACCTGTATTAAATGAACATGATATTAATACAATATGAAATAAAACATTAATGAAACGATTGGTAATAACAATAAGAAAAATATATAGGAAAAACAATTATTATAACTAAAGCTAAGCGGTTGGTAGGTTAACGTTCAGTAGAGAATATGTGAATGTGTGTGGAGAGGAGTGTGTGAGGGTGTGTGTGTGTGTGTGTGAGTGAGTGCGCGCGAGCGCGTGTTTGTGTTTGGTGTGCATGTGATAGATTTTTATGGTATTGTTAGTGAATTTATGTTATTGTAAGGGTTTCAATAAAGATTCTGTTGTATCGTAATCAGTACCTTGAAGCCAAGAACAAACTTTCCTCTTGCACTCTGCCCGAGTAAGAGGATATATCAACAGTTGTTTATTAATCTTATTATACAAGTATGGGGCCAGAAAACCGTAGAACTTATGTGCTAGACTGCTCTTAAATCTAGTGGTCGTGCAAACAGCATCGGATCTTCTTTTATTAGACAGGTTTTT
This sequence comes from Tholera decimalis, assembly GCA_943138885.2. Classification (NCBI taxonomy): domain Eukaryota; kingdom Metazoa; phylum Arthropoda; class Insecta; order Lepidoptera; family Noctuidae; genus Tholera; species Tholera decimalis. The sequence goes on from OW964573.2 coordinate 13,924,361, forward strand.
GTGGTCATAGGAAAGTTCCGAGTGCTTCCTGGTTACTGTTCCTAAGATGAAAAGTTGCCGAACTGTCAGTACCTTACAGCGTTGATATAGATCAAAGGTTGGGTATCGTATGGGGAGGGAAGAACTTACTTTTAGAATAGCTCTTTGGGCTCTCTCTAACTTCAGAAGGTACGTTTTAGCAGCACCACCCCAAGAAGTTATGCAATAAGTCAGTACGGATTGGCACAGTGCTAGATAAACCATTTTAATTATTGAAGAGTCGGCAATATGTCAAAGAGATTTAAATATATAAATAAGTTTACGTATTCTAGGAACTAGGGCCTCGATATGTGGTTGGAAATGACAGTGTTCGATTTTGATAAACGCGTACAGTTACATGAATTATTAAATGGTGCATTGCAATTGTGTGAAATTATTGTAAGGTTTGATTGGTCCTGATTTCTAAGTGTATAGGTCATGAACTTGGTTTTGTCTACATTTAGTGTGAGGATGTTATCATTCAGCCAACTGGATACTTGATTAAACCCTTTTTGAGCGTAATTAAAAACCTCTTCCCAAGTATCTCCATAGAAAAGTAGGGCAGTGTCATCAGCGAATGTAATTATTTTCCCATTGGTCAGGTTTGTGTTACATAAGTTATTAATGTACACCAAAAACAATGTCGGGCCAAGAATACTGCCTTGTGGGACGCCATATTTAATAGGCAGTTCTTCACTTATCCAACCATCCACTTTTACTACCTGTGTTCTTCCCTTGAGATAATCTTCAAACAATTCCAAAGGTAGACCTCTAATTCCCAGATGTTCTAGTTTGTTAATTAGGATGGGGATAGATACTGTGTCAAATGCTTTGGCTAAATCGAGATAAATAGCCATTACCCTTTTCCTATCATCCAGCTTAGAAATTATAAATTCTGTTAATTGATGAACAGCATCTGATGTTGATTTTTGTGTCCGAAATCCAAATTGAGATGGGGAAAGAAGATTATTTGTTTCCAGGAACTTTACTAGTCTACTGTTCATCAGACGTTCCAGTATTTTAGACATTGCTGGCAGGATAGAAATAGGTCTATAATTGCTGACACAGCATCTATCTCCACTCTTGAAAATGGGCACAATTTGTGATTTTTTAAAAGCAGAAGGGAACACACCCGTGGCAAAAGATAAATTACAAATGAATGTTAACGGCGGGACAATGACGTCTGTGAATTGTTTTAAGAAATTTCCTGAGATGTAATCAACTCCCACTGCACAGTCATTTTTAAGGTTAGCAATTAAAGATTTTACTTCGAGTTCGTCTGTAGGTAAAAATACCATGGATTTATCGTTAGAGTACGTGGAATTACTATTGTAGTGTGATATCTGAGTTTTATTAAGAGTAATTTTTTCAGCTAATGATTGGCCAACACTAGCGAAGAATGTGTTTATGTCGTTGACTGAGGTTATGGGACTGTTAGGGCAAATTAATTGTGTTGGTTTATCTTTTATTTTTGAAGTATGAGTGATATTTTTAACTGTTTCCCACAATTTTTTGCTGTTTTTGCCGGCTTTGTCAATCATATCTTTTTCATAGTTTATTTTAGTCTTCTTCAGAATATTATTACAAAAAATCCTGTATCTTCGGTATGTGCATTGAAAAACTTCATTTTCGGGATATCTTTTTGTTTTTATATAAAGTTTGTCACGGTTCCTCATACACCTTAGGAGGCCTTTTGTTATCCAGGGCTTTAAAATTCTTTTTCGTCCGGTGTTATCAATTCTAACAGTATTTCTATCTAATGCTTGCGAGAGCGATGCTGTGAAAAAATTTGTAGCTTGATTTACATCGGTCATGTTATATATAGAACTGAAATCAATACTTCTCACGCTTTCATTCACTCCCTCGTAATTAACGCGACCAATGGTTCTTTTTAGAGTTTGCTTGGCCTCAGTGTCCAAGTACAGTACAACCGAATCATGATCCGTAATAGATGTATGAACAACATGGCAATGCGCAGTCAGCCTTGTTCTCAATAATACATGATCTAAGCATGTGCGACTATGAGTAGGGATTGTATGAGCTGGGAGCATGCCATGAAACGCAATCATATCGAGATAAGTAGAAGATCTATTGTCAAGAGTATTAAGGGAAATATCAATATTGATATCACCAACTATGATTACATTCTTAAATGAAGAGTATTTACGTAGGCAAGTATCTAGTGATATTAAGAAGTTATCTATATTCCTATAGCTTGGTGGGCGATAAATAGCTATTAGGATGGTGTCCTGATTGATTTTTAATACGAGAATGTTTGCATCTGAGGACTCTGGTTCCTCAATCGTGTAAGGATCAGAGTTCTTGCAGTAAATAACGACACCTTCATTTTGTGTTTTGTTATTTTTTGTAGAGAAACACCTGTAACCGTCGATAAAAGGAATCTGTCAGTACAATAATATCCCACTCAACATTTGATCTATTTAATAACGTTTCAAAACTTGACAAGTTGCAGTGAATACTGCGTATATTTTGTACCATAATCTTTAATGTCGTTTTAGGATTTTGTAATAAGTTTTTACAATCCTCTATTTCACATGTTGCTGACTGAGCTACAGTGACATTATCTAAATCATTATTAAAATTAATAGTAAACTCAGCCATTACTTAATATATTTTGGATCAATGTGTGCTCTAATATTCTCCAGTTTATATGTATTGTTTTGTCTTTTCTAGCCTCGCTTACGGACACCACAGCATTATTATTAATTAAACCCAATACGTAATAAAAAATCTGTTTGTCGTATATAAGATGTGTGTGTGTGTGTTTGTAGATGTGTGAGGAATGTAAGTGATTGTAGCGCGTATCGTGTAAGTAAAGTTGTTCAGATATGTGTTTATCAAACCAGACCAACATCATGAGTTGATTAAAAGATAAACATACTTTTAAGGGATATAAATTAAAAAATATAAATTTAAGAACATAAAGCATACAAAATCTGTTTAGGCAGCACACAAAAATTATTATCATAAATAAATCTAGTCAGATATTTAGTTCAGCTCTTGACTTAACTAAATCAGCTTCTGAATTGATACGTAGTGAACGCTCTCCTTCTCTTTTGCGAATAAAGATCTTACCGCCAGCTGTCCAACAAAACTTGTACTCATTGGTTTTCGCGAAGTCACGTGCAAGGAAAAACAGTCTTCTAGTTTTCGGTGAAAGGTGTTCAGCGATATAAATATTCTTTGGTGGTCCACTAATACGTAAATGAGATGTATTCAATTTGTTATTTTTATGCTGGTTGTTAAACTGTTTGCAGTGTTCCAATACGCTTTCCTTGGTTAGGACCGAGGTGAATTCAACGATGATAGGCTTGTAGTTATCTGTCTTGGTATTAACTCGAAAAACATCTCGTACACTGATGGCTTGAACGGGCAAATTTATTGCAATACCGACTTGGTTAATTAAATCTAGAAGGTCTTGTTTGGATTCCTTTGGTTTAGGTGGAATATTTTTAATCTCAATGCAAGAATATTTTTGAGCCTTCTCTAAAAAGTCGATTCTATTTTCTAACATCTGTATGTGTTCTACCAATAAAATAAGTGAGCATCCACTTCTAAAACACCTGAATATTTTATGATTATGATCAGTTCACCGTAATCCTAAAAGGCCCCGAGGTACAAAGCTCATCACTCTCAGACAATAAAACAATACACTTGATGGTTTCGAAACGGATCAGCAAACCGTATTCATTTCCCGTACACACACGTCATCTAAACCGCAGGCGCCGCTTTCCTCAACAACACAAAACTGTGGTAAAGCGTGCGTTGCGCTGGAGACAAGCTACTGGTGTAATACGATGTAAGTCGACTACAATCTGTACTAATATTATAAAGAGGTAAAATTTGTAAGTTTGTATGTAGGGGGTAATCTCTGAAACTACCGAACGGATTTTGAAAATTCTTTCACTTATATGTAGCTTCATTATCCCTGAATGCTATAGGATATAAATTATCTTTATATCATGTATATTAGCCGAGCTATTATAATGTTTGTCAAGCAAGTCGGGGACGGAATCCCGTGGAATATTTTCGACTTCTACGCGGACGAAGTCGCGGACAGAAGCTAGTAACCAATAAAGATAAATAAAAACTTGTTACAAAAAATTAAACTTACTTCCAAAAAACACTGCAAAGTGAAAAATAATTTAATTACGGTACTTAGTCGGTGTGTTTAGTTTTGTATTTTCATTTTTGGCACCGACTTCCGAAATTAAAGTTATTTATTTTTTTGTTAAATTGTTTTATTTTTTTGTTTTTAGTGGGTTGTTTTGTAATTTACCTAGTTATAAAAGCCTAAATGTCAAATACTTATAAACTTTTACAAAATATTGCTTTTCCTGATGCTGGGCCGTTAACTGTTGAGGAGTTCTCCTAGTACTTCACCATCAGCTTCACATCTCCATATGTATTGTGATGAGTATATTGTGCTTAATAACTTTATTCAAGTAATCGAAGTGGAACCCATGAAATACTTATCTTCTTCTTATCGTGGGTGTAGTAAGGTCTAACGACCCCATACACCCTAGTGTCAGAGTTTCTAGACCGCCTCAAGGGCCTCTGACGTGGTTTATTTTGACGACCACCATTTGGCGACCGGGACCACCGACTTATACGTGCCTTCCGAAGTACGGAACCATCTTTTTATCAGACAATTAGGTGATTCAGGCCTACAATGTCCTAGCCAAACTGGAAACAACTTTACAAAGTATGCTTCCCGCGTGAATCGAACCCATGACCACCGGGTCACAAGGCAAACGCCTAATACACTCGCTCACTCACTTATTATTACTACTTATATAGTATTTCCGGTGGCCATCTGTAGTCTTCATCATCAGGTCTTCTTCACCAAATGGTGGTTTTCGAATGCAACTACACAAGTTACTATAAAAAATAAGTTTAAGTAATTACTAAAAAAGTCATTACTCAAATCACTATAGGTATGCATATAATATTTGAAGAGTTCCCTCGATTTTTCGGGGATCCCATCATCAGATCCTGATTTGGTAATAATGCGACCACCCCTTTCAATAAAAAAAAGGATTTTCCAAATCGGTTCAGCCGTCTTCGAGTAATGAGTATGAGGTGATCGTACATAAAAAATATATACGCGTCGACTTGAGAACCACCACCGTTTTTCTCATGGGTTAAAAAAAAATTAAAATAAGCTTATCGAACAGAAATCTTTCAGAGTCCGATAGTTGGATAGTCCGCCAAAATCTCCTTTAACAATATTTTTTTCATTACTGATAACACGAATTAAACCTATCTTTTGAAAAAAAGATCAGCCCACTAATTGTAGTACCACTAACTATTGCTTGAGTAGAGACAAAACTCACTGACATTTTGTTCTACACCAGCATAAAGTGTAAAAATTTAGGAAACTCATTCCTTGCTGATTGACATCTAAATAACAATCCTATTTCCCTTTAAAGAACAGGCGACGCGATGAAAAATCATGTTAAAAAAATATAGAAATAGCGCCGATCGCCCTGAAGTTTCCGTTCCATTGAACCAAAAGCCGTCGCGTCGGTTCATATCCACCAACACGGGCGCGGAAATGCATAACGCTGAATTTAATCAAACATATTGATTTTCACATTTTGCAAAAACATGCAGTTTCATTTTTCCTGTCATTGGAATCATCGGGAGGTTCCGCATTTCATAAAGTGTTTAGTGAGTTTATTGATATGACTAATACTGTTTCCGACTATACAATACTACGTTATATTTAACAATAAATGCACACACACGTGATATATGAAAAAAAAATATACCTACTAGACGAGAGAATAAAAAGTTATTTCACATTAACCATTTATACAGTATAAAACACGATAAACAACAGCTATTACAAAATTAACGATAGTGTTTTGTCACTCTCCTCATAAAACAGCTAGTGTGCAACAATCCCTCATGTCAGGCGGCAGTATAATAACTATAATTTTTAAAGAAGGAAAGAACTATTTACTTAGTCAGCCGTACGAATAGTCAATTGAGACAAAAGCTCTATGTTTTTATATTTCCACTACTTGAATAAAATTTGACACGCATAATTATAGTTTAAACAACACTAATTACAACTACACTATTTTTATCCCTTAGTCAGTATTTATGCTTCAATTTTTGCAGACAAAAGTACGTCATGGCCTCGAAAAGCAAACTTCCAGTTACGTTGCATTTTGTTAAAGAAAACTACTGGATATCTAGTAAGTCTTTTTTCCCTTTTTGCACACAAAAACAAATAATATTTTTTTAATGTGTGTCTGACAGAAGTAGGTTTGGAATGTTGTTGTGAGCGAGCTTAAAATAACTTGATATCAAATTATCAATTTACTGAATTCCAAAATATTTAATAAAAACCTAGCTAAAGCATTTTATATTTTGCTTTATATTGTAGAGTATATTGTTTCGTTACCAATGAGATACAATAGTATAGTAACTATGCGTTATTTTTATCTGAAACTGGAAAGTCAGCTGCTAACTGCATATGACAATGACAGCTCATCATTCTAGTAGGAAATACTTTTTTTATGATAAAATTTAGTACATACATATTTTTTTGATACATGCATATAGTTATCACGACGACAAAATCCATAACGCAATAGTATAGTGTCCTAATAAGAATATTATTCCCGAGCACTACACATAACTCTACAAGCTACATAAAGAAATGCATATAATATTCCACTGCAGAACGTATATAACTAATATTCTGACTTACGCTTCTCTCTTCCACGCTGTGTTGCACTTATATCTTGTTTAAAGCCAAAGATGCACTGAATTATGAATTATTCAAACCACCGGGTCTGTGGCGCCCTCCTGCGGAGACTGGTGGCGGCTCACATATTTTCAAGTCTTATACATATATGAAATGGATGCTCATTTTGAAATTATGTAGTATTTTGTGGAGGCAACTTTACATTTATAGAAAACTGTATTTTCAGTTTAATAGGTAGGTACTTGACTTCAGTGAGCTTTAATAATGTTGGTAAAGATAAATGAAATTATTGCAGGCAAGGAATTCTCATACTTTCTTACCACTACAAAGTGCATCACAATAAATCGGATTTGAATAAGAATAATATAATATTAATTTCTCACGAAGTCATTCGGGAATACTCTTCAGTATTCGGAAAGCGTTCACTGTCCTACCTACATACAATGTATGCAAAGATTTAATGTTCGGAGTTCGTGCATGACCGATTATGTGTGAATTTACTTTTACAGTTCGAAACGTTTTTCTATGACTACTTCCGTGTCGTATACCGTAGGGATGCAGAGCATTTTGACAAAAAGTAACCTATGGGTTTCTGCAATCATTTTACTAGCTGACTAGCGTGACTGCCTTGTTGGTCGAGTGTTCGCAAGCGCGAAGCTGAGCATGAGGTCTCGGGTTCTATTCCCAGTTCGAGCAAAATATGTTATTGGGTTTTTCTGTAAAGAAATTTCTCAGTAGTAGCGAGAGGAATTCGGAGGTTGGCGGTGTGATACCCCCGTGACTGAAAGCAAGTTAAGCCGTCGGTCCCGGTTGTCATTTGGACATCTTTGACAGTCGTTACGGGTAATTAGAAGCCAGAAAATCTGACACTGGTCTGACCAAGAGTAGTTTCTTACCCAGTTACTGGGTTGCGGAGGTCAGTTAGGCAGTCGAGATTGGAACCCGACCCTATAACAGTTAAAAAAAGGCTGAGCAGGTGACGATTTTATGATCTGTGGTGGAAGCAAGTTGAAGAACATGACTTGGTATGTAGGGGAATATGACACAAGTAACTATTGCACGGGACTGTTTTCGTGACACTGACAATGCACATTTGTTCCAGACACGTTCCGGCATTTTGGCGAGATTGAGTAACAAACACCCATACATCCCTTTTAATTTTAACTTCGCATTTATTAGTTTGTTGTTTTTAATGTTTTAGTTACGTGTGTTTTAATCAATTTGTTTGCACAAATATAATCTAATCAAAAGCAGGTGCATAAACGTTGTCGTGAATTGACTCCTGAAAAGCACTTATTAATGAAGCGCTTATTTAAAGTCTTTAAACATGTGGTCACTCAATATGATGCTGGGAGGATTGCTAGCAATCACGCTTGAATCGACCATAATACTCTCTCGTCGTCCACTATTAAGCGGGATGATATAGTAATTTTTAAGTCTATTATATATTTTTTCTATGTGAAATACAGTATGGCGTGGATGGTAAAAGTTAGTTAAGTATAAGACACAGTACCTACTTACTTTAGTCCAATACTTATTTCACTAATAGCCGTCGACCGCCCCAGTTCCTACTCTGTTATTTTGTTTCTAAATTAGATTAGATTAGATTTATTTATTTGCATAAACATGTGTATACATACAAGAATAAAAAATCGTGCATGCAAGATAACATAATAAAAATAAAGTACAATCATGTTTGCCACATAATATGGCATGCAAATATATTATAATGAATTTAAGTTACGAATTAATTATAATATTATGAAGTGACAGTACTATACAAAGCAATATAATTTTAATGTAAAAAAAATAAAAAAAACGTGTCACATAATTTATCAACTCTATAGAAAATAAATTAAAATGTAACAAAAAAATTCAAAATTAATATCAGATACAAATATAAAATTACAATATGCAATGTCAAATCCAGGAATAATATCACTCAAATATTTTAGTTATCATGACAACAGTAATAATCTATGTATGTATAAAGGTGTATAGGTACATATAAGTGGCAAAACGCGGGCGACCTGATAATAAAAATTTGTGAATATTCTGGCCAATGTGTCATGACCCGTCACCGTCGGCGTCGGCTTATAGTAATGGAATTTTGTAGGAGTTCCTCTGCACTTGGATTTCAACCTCCGCATTTTCTATGTTTTGACAATTCACTGGTTTGTAATAATCGATATTGAGTTTCCTGAAATGAACTGTAAATAATTAATAAATGTTTATTTATGGCAACAAGGTCCAATTGTTAGTGATAATAATCTTATAAACTATGTTAGTAAACAGTACACAAATAAAATAAGTAAAAGAAATAGACACAAGTATATTAGTAACACACTATAGATGACACATAGGAGAGTATATCTAGCGTCTATGGTGTCTAGACCAGCAGCGACATAGCGTGAGACAACCAGGGTGAGTCTTAATTGCCCGCCAACAAACTCAGGATGCTATAACTATGTACTTTTCGATTAAATTATACAACTCAACTTAGTTACTGGCGATCTGTGGATGTTCTAAACGGTCACTTTTACTCATCGTCGAAATGGTACGTCGAGAAACTTCGACATAAATCTAGAATGTTCGAGACAGTAACGCCATCTAGCGGCGAATAGCGGTACTGTGTATCTCGAGTAGCATCCTGAAATATTCTGGGCAGTATAAACAGTGAGTCGATTTTATAAGAATGTTCTAGAATTCATAGACCGGGGTATAAATAGATCGCAAAGGAACGCGGACAGTCAGTCTTATTACGAGGTGAATACGCGATATAATCGAAGCTTTACTAGTGAATTTCAGTGCGATTTAAGTGTTAAGTGACAAGTGTTGTGGTGCGAATATTTGTGTTACATTTTTATTTTGTGTTTAATTAATTAAAGTGTTAATTTTGGTTTAATTGGCGTTAATTATTTCTATCCCGAACCCCAGCTCGTAACAATACCAATATTGATTCATATCGCTGTTTAGTTTCACCTATATATCCTGCAAAAACAATATCCTCGTATTGATGAGTTCGTCTGTGCGAGCATATGCAATGGACTGCAAAGTTATGAGCTTTGACATTTGGTTGAATGTCCTCCGTCGTACGTCGTACTTGAAATAAGAAAAGGTTGAAATTCATTATGACAAGCTACCTACAGCGGGTCAGTAATCTACCACGCAATTTATTATAAGGGCGTTTTATGAATAAATTTTATTTTATGATATTTTCCTTCACTAGTTTGAAAGCTAACATTTATGAACCTGCACCCTAATTGTCATGATGATGCAGCTCAATACCAGTGTTTCACATAGAGCAACTGTCTACGAGTAGTTGAGTAAAACGATATCCGTTGGCAAGTGTGTTGGAGAAGATTTATTGGCTGCTGATTACCCGTAAAGTTTGTAAACGTGTATTTCGTCCGTGCCTTTATCGGTGGGAATATCATCAAATAACTCCTCCCGCTCTGGGTGGAGCAGAAGAGAGTGTCAGACTTCTATTGACTAAAAACCCACCCTGTTCCTTGGTTAACCTTGCATGCCGGGACCGCGGTATCTCGTTAGAACATTCCTGCAACCCCAGCAAGTCTCTCCCTGCCCTGACCATCGGTAGCTTAGACTCTGTCCTCGATACCGGTGGGCTACTTTTTCTATTTCTTTTTTCTCTTTAACTATATAAAAACAACATTGTGTGATATGAATAAACTTAATAAAAAAAATTAAACAAATCAAATTGATTACGTATTTTATAATAACTAAGTCACATTCGAGCTAGAAAAGCTTGTTGCTCAGCATATGTATGTAAGCTCTTAATACTGTAAGATGTTATAATTTCACAGAGAAGCTTATACAGACCGAATCTTCTTGGAACTATCTTTTCATTGTCCAAACCTAGAAAAACTCGTTCTGTTTTGATCCTAATATTACATTTCTGTCATGTTCTTGTTACATTATTTGATGTGAGGGAAATCAATGGATGAGAAACGAAAATTGGATATTTATCATAACAAATTGCAAAAACCTTTTATTTATTTATGGATGCTATTTGGAGAATTGGGAAATTGAAAATCATGTTCGTGTTTCAATCTATATTATTCTTATATTATAATTGCGAGTTTTAGAGTTATGTATGAATGGTTGAATATTTGTAACTCAATCGCGCTAAAATGTCTGATTGGATTTTTTTTGATTTGTATAGGCATAGTGTACCAAATATTATAAATACCTAATTTTTTAAAATATTAAAATACCTTATCAATAATATCGGGTAGCGACGTAACCATAGACTTATTCATACGAATAAAAACCGTACGGGTGCGGGGGAACGGTGTTTTTATATTTTTCATTATAAATAAGAGTTTACGCGTCGTAAAAATTAAATTAAATATGTTTTGGAATATGCACCCTTTTTGTAAGACATATCGTTAGGTACGATTCACTATAGTTTATAATCGCGAATAATATAACCTGATAGTCATCTGCGCATATATCTGTCTGTGAGAAGCCAGGAAATCTGACACCAGTTTTTCAATGGTGTACCACTGGTCAAATGACAGTGGCTCAATGAATATACTAGTACTCGGCTGCAGGCAGCTGCATCGGGTCAGACTGGAAGCTGACCCTCGTAGTTTTGGGACAAGGCGAGGCAGATAAATTCAGCTAGAAGAAGAAATGAAGAGATTATCCAGCCAGAACTTGGGAGCCGCTGAGCTATCCTTATCTTCACAACTGAGGTTCTCTTAATAAGGCACTGCTAGTCCGCTAGATGTGAGACGCACAGGACCGGTCGATGTGGTAACATTTGGGGGAGGTCTATGTACTTCAAAGCATATTTATTATATTTTTTCAATTTAGGCTTATATTTTTTCAAGGGTTACTAAGGCCTTCTAAGTACGAATAGCAATATGAACGAATAAATTTTATTAAAATTAAAACCAACGTTGTCAAAATAAGTACCTAGGTACGGTAGCAATACTCATCTGAATTAGAACACTGTTTTCCGCCAGACATATTAGCTTTAAGCAAGTGTGACGTCACAACGTACCCGACAGATAGGCAATCGTTTCCGATAATTGAAGTTTGCGGTCCAACGGCTAACTGGACGGCGTCGGTTCAAATGTAGCGAGTGAGGAGAAAATGTCATGTTCTGTTAGTCGAAATGTTGGGTGGTTGATCTGAATGGAACTCTTCATGTTGTAACTGTTGGTCGAAATTAATAAAATCGTCTACGAGACAAAAATTTCTTACGTTACCGCAGAGAAACAAGGAACCTATAAGAGTATTGCCAAGTCTCTCTATGTGCCTATGGTTTCAATCAGAACTTGTTAAAAGGAAAACCAAAGTTGTTGATGATGTAAAGCTGTAACTGGGCAGTCATAGTTTGAGATAGTACTTACTTATATACCGTATACCTATTTTATATAAAGTATCACTGCATTGGTTTTTTAAAAACATTATTCAGAAATACATTTTCGGAACTGTTGGCTTTGAAGCGATATTTCTATACCTTGTCGCATCTCGTGAAAGCCCCCCCAAGTCAGCCGTTGCTGATTTTAGCCCGGACAAACAGAAAGACAAAAATGTTAGTTAAGTGTCATGGAACTATCTATAAACACTTGAGAAAACACAATTATTTTGAAATCACTGACAGGAAATTTAATTTAATTTATTTATGTATGTGTATAAATAGGTGTCCCGACACCACACTGATTGGATACGTTCCCATCGCTGTTGGCAATGTGTGCTTCTGCGACTGATTAAAGACACATTTCATTGAATTAATCAAACATCGGAACATCAGATCGGGGAACATCTTCAGTAAACTTTCGGGCATGTTAGTTGGGCCTTTAGCGTAAGGGCATTGGACGTGAATTAGAGTAGGCATTTAATATTTATTACAGAAAGTTAGTATTGCTTTTAAGTTTAATTCTTTATTATTTGAAAAATATATCTATGTGTAAAAATATGTAACTATTTAATCGATGTGTTTTTCAAAAGCCACTTGCGTTGTGATTTTTATGTTTCAATGCAGATGGTTTGTTTATTAGGGTTTCGTAGCCGAATGGCAAAAAACGGAACCTTTATAGTTTCGATATGTCTGTCGTCTGTCTGTCTGTCCGTCCGTCCGTATGTTACAGCCATTTTATTCCGAAACTATTAAGACTATACATGTGAAACTTAGTAGGTCGATGTATTCTGTGAACCGCTTTCCGATTTTAATAAAAAAAATTAAAAAATATTTAAAATAAAGGGGGTCCCCATACATGGAACTAGAAATGAAAATATTTTTTTTTTTCATGAAACCTATGCGTGTGTGGTATCTATAGACAGGTCTATAAAAATGATATAAGGGTTTCTAAAACCACTTTTTCATAAAGTCAATCGTTTAAAAGATATAAGCTTCCAAAGTGGTAAAATGTGTGTCCCCCCCCTCTAACTTCTATAATAGTGGAGTGAAAAATCTAAAAAAATATATGTCTGTAGATCTTAATGTAAACTTTCAACTAAAATTGGTTTGAATGAAATCGGGTCAGCAGTTTTTGAGATACAGCATATTTTCTAAAACCGCAAATATAACTTTGTAATTCATACAAACACTATGAAAAACAAAGTTATTTAGCGTAGTTGTAAAATATAAATAAGCTAGTTTTAGAAATTTCTAAGGTTTTTTTTATTCGTCAAATAAATATACATATTATATTATATTTACTACGGAATCCTTCATGGGCGAGACTGACTCGCACTTGGCCAATTTTTTATACTATACCTGCTCGGAAAGTGCCTTATTTTAATACTACATATTTAATTTTATTTATTTATTATTTACGGGTCTGATATATTAAAACGATGAAACTAAACAGATCCAAAATAACATTAACTTTAAATTATCGTAAGTAAATAATTATAATTAAATTCAATTATCCGCTGTATTCAAGTACCAATAAATATTCACGAAGGCTCCGGAGTGGCGACCGCATAGCAAGAGTCACAGGTTACGGTCACGGAACTCCGCTGTGTACAAGACGCACAGGACCAGGCGATGTGGTGACACTTGTGGGAGGCCTATGTCCAGCAGTGGGCGTCTTTCTACTGAAATGATGATGAAGACATTAATTTACATAATTATCCATTTGCATCTAAAACATGCAGTCAGGTTTCATTCTCTAGTAAATTGTCCGCAAAAAAGCCTGTCATCACTATTTTCTGGCTACTAAGTTCTAGTAAAGTTATGTAAGGGAAACCTTACTTTACTTACTCTTAGCTTAATATAAAATATTGATATAAAAGAGCTTTTTCTTGCGGCATCAATACACTTGGCCTGCAGTGTACTCCTCGTTTAATTGAGGCAGAGTTACTAATCAACGTCGTAAGAGTTAAAATTTACGTCTATGTTGTATATCGGTGCCGCACTGAAGACATAACCTTTGCCTAGCAACGCCTGAACCAGATACCAATTTATGTAAATTAGCTAGTTCGTAACGTCACTAAATAGCTATTACGCCCTTACCCTTTAGGATTATTTGGTCATTCAGTTCTGAACGGAACGTTGGGTGAAATACCCATATTTGCTTAAAATTATGTAAGTACAATACGATTCAAATCCGAATAGGAACGTCAATGACCACTATGTGTCAAAGGTCACTTGAAAAGTACGGTTTGCAATGAAAACTTATTGGCTAAAATAAGATAAAATTAATAACGATTTATTTCACTTTCTTTAACCGAGTCTCACATCAAATTTAAATATAATATTTAATTATGTAAAGTCATATTTAGTTTATTAAGACCATACTTTTGTCTTATTTTCATTGTTAGCATCAACTTGCCTGAAAGTAAAGATACCGCATGGCGCAAGGGCCTAGAAGCCATAACAAAATTATTAAAGATTTAAGTATATTTTATTGATAGGCTTATTTTTTTTTTCGCTCAGCATTCGTAATTAAATATTTTAATACATTCTTATTTTGCTCGCTCTAACCAACTGATTCGAATTGTCAGTATGATGTCACAATATGGCGCTTAGTCTATCTTATTCTTAGTTGAAATGCACTGTATTAGTTTGAAGACGGTAAACTTACGTTTAGTTAACATCTTAAGTCGTAATTGAATAAAACACAAATATAATCACATAAGTTTTTAAGCTAACATGGTCACTGACAGTATTTACCATGTGTACTTTTTGTTTCGAGTTTCCGATATTTCGGCACTGTTGCAAGCGCCATGATCACGGATGAACTGAAGTAATTGCGGGCTGACGTTTATGTGCAGACGAATCGGTCGACCCTCTTTCTCGTTCGTTTTTTGTGATCGCCACCGCTACCACTGTCGCATGTGTCACTCAAATATCCCATTTTAAGTTCTAATGATAAATATAATTCTGACCATAACGGGAAATTATAACATACCAAACTCGACACATTTGTAAATATATAATTTATTTTAGCTTATAAATCAACGTTTTCGTTTGTTCTCTTTAGCCAGCACATTAGGTTTGTCTCGACTGGACTGGAAGTGAATGCCTAAGTGCGCTTTTGTACCACTGTTGCATATAGTTAAAATAAATATTTTTTACACAGTCATTTAGCCGAACATAAAGCACCGGTTAAAAGTATTCCCGCAAAAAAAAAATTGGTGTTCCTTTCTCAGAGCTGTGGTGCTAATAACTGCCTAGATGTAGTATATACACGGAGACGATTGTTACATAAGCAGCGCGATTCATTTGTTTCTCAGCCGAGCATCTGTACATTGCAGTGAACGATCTCGCCTGCAATAGGCACTTATAACTTAGCTTTGAGCTGTAATTGTAACCTGTTAATAATTGCCTCGAATATTGACTTACCACTCATTTTCCATGCCTATATATTTTATAATATATCTATACATTAAATAAATTTTGAATAGCGGTTAAAACTAGGTGCACTAACTAACAAAACTAACTTTTCTTCCAACACACTATTAAGTTATGACGGGCGAGCGTTCATTGGAGACCTTGATGTGAATCTTCGTTCAAATGTTTTCAGCTTAATTTGAACTTATTATTTTTGTTTGTTGAATCTAAATTATCCAACTCATGTAGCCATTTTCTCTCTCTTTCAGGTGTTGACAGAAGAAAAAGGTTAGCTGACATGCGGGTGGTCATTACTCAGCACTTTACTGAGAGGACAGGTACGCCGGGCGGTGATGTGAGTATTAGCTAATACTAGTAATACTAGATTATTTTAACTTGATAAGAATAAATAAGAAGTGAGTTTAATGCTGTACAGATTAATTTTTCCCTTAAAAGCTTCCCAAGTTTAGGCCATTATGATTTTTCATTTTGTAATTGTGATGTATTCCAGTGCGTGTCTGCTATTTAAGCTGGTTCGTTGTATCGTTTCCAGATCAGCATGCAGTGTGCAGCCAGCGGTGCGCGACCTCCTCAGTTCGTGTGGGAGCGGGACGGCGTTGTTGTCACCAGTAATTCTGATACAAGGTCATTTCATTTTTCATATATTGTCTTTTTACCCGACTGCAAAGGAAGGGTTATGTTTTTCGAGCGTATCTTGTATGTACGTATGTAATATTCTTTATTACCTCATATTACACACAACTTACATATATTGTCTCTGCTTTACAGTATTCTGTTCAATCCTAAGACCCCCTTTTATCTTAAAGAACGTTTTAAGTTCCTCCACGACACACATGCCAAATTTCTGAGGTCATCGGAAAACTTGAGGCTAGAGGTACCGAGTCACTCCACCAATTTCTTTGGTAAGTCGTTCGCAGCTCAAGCAGTACGACTGTGGAATACTCTTCCCGTGTCAGTAAGACAAGCACAAACCCTTCCTTCTTTCAAAAACATGGTAAAAGATCTCTATCTCTCTCTTTAATATGTTACTATTTTTTATATATCTCAGCTTTTTTATTTTATGTATGTATATGTATATGTGTATTGAGTATGTAGGTTATTACTTATTTATTGTATATAAGTAAATAGTACACCATGGACTACCCGCGAATTTATTTTCTTCTGCTGTGTCAAATCCATCTAAAGGTTGTCTGTAAAAGATCGCTTTTAGCGATAAAACCACCCATTGTAACATCCTTTGTAGTTTATAAGTCCTTATTTAATTCTGTTATGGTGTATAATAAAGAGTATATCTATCTATCTATCTCCAGAACCGCTGAACGGATTCACATACTTGAGGTATCGCTAGATTTGTCTTAGCAGCCCAAGTGTTCTTAGATAGGTGACATTTGAAAAAATCAAACATGGCGGCTGTGCGAAGCCATTATACATAGTGAAAAAGAAATGTTTTGTTTCGAATACCACAATATGGGTATCAAATTAAAGGGCTTATCGCAAGGATTTCAAAAAAGTATATCATATTTATCATTAGTGTAATACCAGTAAAAATAATACAAAGAGAAAGTTTAAAAATATGGACTTAGAGCTCTTTCACTTTCTTAATCCGGTGGGGTGCCAATGTGACATGACCGGGATTTTTTTTTAAATAATATTTTAACTGAATAGTTGAAAAAAAAAGTTATTTAAAATATCTAAAAAACCCGACTGCTCAACTGAAATGCAAGAAACAAGCACATTTTTATTTTTAAAAGTGACAAGCAGGCGGATCCGTCAAATTTAAAAAAAAAATACGTTCAATTGGGTCCCGCCCAACAGTATTTTTATATATTTTTCAACAGTATTATAGATTGACATATTATATTTCCCTACTAAATTACGAAAGTTAATCTGTCTGTAACATCAAAATCACTGAACCGTGAGGAAGGACATAGGCTACTTTTTTACGAAATACAACGGAAACTCGGACGAAGTCGCGGGCAACAACTATGTATACTAATAATACAAGGCTGAAGAGTTTGTTTGTTTGTTTGAACGCGATAATCTCAGGAACTACTGGTTCGAATTGATAAATTATTTTTTAATTAAATAGTCAATTTATAGAGAAAGGCTATAGGCTATATATCATTACGCTAAGGCCAAAAGTAGCGGAGCGCCAAAGAAGAATGCTTCAAAATCGGGGTTAAATTTAACGTTAGCCCAAAGTAACTATTCCACGCGGACGAAGTCGCGGGCAAAAGCTAGTCTATAAATAAAAGTCTATTTATTATCTGTACATAAGAGATGGTCAATGTGCATCAATTAGCACGCATAGTTTTTTTTTTTAATGTAATTTGTCCTACAAGTGTACCCTTACTTAAAAGCACCTACAATGGTAACGTAAAGTACAGCTATGTACTGCAATCACTGAATCTTACCGCCGGTATAGAGTACAGAGACAATGAGCTGCACGCTTACTGGGAGTGCTGGCTTGAGGTGGCGAAGGAGTACCTAATCTTTGAAAAGCGGAAAGCCTTTGCCCAGCATTTCAAGTTTTCAAATTGATTTGCATCTATTGCAACATGTAATCACTTGGACTATGCTTTGCTATTTACATGCGGGAGACATTCAAAGATGTTATCACATCAAAGTATATATTCTTTCAAAACAAATTGTTTATTTTTGCCATGTTGTTAATTTATTATAAGTTATCCTCTTACCTTCAAGATGTTTTCATGTATCAACCTTCAACAGCCACATTTTATTTGTCGAGGGGGAAAGCTTTTAAAAGGCGCCTGTCCTTTGGGCAAACATTACCTCATTAAACCCACCCGGTGATCACCATCACCATGCACAGCAAGCACAGCACATGGAAGTGCTCCCATGACCTTATTAAAGAAATCAACAATAATCTAGGCCTTATATCCTTCCAGATACGCGCTCGGGCAGCTGATGACGTCAGACAACTCAGTGGCATCCCAGTTGAACATCAGTCGAGTGAGGGTCGAGGACGGAGGCCTGTACTCCTGCACTGCCAGGGAAGGTGAACATGTGGCGTCTCATGAGAACAGGCTGGATGTTTATGGTAAGACCCGCGATGTGTTTCAGTGGTTGGCGATGTTTAGTCGCTCCATGTAAGACACTAGTACTCAGCTGCGTCCGATTAGACTGGAAGTCGACTCTGATATAGTGGGGGATCAGGCTAAGTAGATGATGATGACTTGTACCAGGGCGGCTGAAAAGTTTTGAGCTTAAGTACCTTTAAGTATTACTAATTACTCGCGCATCATACCACTAATTGCGGGTATGCTAAGAAATACATATGTCAAGTTTCATGTCATTAGCATCATTACGCTTTTAGTAATTGAACCATAAACGTCACCATGTCCGAGTCATCCGCACTTTGCATGAAATTGGAGTACAGAGCTGTCATAAAATTGTTAACAAAGATGAACAAAACGCCGACGGAAATATTTGAAGAGATGTCAGCAGTTTATGGGGATTCTGACCCTTCATTTGCGACCATTAAACGTTGGAACCGAGAGTTCAAACACGGCAGGGAGTCGCTCGAAGATGATCCCAGGTCGGGACGCCCAAACACCGCCGTTACCGAAGAAAACGTTGAAAAAGTAAAAAAACTTGTTTTGGAAGATCGGCGAATCAAGTTGTGGCAAATAGCAGAAGCTATGGGCATCAGGAAAATATGAATCGGAAACGTTTTGCATAATCACCTGCACATGAAAAAAGTGTTCGCACGATGACTGCCGAAAATGTTGACGCCACTGGACAAGGAACGTCGAGTCACATCTTCGTATGAGTTTTTGGAGATCTGTGGCAATAATCTGACGATGTTTTTTTCGCTTTATTACTATTGATGAAACCTGGATTCGACAGAATGATCCGGAGTCAAAACCGGAGTCAATGCAGTGGATAGAAAAGGGAGAAAAGCCGCCGAGGAAGTTCAAAGTGGAAAGATCGACGTCCAAGCTCATGGCTACTGTTTTTTTGGGATTGTGAAGGTATTTTGGTCATTGGTTACTTTCTTAAAAATACTACAATGAACGGAAATTACTATGCCGTATTGTTGACAAAGGTACGTCAAGTGGTTGTTCAGAAACGGAGAGGCAAACTGGCGAAAGGAGTCCTGTTTTTGCAAGACAATGCGCCCTTCCACACTGCGCGAGTTGCAAGGCGTGCGCTCGCTGGGACAGGATTCGAAGAAATTAACCACCCACCCTACAGTCCAGACCTGACTCCTAGCGATTATTTTCTCTTTTCAAATTTGAAAAAATTGGCCAAGTGCGAGTCGGACTCGCCCATGAAGGGTTCCGTAGTAACTATAATAAATATAATATACGTAAATTTATTTGAAAAAAAAAAAAAACCAAAAAACCTTACTTCTTAAAACTAGCTTATTTACAATTTTTACAACTACGCCAAATAACTTTGTTTTTCATAGTATTTGTATGAATTACAAAGTTATATTTGCGGTTTTAGAAAATATACTGTATAGATAGATAGATAGAATATACTTTATTGTACACCAAAAATTAGAACACACTTACATAACCTTATTTCTATAACTTTGGTTACAATGGCGGTCTTATCGCTGAGAGCGATATCTTCCAGACAACCTTTGGAAGGACTTTAAAAGCTTTAATTGAAATTGGGGAGGGCTAAATTAGTGTACTACAAATACTCATAACGGAAAAAAAACTAATTTAAATATATAAGTATATATATATAAATACAATACATAATTATATAAAATATATAAATGTAATGTGTTCTTTATCATCGTGTGGAGAAAAACAAAGAAATAATCATAAAGAAAGAAAATGATTGGCAACCGAGCTTTTAAAAGCAGCGAGTGACTGTGCTTGTCTTACTGACACCGGCAATGCATTCCACAACCGAATAGCCTGCACCGTAAAAGAATGGTCGTAAAATTTAGTGGAATGTGTAGGCATCAAAAGTCTCAAATTTTCCGATGATCTCAAATCTCTACCATGTGTGTCATGAAGGAACTTAAATCGTTCTTTGAGATAAAAGGGAGTCGTTGGATTGAAAAGAATACTGTAGAGTAATGATAAAATATGTGTATTCCGGCGAAGGCGGATAGGCAGCCACTTGAGTTTAATGCGAAACTCAGAAACATGATCATACTTGCGCAAAGCGACTCCAAAATTTTTGTATCAGATTCATATTTATGAATCTGATACAAAAATTTTGGAGTCGCTCAAGCTTATCTAACTGCACTTCAGTGAGATCTGGATAACTTGCATCAGCATAGTCGA
Source organism: Tholera decimalis (assembly GCA_943138885.2). Lineage (NCBI taxonomy): Eukaryota > Metazoa > Arthropoda > Insecta > Lepidoptera > Noctuidae > Tholera > Tholera decimalis. Next base: position 13,945,230 of record OW964573.2, read on the forward strand.
GGATAGGGAGAAGAAGAGATTGGGCAAGCGCAGTTTTAGTGGCAGTCGGCAGGAAATTGCGCAATCTGCGTAAAGACCCCGCAGAGGCAAACAGTTTGCGGCTCACTTCCTGCAACTGGAGACCCCAAGACAAATCCTTATCAATAAAAATACCAAGGTCTCTTACTGAGTCACAGTAAGGTATAACAGCTCCATCAAAAACGATTTGGGGAAGGGTCGTCCAGTAAATTTTTGAACGTAGCCTAGGGCTGCCAACAACGGGCACGCCGCAATTGCGGCGGTAAGACCCCTCTTTGAGGAGTGGCTAGATCGGCGTCACGGCGTCCTGACCTACCGCATGACGCAGGTCCTCACCGGACACGGAAGTTTCGGGAGGTACCTGTGTCTGATGGGTAAGGAAGAGACGCCTGGGTGTCACCACTGCGAGGGTCGCCCTGAGGACACAGTCGAGCACACAGTGCAGGACTGCCCAGCTTGGGCAGAGCACCGACGTGTCCTCACGGCGACAATAGGCGGAGACCTCTCGCGCCCGGCCTTGGTCGAGGCCATGCTGCGGGGCGAGAGGGAGTGGGAAGCGGTCGCCTCCTTCTGCGAAGCAGTCATGCTTTCGAAGGAGGAGGCGGGCCGCGTGAGGGAGAGGATGGCGTCCTCCCTGCAGCCCAGCCGCAGTGGTAGACGCCCACGGCGTCGGACGTCGGCCGACGATCTCCGGCCACCGTAGGCGCGGGCATGCGGACAGCGAGTAAAGGGCAACTCGCTGTCCGACCATGGACCATGCCCGGGTCGACGGCGCGTCGTGTTTCACGCGCGCCTCAAAGAGCGTCAGCAAACTGACGAGGCCCCCTCTGCAGAGGGCCGAATCCTGCCAGGGTCGTGGGACTCATCCCGTTACCGTGGCCCCGGTATGTAAAGGATTATTGAAGGAACACCGTGGATTTTAGTCAGTAAAAGTCTGACAGTCCCTCCCACCCTGCCCGGAGTGGGAGGACTTATTTGATAATTTTACCACGTTAAAAAAAAAAAAAAAAAAAAAAAAAAAAAAAGGGCTGCCAACAACAATGACTTGAGTCTCAAAAACTGCTGACTCGATCTCGTTCAAACCAATTTTGGTTGAAAGTTTACATTAAGATTTACAACACATGGTTTTTTTAGATTTTTCACTTCATTATTATAGAAGTTAGAGGGGGACGCACACACATTTTACCACTTTGGAAGCGTATATCTTTGAAACAATTAACTTTATGAAAAAGTCATTTTAGAAACCTTAATGTCATTTTTAAAGACCTGTCTATAGATACCACACACGTATAGGTTTCATAAAAAAATATTTTCAGTTTCAGTTCCATATATGGGGAGCCCCCTTTAATTTAAATATTTTTTAAATTTTCTCTTAAAATCGGAAAGCGGTTCACAGAATACATCTACCTACCAAGTTTTACATATATAGTCTTAATAGTTTCGGAATAAAATGGCTGTGACATACGGACGGACGGACAGACAGACAACGGACAGACATGTCGAAACTATAAGGGTTCCGTTTTTTGCCATTCGGCTACGGAACCCTAAAAAGACCTTCGTGGACGGAGATTTTCCAGTGACGAAGAAATGAAGATGGCCGTAAATGAACATTTCGAAGACAAAAACGGTGAATATTTTTTGACCGGGTTAAAAGCCCTTTTTAATAAATGTAATAAGTGTATTGAAATAGAGGGAGACTATATTGAAACATATTTTTTTATACTTTTTACCAGCATTTTTAATACGTTAGGCTCAAAACTTTTCAGCCGCCCCTCGTAAAATATAACAGATGTACCTACATACATTATATTTATTTGAAGTGATATTCAATATAAAATTATTAAGAGCCACTAATCTGCTCAATGACTGTAGTTAATGAATGCGTATCTACTGTCAGATTTTCATGAAACTTTCATTTACCGTTTCAGGTCCGCCGTACATCAGATCCCTGCCTCCTGTTAAAGTACAGAGTGGAGAGTCCGTTAATTTAAGATGTCCGTTTTATGGGTATCCAATAAGGTAATTGATACTTCCTATCACATATTTAATGAAAAACAATCAGACCTGCAGTAAATGCTTTCAGTTTTGACATCGCATACGTATCCATTGCGTTCTTTAAGTTGTCGAGCGGATGATTTTTTTTAATATAATGAAGCAATGCATCTGGAATCATATTCGATTGTGAGTGACGATGCGATTTATTAGATGCACGATTAACTAGCTGTTGTTAATGTTGTATACCTACTCTAAACCAGTTTTACAAGTAACTTCATGAAATCCGGGCGTTACACTTTATATTAAATTCCAAATGCATCAACATCAGAGTCAGTGAAAAAACATAATTCCATAAAATTATCCTCTTAATTTTCAGCAAAATCGACTGGGAGTTCCATGGCAAGCTGTTAACATCGAACGCGGTCTTCCAATCTCGCTACAAGAGGTCCCCCCTACACCGCAGAACGCGACGGAGTGCACACAGCGTCAACATAAATGGAATTCTGTCCATACCAGATATATCTAAAGAATCCAACGGTGCAGTATACACATGTATAGTAACCAGTCCTTCTGGAGAAATGGCGAGGAGAGCCTTCGAGATCCAGGTCATAGAAGCTCCAGTACTGGATGATCTGCTGTTGGGGACGAATCTGCAGGAGGGACAGATTGTGAACATATATTGTAATGTCAGGACTGGGGATCTGCCGATACATTTTGAGTGGTTTAAAGATGGGAAGAGGATTCCTAGTGGTTTGAAGGTAGAGTTAACTTTGTCTTATTATTCCCTCAAACTCGACAAAAATATGAACCAATAAGATGAAATTAAGTAATTTTTGAAGTTACTTGTTTAGCTGATAAGTACGTTTTGTAGAGTTCCCTTTTCTTGATTCAGACACGTTCCAAGTTGTATTCTATGTTGGGGTGTATCCCTTTCCTTTTGCATAGCCTGCCATGGTGCAGTGGGTAAGACTGCTCGCCTCAAACTAAAAAGATTTTGGAGTTCACATCGCCAGAATTAAAATTAATCAGGTTTGTTTATTTCACAGGTGGTAGAAAGAAACTCGGAACACTTCAGTGCGCTTGTGATCAAGAAAGTCTCCCTAGAACATTGTGGTACTTACACATGCGTCGCTTCCAACCACGTAGCGAAAGTCAATAGATCTACTGAGCTGTACATAAAAGGTACCATTTTTTTTGTAACTAATATTGTAAAACTGTATCTGTGTGTGATGATAGGTTGTGCGTCCGTTAGTATGTTTATGATAACACATACTATATCAGAAATACTGCGTTAGTCTGAGCCGGTCTTAAGAGGCAAAGAAACAATGTCTCGTATCAGTAACTAACAACACAGCTATGTTCCAGCAAAAATTTCTTCCATTACAGTTGCACCCAAATGGCTAGAGGAACCGAACAACAGTTCTCTCCTTCTTGGTAGAAGAGGTACAGTGTCGTGCAGTGCCAGCGGCTACCCACAGCCGCAAGTGCATTGGATGAAGAAAGATGGTATGACATGTATTTTTCATTCGATTTGTCAAAAACTAGCTCATAATAGACCGATTTGACAAAGCTATGCAGTACACACACGTGAGGAGCTCGTGGCTAAAGTAATGATATCAGAAGGTACAGGTCGATCCTCAAGGTTGGACAACACTAGCCGAGGTCCATCAGTGAGTATGTCACCAACTTAACATATCGAGATTTCTCCGTGCCTCGGAAAGTTCACGTAACATTTCACGTTAGTCCCGGGTGTCACTCGTATTCTGAGAATCGTTACGGCCAGTCAGCAGCCGGAACATCTGACACTAGTTTTGCCAAGGGGTTTCGTGTTGCCCAGTATTCTGCGACCTACATCTTATTAGACTGGAAGCTGACGCCACCATAGATGGGAAATGGTTCGGCTTATTTAGTTAATTTCGGGTTTCTAGATCGATTTCAAAAACCCAAAATAATCTGGTCTCATTAAACCATTTCGTACAAATATTTTATAAAATTTCCAATGAAGTGTTGAAATGAGATAATCAAATAAAAAGGTCGTTGTTTTTTTTTTTTTCAATTCCCAGCTGTCTTAGGCACTTGGCAGCCCGTGCTAGAGCTGGCTGGTGGCGGGATCCTCAGCCTGCCTAACGGGAGCCTCATCATTGAAGAAGTGTCTCTGACTGACGAGGGACTGTACTCGTGTAACGTGGAGAACGGAGTGGGGCAGCCGCTGAGCAAGATTGTGTGGATGAGTGTCAACAGTAAGTGTAGCACTACTGTATGGACAACTTAATATGCATCTGACGACACGGTTGGTGCACTGCTTGAGCAATTACTTCGGCCAATACTCAGGTACCGTAACACAGTTCACTGTCACAGCTGTAAGGTACTCACATGTACAGGTAACACGATATGCTGCAAAAGCTGAAACATGAACCTTGAAATGTGGAGGTGGTCACATAAACACCAAAGATCGGAACCATCTGAAAACTTTAGAACTTATGAAAGTGTTTTGAGGGTTGATCATTTGAACTCAGTACGCATTATGAGAGACTAGGTTGTTCCCGCGACTTTGTTCGCATGGTATGGCATTCGGTGGAATATCGGGATAGCCTAAGTGTTATTCCAAGATGTCAACTATCTTCTTACCTAATTTCATTCAGATCTTCAGTAGTTTTCACGTGAAAAAGTAAACAACATCCATCCATCCGTCATCACAAACTTTCTCATTTATAATATTAGTAAGATTACAAGATGAGGCTCTCCGTTTTATGCACTTCTCTTTTAAACAATCAGTATGAAGCAGTTTATGCACGATCAAGGTATTAAAGTAATATAAATGTATATGCAAGATTCTTAGCATTTTAAGAGCTATGTAATTCAATACGACCGACATCTCAAAGTAACGTTTCATCACATGATTTCTTAGTTTTCCTATTTCAGAGCCCGTCTACTTCGAATCCCCTTCAATAAACGTGACGTCACGACTTGGTCACCCAGTGACGCTAGAGTGTCGACCACTAGGAGATGACCCGATCAGAGTCACCTGGACGCACGATGGAAACGCCTTGGATTTTATAAGTCAAAGGTAAGATAATTTGTTTAGTTGAGTTTATATTATGGTGGTGAGTTTGTAATGAAGTTTTTCATGTAAAATTCTAGTTAAATTTCAGGAGCCACGCGACATTGAAACGATACTGAGATTCGAGATATCGCCTCAATACCTGCAATAATTATATATAAATCAGTTGCTATTTTATCAGCAGCCTTGTTAGTCAATGTGTCAGAAATCTGGTAAAATGCAATCCAAAAGAATCTGCCATCCCGTCAACCTCTTAAAAATAGAAATAATTTAGGAATGGTATAGCCAGTTTATTCTACAAGCTATTTTACTTTTCAGGGCAAAGATATCAGAATCAAAGACCACTCTTGGCGTGATCAGCACCATCAGTCTACAATACTCAGAGACGGCAGACGCAGGACTGTACCAGTGCAGAGCTACCAACCCTTACGGCACTGCTAGCTACAGTGTGCTACTTAATATATTGGGTGAGCATTTTTATCTGACAAAATGTATCTTATTAGCTTCAATTCGCAGATTCACTTTTGAATCATTCTAGCTCTTCAACTATCTGCAATATCCAAAAATAACATTGATCCATTGTTTTGGTTTGACGTGAAAGAAGGACGAACAAACAGATACATCGTTGCATGTTTTATTCTTTATTGTTTCGGATGAGCTGGCTGTTGACCTCGATCACGCCAAGTGTTAAGCGATGAATCAGGTCTATGTTGGAAGAACCGACCCCAATAGATGCCTGTTCACTGGTCATATGGAGTACGTAACAAGAAGCCGGCAGAGAGTTCCACACCTTCAACTTGGTTGTGAGCACAATAAATGTGGAGAAGAGCTTAGTGCCAAAAGGCGGATGGTACGCTGCAGTACGTCTGGTTGACAGGTAATGAAAGAAAGATGGAGGAACATTTAATTTGACCATGAGATGGTCGTTGCCCGATTGGCAAATGAGATTTGAGGATAAATTCATGCACTCTTTTATGGCTTTTCTAAGAGAAGCTATTTCATCCCTACGAGCTTAAGCACTGGATAAGTATCTCTCTGAGACTGAAGTCCAATAGCTACCAGCTGAAGGAGGTCATGGATAAGCATCAAAAAAGAGTTACGGAGAGAACAGTTCTTTGAGGGACAACGTCATTAATAGCCATAAGATCCGATGAGCAGTCACGCGAAGAGCACTCGGTATGACCGCTCATTCAAAAAGTCAGAAATCTAGTTGCATAAGGTGACAGGAAATGTGGGAAGCTCGTCCAGTAGACTAGCGTGCTAGACTCTATCAAAGGTCTTTGAGATATCAAGGGACACAGCAAGACATTCACCGTGTTTCTTAATAGCCGCGCCCCTAGTATAATATTGAAATGGATTTTACTTTTTCTGGTTGATATGAACTAGGTGTCTGAACTGCTGGTGGATGTTTGTTTGTGAACTCGCATGCACTTTCTGCCGCAATGTTTCATGGAACCTACAAAATATGGAAACGAAAAGAAAGTGTTAATATCTGTCATTACACACACATTTCAGTTCTCTTTAGGTCTTTTACTGTGATGTGTAGATGAAGATATTAGTAGACTAGCGTATAGTGTAGAGCAGGTCCCCCCCGCAGAGCCGCCCCCCGGGCCGGGCGCCCCGCACGTGGTGTGGGTGAGCGCGCGCGGCGCGGCGCTGTCGTGGCGCGCCACGCTGCGGCCACACGCGCGCCACTACACGCTGCAGTACGCGCACGCCGCGCACGCCGCGCACGCCGCGCACGCCGCGCACGCCGCGCACGCCGCGCACGCCGCGCACTGGGAGCACGCACACGCCCTCAACGTTACCAGGTACCTCCAGCCTTGCCAGTGCTACACACGCTACCAAGTATGCAATTGTTACATACCATCGGTATTTATTCGTTTGTTCTCAAACGGTAAAACAAAATACAAATCCTCTAAAAAGCGTACATACAGCACCCGGGAATAAATCAAGACTCAGGATTACTCCTGTTGATAAAAATACTCAATAACGCTAGCAGGTTTTGTGATTCAAACTGGAAACCTAACCTAAGTTACTACACTAGAACAACGACCTTTATTTTCTTTGCTGAATTTCTTTTCTATTTTAGGAAAGAGCACGAGCTCCTTCAAACAGTAGAGCTCCAAAACCTCCGCCCCGCCACGCCTTACGCCGTTCGCGTTGCTGCAGCCAATGAAGTGGGCATGTCCATGTATACAGAGCCCGTGTATTTTACTACACATGAAGAAGGTATGGTGGCTTTCGATACCCCTCAACCCCTTGTCTGATGGCCAAAATGAAAGCACTTAAGAATACGTGTTTTGACTCTAGATATATTCAAAAGATGAGAATAGCCTTAACCAATACGTAAAAATGTATAACATTTTAAGTAAGGTGGAACGGGTTTCCTACGGCGTGTGGTGTCACAAGGCAGTACTTTCAAGCCCACCCTCTTTTAAATTTATATTAAGTAAAGACTTGCTGTCAATTACCTTTTTGCCATTGTGATATTTTCTTAAGCTGATGATATGGCAGTCCTTATTTATAACAGAGACTGGTCCAAAGCGAGTGATAGAGTTGAATCCTTAACGTATTATAATGCCGTATTAAAATGGACTGGCTAATTAACAATATGCTGTCTCTGATTATTGCAAAAAAAAAAAACAGAAGTCATAGAGTTCTCTCTAATTAACTGTATGGAGTGTGGACCTGTTTGAGTGCATGATTGTAAACAATTGACTCTGAAGCAAATCTATGCTGGAAAACGAACCATCCATGTCTGCCTACCTGCCAAGCATTTTTTCAATAATGTTTAGGTCTGCTTCCAGTATGCCTTATCCTATTGAGCACTATTATTATACATGGACCGACCGCCTGTAAAAATGGTTAAATATTAGTAGGTATTGATGTAGGTTCTTTAATTTTAATGTATTTGGAAAATACTGCTTTCTGTGTGTTGCAATCATTATTAACCAGTAACCCTTGATACCCTATCAATCTAACTAATGTAATTGAGGAATAATCATCAGATATATATATACTTTTTATGGAACACCATAACATAATTAAATAATAATTAAACGAGTAAAGCATAACACTGTCCTTTTTTATTGATAATAGGTTCGCGTTTGACCACCATCTCACCTGATGGTAAGTGATGATGTGGTCGAAGATGGAGCACGCTTACCTAAAAGTAACCTATTCACTCTTGACTTAAATACCCCTAGGTTATAGCTATCAGGAAACACAGACTCCGGCAGGGAATTCCAACCCTTAGCCGTACGCACAATAAAGGTATTCCCAAAACGTTTAGTGCGTATAGGTGGGATGTCCACCATGTAACGATGACGCATCGCCGTTTTTCTTGTAGTCCGTTGATGGAACGGGCTTGACGGAATTAGATTGTGTAATTCCATCGCACACTCCCCGAAATTTAACCGATAGAAAATCAATAGTTTAGCAACTCGTCATCGATGTTCAAGGCTCTGGAGCTTTGATTCGACCAGTGTATCATTGCCAACGAGTCTTTTGGCCCGTTTCTCAATAGACTCAAGCGCGTCCAGTTGGTACTTGGCAGATCCATCCCAAAGATGAGAGCAGTACCTACTTCATACACGACTGAACCTGGGCTTGATAGAGAGACCCTCTCGGATAAGTTGGTAGTCTTAGACGTTAGCTTATGATTTTTAAATAAGTTTTTCATTAATAATTAAGTTCTTATGTTCATTTTAACGCCAACGTGAGGTACTCCCATTAGACAGACCTCCCTGTGAAACTTTTTCTTCCTCAGTTTCCTCTGAGGCCTATCATCACATGATATAGTAGATCCGTGGCTTGCAGCGCCGTCGACCCCCCCTGTGGCGCTTGTGGCGGAGGCGCTCCCCCGCGCGGGCGAGCTGCACGTGACGTGGGCGGCGCCGCCACAAGACACGCACAACGGCGTGCTCGTGGGCTACCACGTGCGCGCTGTGCCTGCCCGCCACACACCAGGTACTGCGCAAGGGACCCGAGCATACGCGACCTGCACTCACTAGCCATATCTATCTGTCTATTATAATACTTTTGACAGGAAAATTTCGAGGTATCAAGTTGAAATTAAAATATGTAGTTTATATATGATAACGAAATTACATTTGCAGTTGTAAAACAGACGCTAATATACAGCTTGAAATTTTAATGGTTGTTTTCCCATACCAGGATGGTTACCCATCAGTAGTAGTATCGAAACACAGTTAAACTTAAGAAAAACTAATGTTTTCTTTTTTCAAATTATTAAAAAAATATTCATAACCTCGAAAGCGCGAGAATCATTAGTAGTTCAGTAGACGTAACGTAGGTACCTACATGAAACACGCACCGCCGCGTGCTGCCAACAAAGAAAAAGTGATTAATAAATGTTCAGAGCACAATAAGCTCTCACGCATGGTGATAATGCATTAACTACCCTGCGCCATTTTTTGTTTCTAATATTTTATTTGTTTATAAAACAATTGTATTACCAAGACAAAGCCATTTCGCTATGGGAAAACAACCATTAAATTTCACGGTGTATAGCAATGCATGAAAAATAAATTTTTGCAATTGCAAAATTATGATGGCCTTCAAATATAAGACAGACTTCAGCCATCAACTCCGGCTATTAATTCCACACAACTTGAGCATATCCAATAACTTCTCTCCCAGGATTCTCACTAGACATACGTGAAACTCATTTGACTATGTCACCAGGCTCAGATAAAGTCGTCACACGGACGGTCAAAGTGTTGCAACAGCCGGGCAAACAAGAAACTGTATTGAGCGGTCTTTTGAAGAACACCAGGTGATAACATTAAAGCTCCTTTATTAACATTAGTCTACAACTTATTGCTTATTGCATCAACGTTTTCGCTTTCTTCTTAACAAGAGTCACGGTAAAAATATACCTCATAGCTTGTTTGACGTAGTTGCTTAATGGAAGAGATATTTAGTGCACCCTGGCTGATAGAATTCATATTGATACAACTGAGTGAATATTATGACTTTATCCGACAAGAAAATGGACATCGAAGCCAAATGTGAAGCCGTTATGGAGTCGAGGAGCACTCATGTGTATCAACAGAAGTTTTGCAACCCCCTGGGAAAAATTAAATTTTACGTCTACATTATATTTTGAAATAAACTAGAGTGAGAAATTCACCGTTATCAATTCGCGTGGATATAATCACATTTCATACATCACTGAATGCGAAAAAGCGGTGAGCGTACGTTTTCAAAGAAATGTATGAATAATTCAATTCTTCTTCAAAGTTATTTTGATAACTAGCTCAACAAATATGTTTCTTGTATCTAACATACGATACATTACGTAGGTATGCTGTTTCAGTAGCCGCCTTCACAAGCGCTGGCTTGGGTCCATTCTCGCCGCCAGTGTTCCAAGTTACAGGAGAAGGACGTAAGTCTTGCCCATTCTTATTAAATCAGTTGGTCCATTTCTTGTTTTCTGAAACCATCAAAAGGTTCCTGGTCTATTTTTTTTTTCATTGATAATAGGCTTGCATTTGACCACCATCTCACCTGATGGTAAGTGATGATGTGGTCGAAGATGGAGCTCGCTTGCCTAGAAATAACCTATTCACTCTTGACTTAAAGACTCCCAGGATATAGAGATCAGGAAACACAGACTCCGGCAGGGAATTCCACTCCTTAGCAGTACGCATAATGAAAGTATTCGCAAAACGTTTCGTGTGTATGGGTGTAAAAGATCGGGTAGTATGGGATTTTTACCACATAAGCTACACCGATTATTGCCACCAGCATAATATAGAAGTGGCCCCGTTAATTCAAAAAAGACCTCTTCAGAAACTTCTCAGTGCAACGCTTGTTAGGGCACCAATTTCAATTTTTATTTATCACTTCAAAGTACTAAACTTAGCTGCTGAAAGTAATTGTTTAAATTATTAAAAGGTCAACTTCTACCTTCAGCCCCAGAACTAGCGCCATCCTCAGTAGAGTGCTCGGCGGTGTCGTCAACGAGTCTCCGTATAGGCTGGCAGCCCATCGCTCTGCCTGCACAGGGCAGCTCGCTAGTGGGCTACTCCGTGATGTTTGCTACTGATGGTGAGTTACATATGTTAAACTTTTATATGGGACCAAGAAAGCCTATTAACACCATTAATATGTATAGAAATTCATTATGAAAAATAAAGGCCTCCGTGACTCCAGGCTCCCGGAAAATGCCAAAATCAAAAATGGCATAATAGTAATGGGGAATAGACCGAATGTGGCAAAATACCGGTCGACTTTATCAGCCCAAAAAGCGAGTCAACCATAACAATTAAAATTATGAAATTGATGATCCTGTCAAGTAAACATTTCAGAAACACGTGACTAACTTGGTAAGGACTGGTTTTATTCAGTATCAGAAGATAATTTCCAACCTTAACGTTAATATTAAAGTTAAGAAGGACTAAAACGAAGCTGAATTTAAAGGGTCTTCCTCATAAATAAATGTATTTAAATGTTTCAGAAGCGTCCTGGCAGAACCAGAGCTCACTACACTCGGAGCTGTACTTGCAAGGACTTCTGAAGTACACGAACTACACAGTGAAGGTGGCTGGCTTCTCTAACTATGGAGCAGGACCTTTCTCCTATCCTATTGTTTGCACTACTTTACAAGATGGTAAGACAGTTGAAATCCTTTTTTCTCTTCTAAGAGAAATACAATAAAATATACATAATAAATCATTTTTTTACCATCTTCCCCAGTGCCCGGTCCACCAGCAGATATCAAAGTGCTCGTGCTATCGTCGACCTCTCTCCTCGTCAGTTGGAAGAAACCTCTCCATCCTAACGGAGAACTGCTGTCCTACACAGTGTATGTCAAGTCTACGTCCAGGTGAGTGTAAAGGTATCTCTATACAACGTGTAACGGAGGCAGTATATACATACCAAGGGCACGGCTTCTTTGGCTGATATCAAATGATATTGGAAGGGTTTTTTAATCCTATCTCTACATGTTCGGAAGTAATGAGAATTTTTAATACATTGATACCAGAAACCGAACTTTTCAAATTGAAATAAGCACATTACTAGCACTAAGTCAGCTGATAGGTGTCAGTGAACTATTTGTAAATAAAAATAAACCTCTTACTCCTGGTATTTCTGAATAAAAGGTTCCGCATGTTTTATTTTTGTTTACAAAATATTATTAGTGACATTTCCTAAACTTTGATTATTTTTGGAAACTAGCTACAATACAATTAATTAGTCTAGATATAAAATTTATCTAAATAAACCTGCTTGCATTATCACGTGTATCATTTACACACTTGTTGGTTTTTTACGTAGTTGTCCTTTTGTAGAAGAATACTTTGTACATAATTATTGTTTACAAAGTAATCTTCCAGCCCCCCTATTTATTCAATTCACAGATCGAATCCCGTGCTCTTGAATCGATGTTCTAAAATTCATTAAAAATCGTAATCAAAATTTTAAATAACATTTAACACACCTTTATTTTATGACATATTTACAGTTGCCAGTCAGGTAGGTAGGTACGTCTAAACTTTTAATAAATAATAATTGATAACCTTTCCGGCGTAATTCAATGACTTTCATACAGATGGTACAGCTACAGATGTAGTCGGTTAACATAACAATACTAACTAAACTAATACAGAATACGACCGACGCCAAGCGATTAATTTATAAAATACAGCTATGTCATTCATGAAATAAGAACATTCATTGATTAATTCAAAAAAATTCAACATTCATTGAAATAAGAACTTCTATCAAACCGTAAAATGTTTCAATCTTTGCTTAGTGCTAACATAAACAATGCCGACAAGTTAAAAAGTGTCGGCATATTATGTAATTAAACTTCTTTGAAATAGATAAACCTACCTATTCGCTGTTTATGATTGTCAGCACAATACTTTGGGCAAATATGAACTTATTTTTATGCCCTTATCATAATAATTTTTACACATACGATCCAGGAGATTCGACTCACCTTACTATTGAATCGAGTTCCTTTTTGTTTCGAAAAATCGTCAGCTCGTACCATTGAATTGATAATAAAAATGGAATCCTTACGTGCATCCTACCACGAATTGCTTAAATAAATATTATTATTTGTAATTAGAACTTAGAATAGAAATAGGATTTAGTAACAATTAATGTTCAACTGAACCCAAAACATCATTTCAATACTTCGGAACTTATTCTTCTCCTAGTACAAATAAAATTACAGTGGGTTCCGTTCGTAATTTTTAAAATAAAGTTATTTTTTTAATAATTATGACGAAAATTATTACCAACAAGTTAATAGTTTTTTTTTATTACAAAATAATAGCAAGCACGCATGATTTTTGTCTGTAGGACTTACCGAAAGAATTATCGGAAGTTCACGTTTTGTCGGTGAGTAGTACATGGGTTTTATTGGTTTGAGCATTTAGTTTAGTCTTTATTTAATTAAAAATTAAGTAAAAAAAAATGTCGCAAAACTGCATCTAACTGTGAAAAGAAATTAATAAAAAGTACTAGGACCGCATGAGTAACAGGAATCGTTAATGCCGAATTGAAAATCCTTTGCTCACAGAACCCTGATTACGTTATTACACACACAATGTACATCATAATGTGTGTAAACCTAATGGGTTAGGATCTTCGGGTACGTGAAACAATTGCTGTTCATGTAGTTTCAATTATTCCTGGTAAATTCAACTTCTAATTCAGACATCTCACGAGATACCGCAGCCCCGGAATGCAAGGGAAACTAAAGAAACAGGGTGGTTTTTAGTCAGTAAGAGTCTAACACTTCCTTCCGCCCCACCCAGGGCAGGAGCAGAGTCAGCAGAGTCATTGATAATTTTCCCACCCAAAAAAATAATTAATGATTTTTTCAATTTTGAATTTGAATTGCGTAATCAGTTTGCTCTGGTGTGTTAGATTTACTTAACAGTTTAACGGAGTTTCGTTGAAATTAGTTTAAATTAAACTTTATTGTACACCAAAATTTAAACACATCTCACATCAATTTTACAATAATTAGTACTAATTTAGTTTTTGGCAAATATGTATACGTTATATAATACATATATTGAAGGAAAAGAGGTCGTCAATTTTACGGTTTTTTATGTTCATAAATAAAATAAAGAAATAATTTATTGAACATAAAAATATTACATCTTTCAAGTGAAGCCCCTGAGTCCTATGCTAAGCAAGCCTGTGTTACAGGAATTAGTGTCCTACGCTACACATTAATACACATTTCAATTTTTATTTAATAAATTACAAACAAAAAGTAATATTAGAAGGTATTGAGAACAAAAGAAATAGAAGCGAAATGTGTATGTGTAAGTTTGAGTGTATGTGCGTAATTTTTTATTTATTTTTTCTTTTGGAACATAAAAGCATATACAAATTACTAGGGTACGTTAACAGCCACATTAGTTGAGAACTGTGTCGTAGCTATTAGCGCCCACCTCCAGGCGGTTGGAAACCTTAGCGTAAATTAAATTAAATTATTAAATTATTGTTATTATGTAAAATAATCTTGAATTCTTGAACAATATTTTTTAATCGTAGTGAACAGTAACTGGGACAGCTACCCTAAAACGAAATAATATTTAGGTACCAGGATAGCAGGGAATAGGAGCTTTATTTAATTAGCATTATTGGTTTACTAGTCAGTCGACATTTCGCGTTTAGCTATTGCACTCGTGTTTATCCCTGTGATACGCGTATCAGTTCAGTACGGTTACACCTAATTGATTTTTTTGTTGTGTTTGCAAAATGTCGGGTCAGTGGGTCGTCTTAGGGTGTGTTGGAGCAGAAAATGGTAATTTAGTGTAGTGTATGCAGTGTAGTGTGATACGATGGACCTAATGAAAGTGCGGATTGAGGCCGCTTTCAGGATAATAACGCAACGCTACATAATGTTCAGGTACCCATTAACAAGCGAGCAGCCCTGTGCATACAATACCAAGGTCACCACATCGAACCCCATCTTTAAAAATGTAAGTCAGTTTACTAAATTAAGCAAAGCTTTAAGATTTTACTGTTTACTCCTTAGAATAACAACGCATAGAAGAGGCGTCTAGAACAAAACACGAGCGATTTCGTGTGTCCACTTTATTTTCTTTGTGTGCGTGAGCCGAATGTGTCTACGTTCTTCAAACGCACACAAATATAGCTTTCAGTGATACCATTACCAGTACCATTACCACAAAAATGGGAAAACGCACTATTATGTTGCTGGATCAAATCAAGTATTTTATGTTATGAAACTAAATATGATGATGTTTTTTCATGTAATATGACTTATATGACATATATTTACGGAAGGTAAACGAAATGAGATATCGTTTATTGATGTACATCAGAACGTTCGGCCAGTCGAGGTAGGGAGCTGGCTGCTACTCCAGTTTTTACTGACGATCATGTGACGCATAAAGATGCCAGCCAAAGAATTTGTGACGGAATAGTTCGAAAGTTAGAAGCATTTATTTATGGCCGAACGACCTGATATCAGAACGTTCGGCCAACCTGAATCTCCATAACTGAGGACCTCAGAGAAACTGTTACTGAATAAAGATTTAGCAACGATTTGCTGACAAACAACCACTGCTTTACTTTTACTCGTAATGCCACCGATTAAAAGTAAAATGAACTTTAGTTTCTGGAACATCAGGACGTTCGGCCAACGTGATCTCCATAACTGAGGACCTGAGAGAAACCGTTAATGAATAAAGATTAAGTGACGAGACTGAATGGAATTTTTATTGCTTTATTTTATTTTGTGACGGCCCCGTTAAGTAGTAAAATGAAAATTTAACTTATAACCTCAAAACATTGGGATTATCGATTCCTCCACAAGGAAGAAGGCCAGAGAAACCGTTAATCAATAAAGATTAAGTGACGACACTGAAACGAACTTTTATTGCTTCATTTATTTTTGTAACGGCCCTTTTAATTAGTAA
Organism: Tholera decimalis; assembly: GCA_943138885.2. Classification (NCBI taxonomy): domain Eukaryota; kingdom Metazoa; phylum Arthropoda; class Insecta; order Lepidoptera; family Noctuidae; genus Tholera; species Tholera decimalis. The sequence goes on from OW964573.2 coordinate 13,961,250, forward strand.
ATTGAAAATTTAACATATAACCTCAAAACATTGGGATTATCAATTCCTCCACAACAAAGAAGCCTAGAAGACTCGGAAAACACCTGGTGTTTTCAGTTTTCAGTCCAACGGTGTCAGTAGTTTTGTTGATTCAAGATTAATCTATAAAAATGCACTATGGCGGATGGTGCCTGAAATAGGGTGACCATGTATTCCAACGAAACAAGTATTTTCGAGTACTTCATTACCTAAACAATGACGCAAAACACGTCGTACTATAAAATTGTGTACGAGTACAAGCAACGTTGAGCTGATGCCTGCATACCAGTGTCCACTTGTGAAGTTTTTGTTATATTAGTTGGGTCTATTTTGGCTAAAGGCAAACGAAAGTGGAAAGGTGACTGACATTGGAGATTGGGAAATTTGATTAAGTACAAGAATACTTAAATATATAGGTTTCCTGATCGCTATAACCTAGGAGTCTAAGTCAAGAGTGAATAGGTTACTTCTAGGCAAGCGTGCTCCATCTTCGACCACATCATCACTTACCCTCAGGTGAGATGGTGGTCAAACGCGAGCCAATTTTTTTTTCTTTTTTATTGAAAATAGGTTCGCGTTTGAATAGGTTACTTTTAGGCAAGCATGCTCCGTCTTCGATCACATCATCACTTACCATCAGGTGAGATAGTGGTCAAACGCGAGCCTATTTTTTTTTTTCTTTTTTATTGAAAATAGGTTCGCGTTTGACCACTATATCACCTGATGGTAAGTGATGATGTGATCGAAGATGGACCACGCTTACCTAAAAGTAACTTATTCACTCTAGACTTAAAGACTGCTAGGTTGTAGCTGTCGGGAAATACAATAATACAACAAAACAAACACAACTTAAAAATTCTTTATTTGTAATCAAACGTTGGTATGTAGTTAGGTACATAATAATATGTACTTTTTAGAATTACAGTTAAATTGGTTTACTACTTCGTGTCTACTGCTAGGTTTGTAGGTATTGACTTGAAACTTGTCAAATCGGAATTAGTTTGATAAACTAGATTACACATTTTACAATTAAATAACAGTTCCATAGATAAATCACAGTAAGTATTATACAATAACTACACCAAATGACCTCTTAAAAATACGTCGACAACATTACGGCTTTCTTTCCAGTAAGATCAGCCAAGACTTAAGCTACCCATTCTTGATGCCCGGTTCTATTATATTACCAAAGGATCTCTGCACCTGACCTCGATGACGTCACACCAATGACATGAGCGAGCGAGAGACAGCAAGGCGCCCCGCGGAGAAGTTGCGGAGAAAGGAACGCATTCCACGCGGGTGCAGAAATACCTTGGTACTATAGTAGAAATTGATAAGAAATCACATTTAATATGCACGAGAGGAAAACTCACACATGCCATAAAAATAAAATTAAATGTAGACATCACATTTTTGTATTACCATTAACCTTTTAAATAGCGCTGAAAAATACTTAAAAAATCAGTCAGAGAATATTTTTTTTACACTTTAAAAGCGCTTGATTCTTATCATCAAAAACTGCTTAAAAATTAAATTGACTTATAATAAGTTAGGTATTAGTTTAAAAATGACCGTGTTAACAAGTAGGTAGGTACTATCATCCGTTTAAAAATGTCCATCTACTTAGAAGTAAAAAACTTAACAACTCTATAAAACTTAACAATAGTAATAGTAATTTATTTCTCTAAAAATTTAGTAGTAGTTTACAGAATTATAGTTTGGCAGTGAGTAACTGTGTAAAATGGATGTAGCTATTGTAACGGAACTATAATATTTATAGGCAATGTCTGTGTTTCAGTTATCAATGCCATTTCCAGGAGTTTAAAAAAAAAAAACGCCAACAAAGTGTTTACAACAGCATGGAGTACTTATCAGCTAAGGTGAAATTTAACACTAATTAAAAAAAAATGAAGAGTTAGTAAGAGTGGAGGTGATTATGAGAGTGCGTGCAGTATCTGTGGAGTTTGATTGAAGTATGTATGTGTGAAGTGTATGTAAGTGGTACCTACTTAATATTTGTATGGGTATGTAGTGTTTGAGTGTGTAACTAGGCCCGCAAGACGCACCGCAGTTCGCGTCGCCGGTAGCTGTGGCATACTTCATAGGTTGTCTACAATTTGTTTTCGGCACTCACCTCTTGACGCGCCTCAAGACGCGCCGCAATTCGCACCGCGCTTAGCTGTGGTCAGGGGGTTTGTGAGGAGGTTCCTGTCTCTGCAGCTCTAACCACAGGTAGCTTGGACCCTGCTCCCAATACGCGGGCCTCTATTTTATTTTATGAAATATTTATAAATGTAACTAGATTAGAAAGAAAGTTAATAAACGACATAATAATAATCTTGATTCAGAACCCTCAAGGCACGAGTCCTACTCGCACTTGGCCGGTTTTTTTCATACTTAATGGTTATTAGACATTTCTTAAAAATTCAAATAAGTACACTTACGGCAAAGGAAACGTGAAAAAGCGTGTCTCTTCTTCTTTTCGACTAGATCCTCGTAATCATTATACCTAGCACCTTCCAGCAGAGGTGGATCGGAGTCTGAAAGTGTAGAAGTCAAATGACTAACTAAATTCATGTCATTATGATTAAAGGTAACTTTAATCATAATGACACTGACCATTTTGTGCATCATTTTTCTTTGATTATACACGGTTAATTTTACATCGTTTTGGAGCCGAAACACTAACTTCAGACGAGTAATAGTTACTATTGGCAATGTTATTGTTTTTTTAAGACATCTAATAAAGAAGTTAGAAATTTTTCAGTTTTTTCTGTAATTTTTTGTTTTCTATTAGCGCTTCCACTATATTGTTCATAAAAGCAAGATCATACGCGATCCACTCGGTGATGACGTAGTGCGGCATAGATGTGCGTGTATGAGTCAGTTGATAGCGCGCTCGCAGTGGACTCAAGGGATGGTCAGACGAATAATCGTTACCTACAAGTAGGTATTTTATTTCAGGTACGATTTAGGTTGGTGCAAGTTCATTTACCTCCATCATCTCTCGTTATAGCAGAAGCATGGCACAGTTTCTACCACTATCACATCTCCTTGTAAACGAGAGAAATTAATTGGGATTGAGATATATTTTGGAAAGCGGCTGTAACTGAATAAAGTAAAACTATTGGTCGCCTTTTGGTCGAAATTCTATAGATAGTTTCAATTAGTTTCAATTATTTTTATTTATGTGACATTGACAAACAGTAAAATAATAAAAGTCGAAGCAAAGACGGTGGCCTCATTGCTTCGACTTTTTCATCATAACGCATATGTGTATGTGTTTTTATAACAATTTATGTCTAATGCATATTATATAAATATTAGTTATCTGCACTCCTTCTCCATATAAACTTAACTGTGACAAATTTCATACTCCTCCGTCCGCGTATCTATTTATTTCGTTGCAATACCTACATCGTCACCTTATTTCAACTATTTCGACGTGTTTTGCTTCATTAAGTAGATAAATAGGTACCTACTCGATAAATACTTGTTTCGTTGGAATACATGGTCACCCTATTTCAGGCGCCATCCGCCATAGTGCATTTTTATAGATTAATCTCGAATCAACAAAAATACTGACACCGTTGGAATGGAAACTGAAAACACATCAGGTGTTTTCCGATTCTTCTAGGCTTCTTTGTTGTGGAGGAATCGATAATCCCAATGTTTTGAGGTTACATGTTAAATTTTCAATTTACTAATTAAAAGGGCCGTTACAAAAAAAAAATAAGCAATAAAAGTTCGTTTCAGTGTCGTCACTTAATCTTTATTGATTAACGGTTTCTCTGGCCTTCTTCCTTGTGGAGGAATCGATAATCCCAATGTTTTGAGGTTATAAGTTGAATTTTCATTTTACTACTTAACGGGGCCGTCACAAAATAAAATAAAGCAATAAAAATTCGTTTCAGTCTCGTCACTTAATCTTTATTCATTAACGGTTTCTCTCAGGTCCTCAGTTATGGAGATCACGTTGGCCGAACGTCCTGATGTTCCAGAAACTAAAGTTCATTTTACTTTTAATCGGTGACATTACGAGTAAAAGTAAAGCCGTGGTTGTTTGTCAGCAAATCGTCGCTAAATCTTTATTCAGTAACAGTTTATCTGAGGTCCTCAGTTATGGAGATTCAGGTTGGCCGAACGTTCTGATATCAGGTCGTTCGGCCATAAATAAATGCTTCTAACTTTCGAATTGTTCCGTCACAAATTCTTTGGCTGGCATCTTTATGCGTCACATGATCGTCAGTAAAAACTGGAGTAGCAGCCAGCTCCCTACCTCGACTGGCCGAACGTTCTGATGTACATGTTTATTGCGTTTAGAATGTTTGATGTGTAATGTGTTATAATGATATTATAGAAATGTATTAATTGCTTGAATAATCTCGTTTGATATCAATTAAAAGTATGTGTTGTATGTATGAAATAGAAAAATATTATTGAGAACATTACTTAAATGAAAAAAATCTTAATCAATAAAATTGTCATCTTTATGATGCCACTCTTCGAACTAACAGTAACTTTTAGTTATAAAACACTGTAGGTAGTAGCTGTAAATAAATATAGTTTAGTTTGACGCATACATAATTGCCGCCAAAACTATATTTTTTTAAACAAAAATAAGCACAAAAGAAATCAATATGGGTATTTTTTTCCTCACGGATAGCAACATTGAATTGTGATAAGTTAGGTTATTAGAATTTTTGTTTGATGGTCGATTTACTTAAATATAGTGTATAAAATGTAAGTATTTACTTGTGAAATGTAATTTGATTGCAGGTTTTTTGTTTTCCTGAAGGACTATGACATCCCTTTACGCTACAAACGGTCGTTTTAAATTATTTACTCGCGAGCTCTGTTCGGCAGAATGTGACCTTGAATACTGACGGCTCGTCGAGCAAAGTTAGCCAATAATGGCTAAGTTTTAGTTGCCTCACTTTTTGCACTCGTACTATCCTTCTATGCGTTGTTATTCTAAGGTTTACTCAGTAATAATAAGGGATGAAACTAGTTAACCTACCCAAACTTTGTTTTGATTTTTTACTTAAGTTTTGTTATCTCAGTGTTTGCGTGCAATTTCTGGCTTGATATTAACGAGTAAACTGTAAATCAATAAATACGCATTAATTTTTACATCACGGTAAACAAAGTAGGTAGGTATGATTTATAGCGCGCGCGCGTCTTCGCTTTGGCGGCGCTGCGGCGGCGTCTTTTATTTCATCAGTTCGCGCCCACAAAAGAACACCGCCTCTACAGTAGGCTACTATTACTACTCAGTACTAGGCGAACAGAATTACGGAAGAGATTTATCGTGATATTTGCAAGTGACGTGGAAAGTTATTGACCTACGTAGTGCGGTAACACGTTTGTTATGATTTCAATTTAAGAAACATACGAAACCGAAAATTTGGTATCAATTTTTAGAGTATTTTATTTTGAGTTGAAACACTTCCAATTTCGTTTGATATAATCCAAAGAAGCCGTGCCCTTGGTAATGTATATATTCCCTCTGTTACACGTTGTATAAATAAATAAAAATCAATTTCCTCATACACATAATTATGTATGTACGCATCACTTTTGAAGTGATGCGTACATAAGTTTGAATTGAACCTGCTGCGCAACATTTGGCATTCAAGTATTTCCACTTGTAGTCTTATGCTTACTTAAGTGGTAAAAGCTTCTTTAGTTGCCTTAAATGTTCACTATACATGAATATATATAGTCCGTTTTTCGTAGCACCGATCCGCCGATGACAATCCGCGTATCGGCGGAAGACAGCACGCATCAGGTGTCTGGGCTAGTGTTGCGCACGTACTCCGCCTGGCTCACCGCACGCACCGCCGCCGGGGAGGGACCCGCCACGCGCACCATACACACCACGCTCACGGACAGAGGTGCACAGATTGATTCCACTAACGCCATCAAATACTACAACTTGAAAACAAAATAGTCGCTGCGACATCTCACTATCGCCATCTAAAACTACAAATGGGAAACAAAAGAGCTGCTGTGACACCTCACTAACACCATCTAGTATTTTATTAATTTAGAAACAAAATTTCTTTCCAATATCTCACTAACGCCATCTAGTATTACAACGTAGAAAACAGATATCGCTATGATGCGCCACTGTCGCCATCTAATATATCAATTTCGAAATAAAATTTCGCTCCGATACCTCACTAACGCCATCTAGTATTACAATTTGTAAACAAAAGAACTGCTGTGACACCTGACTAACGCGATCTATTTTTCAATTTGGAAACAAAAGTGTCGGTCCGATATTACAACTTGAAAATAAAATATCGCTATGACGCCTCACTGAACCTATCTAGTTTGAAAGATACTTATTTTTTGGAAACTTTTACCATTATAAATTTATTTATAACTGACTGATTATTGATACGGTATTCCTTAAATATCCATGCTAATATTATAAATGCGAAAGTCGGTCTGTATGTTACGGCTAAACCATAAGCACAGATTTGGATGAAAGGAATGGAAATAGTTGAATGAAGACTCAGGGTCAAACATACGTCCTTTTTTTAATTAATAAATTTCTTTGCTTTTGTCCCCTATGATGTTTGTTTGAGAAATCTAAATCGCTTAACTGACTTACATGAATTTTGGTGCAAATATAGTTGATAACCCAGATTTATAATATCTTTATTACGTCAACATTGTTATGTCAACCCGTAAAAAATAAACCGCTAAACCGATTTGAATGAAAATTGACACAGAGAGTCGTGTAACTAACTGATGCAGTTATGTTAATATAAAGCTATGTGTTTACAGCGGAGAGAGTACTAAAGAAAGAGAAGATTTAGTATGTCAAAGTACTTAAAAATTATAGTGAAAATTATGTATTCCTAATAAATCTGATTGAATAATATGATTTTCTGTTATGCTTATTTCTTTTTTTTACTTTGTTTATTTTTATGTAGCACAATAAACCAAATGAACCAGGTATCAGTTCTCTCATCGCATCAGAAATAATCCTATTAATTTTTGTTTTATTCTTATCTAGTTACGTTTATCTCTCAATGCTAGTCTTACGGAATGTGTCTCACTATATACTATATACTGTATACTATAATGTCGTCTGTATGTGATCCAGTTGTAGCCGGAGTAGCGTCTCTAGGAGGCACAGTATCAGTGGGAGTGGGCAGTTCCCTCCTCCTAGCGTGTCAGTTTGTGGGAGTGCCACCTCCTCGCACCGTGTGGTACCACAAACAGAACATCATCACCCACCATCCCAGATTCACCAGGAACCAAGATAATAGTCTACTTATTAATAGTGAGTATGATATTTTATTTGCTACTAAAAGTCATACAACATTCTGATTTGTCTGGCAGGAATGGCTGGTTGAAGTAGAAAGAATAGAAGCCGAATTTGGCCTTAGTCAGATGTATGTGGTCTTAGTGAAATTAGAAATAGAATTGCCTGAAACTTGACATGTATAAATATAACAATAAAATTATGTGTCTGTCTATGATTTAAAATAACGGAGTTTTCTCAAACGCTTATATGTCATGATATTTAATTAAACACAAACTTTTTCTATGTGTGTCTCTGTTAGTCTATCTTTTTGTTTGTCCGGGATAATTTGTGGATCCGATTTAATGGTAATTACACTGGTAACGGAAGATAGAGGAGGTTATTTTTATTCTGGAATTCCCACGGGGTCCGGATTTACGCGGGAAAAATTGCAATAATAATATGGACTGCCAGTGTCGCAGGATCAGCTGGCGTATAATAATATTTACAGTGCCAATTTCATAAACAGCTAATAATAATATAATTTTTATTTCTCCTCACATATGGTTACAACAGAATACATAAATGTTGTGGTTACAGGTGTGGTGCTTAATTAAAACTTAATTAAGTGAGACCTGTATTCTTCCAACTGGGTCTAGAAAAACAGTTCTTGTAAGTCTTAGATTATGGATGTCAGCAGAGTTTCTAAACTGTTTAAAATGTAAATTAATTTACGAATCGCAGATGATAATGATGCAATGTGTTGGTGCCAATTTAAACGCCTGGTTTTATTCCAGTCTGATCTGTGAATGTGCTGCGTCATCCGCGTATGTAAAAAAAATGATAAGTTGTAAATTTCAGAGTTGGTTAATAGAAATTAAGAAAAGGGTCGGACCAAGGATACTTCCCTGTGGAACTACATATTTACCCGAAGGGTGTTCATTTATCATCTTATTATGTATAATCACCCTTTGCGTTCTCTCCGGGAGATAGCTTTTGAGATAGATTCGTGAGATAGATTCAAAGGACACACGACTGATATTTTCCTTATTATATTTTAAAGTTTATACCGAATTTTAACGACAGAGACTGTATTAAATGCCTTAGACAGGTCTAAGAAAATGCAAGGCATTTCTCTCCCTGATCTAAGTTTCGTGATGTAAGCAAGCCAGTCACGGCATCTTCTGTGGATTTTCCTGACACAAAACCAAATTGGTATGACGCTATAATGGTATAGGCATCTTAAATTTAAGATTTTCCAATATTTTTGAGATCGCAGAAAGCACAACACTTGTAAATTGGGTGATTAAGCGCTTTCTTAAAGTTACAGGGAAAGTTCCGGTGGAAATTGATAGGTTGTATTTGTAATATAACATAGAAATGTTTTTTTCATCAGCATTTAAGTTCATCAGGTGTGATCGAGGTCAAGAGTGGGCTCATTCGTAATAAAAAAATAGCTCTTTAGTTTTTAAAAATTTTAGTTAAGTTAAAATTATACAAAGTACAAAGGCGAAAAAATTGTTAATAGAATATTTGAGCGTCTATAAATGTCATGTTTGCAAATGTTAATAAAATAATTTCTTAGTTTTTTTTCAAGATATGCTTATGAACTGACCCACTCTAATAAAGAAAATATATTTTTTTGGAAATACAATTGACTAATATGATGACAAGGGATTAGATAATTTTTTTCCTTTACAATTTGACTTCATGTCTTTTAGCCAATATTGTCTCAGTTGAAAGTTCTCTGCTGGTTTCTCTGCCATATATTAGTAAATCCACTCCAATTTATTTAAAGTGCTTTGCCCTTATTGCATAAGTATACTTTACAAGCGTATTGATAAACCATAATAAATATAATTGCAGATTTTTGTTACGAATTCTGTCGAATAAATAAATACTAAAATAAAGTCATACTGCAAGCAAAGTATGGCAACAATACGACATGACATTGACATCTTCGTAAGGTGTAAAACATAGTGTATTACATACTCTTTGGTAAGGTGTATTGACAACAGCTGCTATCTCGTGTAATGTCGGTTGTGTTTCCGTACTTTTGAATTTATTAACTGCTTCTGTGTATAAACTCAGTTTTTCCTTGCGACTAGTGCTTGCCTAAGGATTCCGATCAGCTGCTATTTACGCCGTCGACGTTTTGTTTTGACTTTTTTGGACTACGATTCTACCTGATACTTTGGACTTTGTTGTTTGTGCATCCATTTCTATATTACAATGGGAAGTCGTGTAATGCCTACTCGCATAATGTGTGTTAAATGCCGCATAAGTGGAAGTGGTCAATGGATAATTTAAAAGAGATTTTTAATTACTGAGGCAAGAATATTTCCATAGATCACTTCCCCACATGATGCAAAACTTCCAGATAGCAGCAGCTTTACTAAATAAGTTTGGTGCAAGACAGTGAATATGCCAAAGAAATATTAAACATAATTAGGCAAAATATGACTTTAGAAAATAATCTGGCTAGTATGGTTGAGGCTGTCAATATGAATAGAAGAACTTCTAATTTCCAAAACATATCAGCAAACAGAAACAACGTTTACTTTCCTGTCTTAGAATATAGAGACCTCATTCTATTCGCCCTGGGAACGTACCAAATACGACAAGCACGTTCATATTATGGTGAACATGTACGTTTCCACGGCGGATACAGGATTGAGGTATGCAGTGAGTGAGTAAATTCATATGAACACAATCTTAGAGGCAGTAGTGATACAACCCTTATTAGAGGCAAAATCACGCCATGTCTCTAGAAGGCAATACGTATAATTATATGACACACAAAAACACACAAAAATACAAAAATGTGCCCGGCCGTGTAGGAATAATAGAGTACTGTTGCAGTTGTTTAGTGGGAAGATGAAGTGTCGGATGTTGCGCGCATACCATGACGGTAATTTGGTATCTCGGATGGGCCAGACATCAGACAACTATTACTACACCAGCAGGTTTTTGAACGATATTATCATAAGAGAAGATGAGGAATAAATACATATGTACATATATAAAACAAATTGTTTCATTTTTATAAGTACCTATTACCTACTTTTATAGTATTTATTTATTTTATTCGACTAAGATCCATATTTGAGGATGGCAAACAGATGTTCCGACTGATGGAAAGTGATCGCCGCGGCCTATATGGATCTGTATTACAAAAGGCATTGTACATGCGTTGCCATCCTAGAGACAGAACCGCAATTAACTTGTAATACTTAATGCCTGTAATTATAGCTTTCATAACGCATAGTTACTTGTTTAAAACAGATTTTCGATATAATCAACTTCTAATACCTTGGAAGTGGCGGGGGACCCATTTTTTCCCGGGTGGGTAAATCATCGAATGACTTCTCCCGCTCTGGGTAAAACGGAATCCCTTCCACTTTACCCAGAGCGGTATCAGTCTACTACTGACTAAAAACCCACCATGTTCCTTCAGCTGCCCTTAAGTTCCAGGGCCATGGTATCTCGTTAGAACATTACTGGGGTTGTGCCCCGGCAGGCAATGGCCTCAAGGGGCCCCGTTACTGGTGCTGACAGCTCTTTGAAGCGCGCGTGGAACACGATGTGCCGTTGACCCGGGCCTGGTCCTTACCGGACGGTGAGCTACTCCTGCTCGCCATCTGCAAGCCCGCGCCTACGGTGGCTGGAGATCGGCTCGCGATCCCCGACGCACGGGGCGTCTTCCGCGGCGGCTGGGGCGTGAGGAAGAGAGTTGCCTCTCCTTCGCGCGTTCGGCCTTCTCTTTCGCTAGCATTACTGCTTCGCAGAAGGAGGCGACTGCATTCTATTCCCACTCGCTCCGCTCCAGGGCCGGGCGTGAGAGGTCACCGCCGCCGATAGCCTCAACGAGGAAACGGTGAAGCTCTGCCCAAGCGGGCACACCTCCACCGTATGCTCCACCGCATTATCCGGGTGGTCCACGCAATGTCGATATCCGGGCGTGTCCTCCCGCTGAATCCGAAATAGGTACCTCTCAAAACACCCGTGTTCAGTAAGCACCTGCGTCAGGTGGAAGGTGAGGACGCCATGGCGTCTCTCCAGCCACTTCTCAAAGACTGGGCTTATCGCCGCGATTGCAGCGTGCCCAGCCTTGCGACAGCCACTTTTTCCATGCTGCCGTGAGATCGCGGGCGGGAGACCCCTGGCCAACTGACAATGGCTCACTATTAGGTCTATGTTTTCCATACTAGCGTTGACTATGGATATAATCAAGTCTGTGGTACCAGTCTGCTTCCAATAAATCGGTTTACGTAATAATGGCCAGACATAACCTCTAAAACTTCTTCAACAAATATATTTTTTTCAAGAGTTCCTTTAATAGTGGATCTTAAGGAAAAAATGATCATGAATTGAAACTCTATACTCTTGTATATTTTCCATTAAAAGACGCTACAAAATTATGCCAACAAAAATTTGTTAGAGGATTCGCCATTGTTCTTTCCAGACATCGATGAGTCCCTGAGCGGCAACTACACGTGCCTAGCCAAGAACGTGTTCGGCTCGGATCAGGTAGAGTACTGTGTGGTGGTGCTACCGCTGCCTGAGGCGCCCACACTGACAGCTACGCCGGGGAGACACGCCATGCTGCTGGAGTGGCAGCAGCCGCACCGAGCGGGGACCGACACAACCGCCACACACAACATTAGTGAGTTGGCTTTACATTTATCATAGGGTTTTTTTTTAGTATATGGCAAAATTTTTAACAGTTGTCACAAAAAAAATGTGACAGTTGTGTTTGTGAGCGACTTGTGAGAAATGTTCTGTATTTTTAACACGCTTTTATTAGGTCAACCTGTATGTAACTAACTATGTAATGAAATCTAAGGTAACTAATTTAACCATCTTCCAAGGGTCGTAGCGTAATGAAAATTGGCAGCTCTATGTTGTTTTGATGACAATTCAATAATATGGTACTGTCAAACTGATCTGATGATGGAGCCGGAAGATATGAACTGGAACTTAATGATGGAAAATCGTATCATAGTTGTTTTGGATTTCTTAGAAAAGTCTTGTAATGGACTTTGACCACGATTAGGTTTCAAGGTCTGATGATGAAGCCGGAAGATAGGCACTGGCATTCCATGATGGAATATAATATCATAGTCGTGTTTGCACTTGTGAGAAAGGCCACGTAATGGACTTTGAACACGATCAGGTTTCAAGGTTATAACAAACCAAAATAAAATCTGTTATCGGTTTTCTTAACCTTTTTGAATTACCGCGTAATCCATAGATTTATTATTAGGTCGATCTGTAACGATTTAAATATGCAATAAAATCTAAGAATCTGAATTAAACGTACTTCTAATCGTTGTATCATCATGAAACTTGGCAATTATGTGTAGACTAGACGACAATACAATATTATGGTACCATCGAACTGGTCTGACGATGGAATTGGAAGGTGGCTGATAGAAGCTTGGACTGCCTACTAGTAAACATTTCTAATTTCTGCTCATTACATTAGTGTTGCCCAAACGAGTGTCTCGCAAGAGTCTTGCAATTAGCGATTATCCTATTGCTATTTATTAACTACCGTTTAATAAATAGCAATAGGATAATCGCTAATTGCAAGACTCTTGCGAGACTCTCGTTTGGGCAACACTACATTACATTAGTCTTAAAAGCGTGTTTCTGGTTTTTTAAACTATTAATTATTATGGAATGAAACTCTTATTGAGACAAGTTTTTGACATCAATTTATCACTCAATATTATCTTAGTGAAAAATCAATGTCAAAATGGGTGTACTGCACCAAATCGAATACCAAATAATCGAATATCAATTGATCGTCCACTATAAATCGAACGTCTAAATCCTCGAACGAATATCGAATGGTTAATAAATCGAACACTCAATATATCGCACGCTCAATACATCGACTGTACAAAATATCGAATATTTGTTTGACCGAACATTCAACGCATAGCATACAAAAAATATCTAATGTAATGTATACGAAACTATAGAATATAAAAACCACTATAAAAACCACTATAAAACCCTAACCACTATAAAACCACTATAAAAACCACCAAACCAGAAAATATAAAACCACGAAAATGGCAAAAGCAATGTTTGATTGTTAAATTAATAAAGACATTTTACGAAGACTTTTCGAGGTTTAGTTATTCAAGATCGCATGCCAACGTTGTTCAGTTTTTCTTGTTAGTGTGCATTCGTTGTAAAGTGATTCGAGTAGGTGAAATTAGAGATTTAGTTATTCGAGATCCCATGGCTACGGCGTTAAGTATTTCGTGGTAGCGTGCATTCGTTGTTAAGTGTTTCGTATTCATGAACTTACGGGGACGTGTTCTTCGGTGCTTCATTTTCGAAATCACGTATCACACCCAAATATATCATACAAAAAAAAACTAATAAATCACATTTACTTATTATATTTTATAGGTACATTTTAATATTTTACAAAAAACAATCCACTCTTTAGCTGTACGCACAATGAGACTATTCCCCAAAACCTTACAACAGGTGTTTGAACAGGTTACAACTTAACATGGAAAGAAGCGAACAGTCCCTGGCGGGAACTGGCCAACTTATCGGGAGTGCAGAGACATGAGTTGACTGGTCTGAAGTGTGGCACCAAGTACTCTCTGAGGATCACCGCTACCAACAAGGTGGGCACGTCACAGCCGGCTTACTTGGAAGTCAGCACTTTGGGTGGAGGTGAGTTGCTCTTACGAATCAGCTAGTAAAATTCCATAAAAAGTCTGTCATTGTACTTTATTATATTTATTTTATATATTTTATATTATATTTGCTTCAAAGTGCTTATGAGAGACGACGAATAGGCATACTACATCTTTATTAACAGCCAAAATTCATTACATACAACAGTCCAAAAGGTACATACAATTTTTGGTAGCGCAAAGTATACAAAAAGTGAGTCTGCTGACTCCCAAGTTACTACCTTTAACCTTAAAGTTAACCTTGTGTTTTGGGAGTTAGTATTCCTCTGCAAAGCAATGGCTAGCCAAAATAAAAAAAAAATAATAATAAACAATGCTAATAAAAATTATGAAAGTATTAGTGGATAAAAAATGACAGTACAGTTGTGTGTGTAAGTCGTAGAGAATTTTTGTTCTGTGCGTGAGTGTCTGTTGTGTTAGTATTTGTTTTGAGTCCGACGGAGTGTGTCCTACATATGTGTCTCTTAAGTGTAACTGGAAATTTGTGTAATACAGGCATCACTAGAGTATCAGCTTCTCAGTCTTAATATAATCCAGACCTAGCACCCATACCTACAATTTCCTTTAGAGCGAAAATTTTGGGAGTGCTATTACATAACTATATACAATAGATCGACAATTTTAATATATAATAAAAAATTGGCCAAGTGCGAGTCAGACTCGCCCATGAAGGGTTCCGTAGTAACTATAATAATATAATATAATACAATATGTATATTTATTTGCCGAATAAAAAAAACCTTAAAAATTTCTTAAAACTAGCGTATTTACATTTTTACAACTACGCTAAATAACTTTGTTTTTCATAGTGTTTGTATGAATTACAAAGTTATATTTGCGGTTTTAGAAAATATGTTGTATCTCAAAAACTGCTAACCCGATTTCATTCAAACCAAATTTGGTTGAAAGTTTAAATTAAGATCTACAGACATATATTTATTTTAGATTTTTCACTCCATTATTATAGAAGTAAGAGGGGGGACACACATTTTACCACTTTGGAAGCTTATATCTTTTAAACGATTGACTTTAGGAAAAGTGGTTTTAGAAACCATTATATCATTTTTAAAGACCTGTCTATAGATACCACACACGCATAGGTTTCAAAAAAAAAATATTTTCAGTTCTAGTTCCATGTATGGGGACCCACCTTTATTTTAAATATTTTTTTAATTTTTTTCTTAAAATCGGAACGCGGTTCATAGAATACATCTACCTACTAAGTTTCAAACGTATAGTCTTAACCGTTTCGGAATAAAATGGCTGTGACATACGGACGGACAGACAGACAGACAGACGGACAGAAATATCGAAACTATAAGGGTTCCGTTTTTTTGCCATTCGGCTACGAAACCCTAAGAATGAACTGAGATGTGGGAAGTATTTGGCAGGAATAGCAATTCTCCTCTACGAATCTGATACAGTGTTCGGCACAACAGTAGGATGCCAACAGGGTCGTAAGATATACAAAAAGCTGCCTTCAGTAAGCTCTTCGCACTCAGTATACAACTCTTCTGTTAGGTACCTTAAGTGTTTCGGGCACGTCGCAATTGCGGCGGTAAGACCCTTCTTTGAGGAGTGGCTGGAGAGAGGCCACGGCGTCCTCACCTTCCGCCTGACGCAGGTGCTGACCGGACATGGCTGTTTCGGGAGGTACCTGTTTCGGATTCAGCGGGAGGACACGCCCGGGTGTCGTCATTGTGAGGACCGCCTGGAGGACACGGTGGAGCATACGGTGGGGGTGTGCCCTGCTTGGGCGGAGCACCGCCGTGTCCTCGTAGAGGCAGTCGGCGGCGGCGACCTCTCGCGCCCTGCTCTGTTCAGACTGTGGTGCGGAGTGAGAGGGAATGGGATGCGGTCGCCTCCTTCTGCGAAGCAGTCATGCTAGCGAAGGAGGAGGCCGAACGCGCGAGGGAGAGGCAACTCTCTTCCTCGCGCCCCAGCCACCGCGGGAGACGCCCCGGGCGTCGGGGATCACGAGCCGATTTCCGGCCACCCGTAGGCGCGGGTCTGCGGACGGCGAGCAGGGGTCGCTCACCGTCCGGTAAGGACCAGGCCCGGGTCGGCGGCGCGTCGTGTTCCACGCGCGCCTCAAGGAGCTGTCAACACCAGTGACGGGGCCTCATAGGGCCATTACCTGCCGGGGTTTGCGGGAAAGTTCTACCAAGTTACCGTGGCCCCGGAAATTTAGGGCAGCCGAAGGAACAGGGTGGGTTTTTAGTCAGTAGAAATCTGACACAGCCTTCCGCTTGACCCAGAGCGGAAGAAGTCATTCGATGATTTTCCCACCCTAAAAAAAAGGTAACTTAAATGTTTGAATAACATCACTGATTAACCGTATCATGATTTTCTCCGCAAAAAGGAGCCAATTTCAACCGGCTCCTTCTTTACGTGGTGTAACCGTGCCGATAACTGATTGCATCAAACTTCTTGGGGTTACGTTGACATCCACCCTTAATTTTGGTCCGTTTATCGAGGCTAAGGCTCAATTGGCTGCCAAAAAGTTGGGAATCCTAGCAAAGGTGAGATGGTACTTCACACCGAAACAGCTGCTCAACCTCTATCAAGCGCAAGTTTAGTCATGTATGTAGTACTGCTCTCATCTCTGGGACGGATCTGACAAATACCAGCTTGATTCACTTGAGTCTCTATCTCAAAAAAAAAAAGGCTCATCGGCAACGAGAAACTGGTCGAGACAAGGCTCCAGAGCCCAGAACATCGACGACGTGTTGCGAGCCTTTCAGTTTTCTATCGGTTACATTTCGGGGAGTGTGCGATGGAATTGCACAGTCTTATTCCACCAAGTCCGTTCCATCATCGGACTACAACACAAACGGCGATGCGCCATCGTTACATGGTGGACATCCCACCCATACGCACGAAACGTTTTGGGAATACTTTCATTGTGCGTATAGCTAAGGAGTGGAATTCCCTGCCGGAGTAATGTAGGTACATAAAAATAAGTTGTTAAATACTATAAAAGAATCCATGTACATTCTGCCTTAGTGTGGCATGCAAATGTATTATGTTGCAAATAAAAAAGTGCTATAAAAATTGATTATAACATATAAAATTGATTACGACAAATAAAATTAATTACAACAATAAAATTGATTACAATAACTAAAATTGATTACTTACAACAAATAAAATAAAAAATATTACTGCAAACAGAAATTAATTCAAATATTACAAATCATTGTCATATAGGAAATCTTGCATAGAATAATAACATTTATTAACAAGTAATTGTGTGAAGTGTTTTTTTAAATTTTTGCAACGGTAAGTTTTTAATATTGTCAGGTATTTTATTATAGATTTTAGGAGCCATACAAATCACATTTCTTTTCATTAAGGTAGTTTTAAATACGCCTGTGTGCAGTAAATTCTGGTATTGAGATCTCATAGCTGTACTTCTTTTTCTTGTTTCTATTAAAGTTGCAAATAGACATCGGTTTGTTATAACAAATATTGCTACCTCAAGGATATAAAGGCACGGGAAAGTTAGTAATTGATGATATTTAAATATAGGTACACAACTGTCAGTTGATTTGAGGCCAAAGATAGCTCTCAGGCAGCGGTTTTGAGCTTTGAAAATGTTTTCTCGTTCACTACAGTGACCCCAAAAAATAACACAAAATCTCAAGATAGAAATTACGAGACCATGATAAGCAACTAGTATTGTCGGCAAGTTAATCTTTTTTGATAGATTACGCAACATATATGCAGTTGTGCCTAAACGTTTACATATATCTTCTGCTTGCTGCTTCCACGTTAACGGGCTGTCAATTAAGATTCCTAAAAATTTCGTACAATTTACTTTTTCTATAGTTTGACCATTGTAATTTATATCCATATCTCCCGTATATAGGCGTTGGTAAAAATTCATGATTTTAGTTTTTTGAAGGTTTATGATTAAATTATTATTGTCAAGCCACTTTATTAAACTTTTGATTGTATTGTTAATGTCATTTACATATGATTATTTGTTTGTACATGAAACAATTGATGTACTATCATCAGCAAATAATATTATAGGGTGAAGTATATGGCGGGGCAGGTCATTTATATATGATAGAAATAATAATGGTCCAAGGACGCTGCCCTGCGGGACACCATATTTTATTTCTCTAAGAGAGGAGACTGATTTCAATTCTCTTCTAGATTTTAAACATAGAGTTGATATCTCAGTGCATTGTCTAAGGACATTGCCACGAATACCGTATGCATCAAGTTTGTTTAGAAGGGTGTCATGATCTACACAGTCAAAAGCTTTCGACATGTCATATTTTGCGCACACCAGAGTATACTTTTGGCATTATTTTAAGAAGAAAGTCAAAAATTGCCATATTTATGTTTTTATTCTGTATTATTACTGTAGTATTTATATCCTGATAGTTATAACCTGGAAGTCTTTAAGTCAAGAGTGAATAGGTTACTTCTAGGCAAGCGTGCTTCATCTTCGACCACATCATCGCTTAACATCAGCTGAGATGATGGTCAAAAGCAAGCCTAACAATTATATAAAAAAATGACAATTTTTATTTATTTATTTAAACTTTATGTACAATAGTGGTATATGGGCGGACTTAATGCAACAAGGCATTCTCTACCAGTCAACCTTTGGGTTAAAAAGACCACAAGAGGGAAGAAAGAAACGTGATCATATTTACGAAGGCCAAAAATGAAACGGATACAGTTGTTAAGAAGTCTGAATCTTGAAAAGGGCAAAAGACTATAGCCATCTTTCTAGACCTGGCCTAGGCCTGGCCTGGCCTGACCTGGCTCAGACACGCGAGGCTCTGTTTACTGATTAAATTATATTTTCAGTGCCAATCCCGGCAGCGTCCAGCTCCTGGACGTGGAGCAATGCGTCGCACATGCACGTGCAGCTCGCTGGCTGGCAGGACGGTGGCTGCGCGCTCACAGAGCTGCGTGTGCACTACAGGCAGCTCGGCGCCACAGCCTGGCGAGCGCCGTGCCACCACAACGTAACACCATATTTTATTTCCCCCTTCATTTTGAGTCAGGCAATTTTTTGTATACGATGTTCACCACTTTACCAGGCTCTGTGGTAAGTACCAGCGTGTCCAGGTATCATTGTTGATGAATCTACTAGCACAGTCTAAAGATCATACAGTCGTCCGATGAGGACGTCTAGACAGAGCAATCGTGCGGGGTGTGAGGGGCGAGACGCGGGAATGCCGAGCCCAAGCTGCGAACTAAAATATGTTTGTAGCTTGGGACACATCATTCAGGGCTAGCACGTGTTTGTTTTTTAATTCTTTATTTAAAATGGTGCATACGACGTGTGCTGTGAGAGATTGCAAGTCTTCATCTCGTATAAATAAAGATCTCTGGTTTCATCAGCTTCCAAGCACAGAAGAAAGGTAAATAATTAATAATATTTTGTTATCGTTTTTTTTATTTGTAATATCGTGCCGCGTTGATAACGCTAACAAAATAGCCGAATGGCGGACGGTAAAAAAATAATATCTAATAGGTAATCGCACAGGGCCGTGAGGGTTTGGACATTTTATATATTTTTATACCTACTGAATATTATTAGGTGTTATACTTTTATTAAAAATGATAACGATACTTTCAAGCTTTATTCGAATACTGATAACGAAAAATAGTAATTTCAAATTGAAGATGGTGAACTTTTTTATTATTTAATAAAGGTGAATTTCGAGATGGTGTACGTATTTTTTTAAATAAAATATTGGTGTCAATTTAGAGTTTAATTGGGGTGTTTGTTATGAAAATGCCATCCTTTTTGAAATCCAAGATGGTGGACGTAATTTTTTTTAACAATGTGATATGGGTGTCAATTTTGAGGTTAATTGAGGTGCTTGTTACGAAAATGCCATCCTTTTTGAAATCCAAGATGGCGGGCGTCATTTTTTGTAATAATTTGATATGGGTGTCAATTTTAAGGTAAATTGGGGTGCTTTTTACGAAAATAACATCCTTTTTGAAATCGAAGATGGCGGACGTGATTTTTTTTATCATTTCATAAGGATGTCAATTTTGAGGTTAATTGGGGTGCTTGTAACTAAAATGCCATCTTGTTTTGAAATCCAAGATGGTGGACGTAATTTTTTAATAATTTGATATGGGTGTCAATTTTGAGGTTAATTGGGGTGCTTGTTACGAAAATGCCATCCTTTTTTAAATCCAAGATGGCGAACGTCATTTTTTTTTATAAATTGATATGGGTGTCAATTTTGAGGTTAATTGGGGTCCTTGTTACGAAAATGCCATCCTTTTTGAAATCCAAGATGGTGAACGTCGTTTTTTCATAATTTGTTTATTTAA
This sequence comes from Tholera decimalis, assembly GCA_943138885.2. Classification (NCBI taxonomy): domain Eukaryota; kingdom Metazoa; phylum Arthropoda; class Insecta; order Lepidoptera; family Noctuidae; genus Tholera; species Tholera decimalis. The sequence goes on from OW964573.2 coordinate 13,981,578, forward strand.
AAAACCTTCACTAAAATAATAATTACAGTACAGTAAGTGTCACAGTACCGAGTTATCACGTGCATTAGTTCAAAATTTAAATCTCTTTGTATAAGCCTCATCTGCATTTTCGTGGTCACCCTCAACTCTTAAATAATACGTGCAGTAAAGAGAGGGTTAAAATTCTTTTCATTATTATATTAAGTAATAATATTGCTAACGATGTCGATCTGCAATAAAAAATAATTTCATAAATATTGTTTACTTGTGACAACCCTGGGCGTTTCAATACTGTCAAGACGTTGTCGGCATTTTCCACAAGATCAAAGGCGTCAACCTACTGTACGATCTTTATACTGTGCTACTAGTCAACAAAATCACAACTTGTGAACAAAACTCAAATCCTCAAACTGAGAGTCGATGTTTCTAGATCATTTAAACAAGAAAGACAGACACGCGCAACGTTGTTCAGACAATTCACTTCTAGTTGCTAAATCACTCGGAAAAATTCAACTTCCATCACACCAGATTGACTTCAGTAGTGCTTTTGACAATTAATTTGCTTGTAAAATAGCTCGAATAATTTAGCACATTCAGTCAGCTGCTAATGTGGTAATCATCGTGTCTGTCAGATTGGATACAAAGAGTGGTGGTAAGAGGCGTTGAATCAATTCTCTGCCTATCAACCTCAGGGGTGATACAGGATTCTGACCTAGGACCAATTTTCTTTTGAATATTAATGATATTGTCTGTGTAATATGTTGTAATGATTTTAGACGACTTAGAACTCTACAAAGAAATAAATACGGAATAGGATATTGTGTATCTGCAAGAAGATCTAGTAGCAAACTGTGAATGCTGTAAATTAATCTGATGATTCTCAATCCGAGAGACATAACTTTCAACTTCAAAAATAATATACTTCCATCATCTTACTCATTAAATGAGATACACTAAAAAACGTAGACACTATACAGCATATGAAATATCTACTGTCACGTGAATGAAATTGCCGACACAGCTAGTCATTATTATATTTTTTTTTAATTCATAATTGGTTCGCTTTTGACCATCATCTCACCTGATGGTAAGTGATGATGTGGTTGAAGATGGAGCACGCTTACCTAGAACCAAGTAATCTATTCACTCTTGACTTGAAGATCCCTTGGTTATAGCTATCGGGAAAGACAGACTCCGGCAGGGAATTCCACTCAAAGTATTCTCGAAACGTTTTGTGCGTATGTGTTGAATGTCCCCCATGTAACGATGGCGCATCGCCGTTTGTCTTGTAGTCCGATGACGGAACGGGCTCGGCCGAATTAGATTGTGTAATTCCATCAAAAATATTCTTTCTTTAACTACAATAAACGCTGAAACTTAATATCAGCTATCTTAAATCTCTTACCAAAGACTTCTCTTTCACAGCCACACTCAGAACTCTCCCCCTGGAGCCTCCCCCCTCCCTCCCCCCCGCGGCCCCCCACGTGTACGATCTCCGGCCTGTCCCCTGGCAGGTGGTACCAGCTGCGAGTGACGGCTACTAATGAGGCTGGCAGTGTCACCACCACGTATAGCGCAGCCACCAAGAATGAGGATGGCAGTAAGTAGATAGTCCTATATCTTGGCGGCTCTGTTATATTATAAAACTAATATTATAATCAAAGCACCTTACCAAAATGAACAATTGAACTTGCTAGTGTTATAGCTAAAAAGCAGCTGGCCAGCAATACATCTCACTATAAAGTTTGATGAACTGGAATTTGTAAAATTGTAGGTATGATTAAATATTGTATTGCTCATTTCCACCAACCATTTTAACATAGTGAGAGTCCCCCGGGCCTCGGAAAGCACGTTAGGCCGTTGACCCCTGCCGTCATTTGTATAGCTTTGTCAGTCGTTACGGGTAGTCAGAAGTCTGCAAATATAATACTGGTCTTGTCAAGTGGTCAGAGAAATCAGTCCATGTGACACTAGTACCTGAGTACTAGTGTTTACGCACTGCATACGCGTAAACTGGAAGCCGACCCCGACATGTTGGGTAAAGACTGAGCAGATGATGACTGAAGAGGACGTACTCGTCTCTCTCTAGTCATTATAACAATACATATATCCGGGTTATCAAGCATATCATGGTCTTCTAATCAAGTAACAAAAACGTGTGAACACATAATATACCCAGCGTAACAGATTTTAAAATTTTGATTAAATTGGTATTGTCAAAACCTTTGATCCGGCACACTACTATGTTCTACTTCATTCAGATATGTGTTGCCAACAACTACATCATACAACTAAAGTTTTTTACTATTTTATAGTGTTCCGAAAAAATTTTGTGCGTATGGGTGAGATGACCACCATGTAACGATGGTGCATCACCGTTTGTCTTGTAGTCCGATGATGGAACGCGCATGCTTATGAGACACTTGTATAATTGTCACGTTCTTCTCCAGGTGAAGTGGGTCCTCCTTCAGAGCTGTTCGATGTGAACATGCTTGTGATCATCTGCAGCTCCATACTGGTCACCATCTGTCTGGTGAGCTGTATCTACATACTGGTGAAGAGACAAAGGTTCGTTGTTTTATTCATGCTATAGAAAATGTAAAGTTTCCTTAATTGCATTTAGGAGTGGTGTTACTTACTGTTTGTGCTCTGTTTATTTTTACTTAAAAATCACTAAAAGAAAAACAAAAAAAGCTTTAATTTTGAAATTCGATGTCAAGGTACTAAGACTAATCGAAAATAGCCGATTTCCAAAAGCTTTTTTGTGAAATATATTTTTAAATTCTTCTTTTTAGTGATTATTAGGCAGTTAAACTAAAAGAAAGGAAGTTGATTTCATAGTGATGTATGTTTTTACACTATTCCCATGATTAATTAATATTGTTTGACAGTAAACATACAAAATCTTGATCACTTATGATTTCCCATTTTAAAATTAATAATTTGAATGTGTGGTGTATTGTTGAAATTTTAGTCTATTCCAATCAAAATCTTTTTTTTTTAAGTGAATAACAACATATTGTGCGACGAGGATAGAAGAATAACTATAGATACATACGCGTCTAGGTTCTGTATTCTTCAAAGTACTTCTAAGTATTCATGCATACATATTTTTGATTTGATTTTGATTCATCTTCTATGATTTCAGAACAGGCAACCTAGCAGTGTACCGCGACTCGACAACAGTGCACAACAAGTGTGAGAGCGGCAACTTGTCGAGCAACACGTCGCATACAACGCTACACCACGTCAGGGAGAGCGCCGCCAGCGTGCAGGGCAGGCTGTACAGCGCGCCTGGTCATGTGGGGAACAATAGTAAACATGGTAAGATTTATTTATTTATCCTTATTAAAGATAAGGTACACAGTGATACAAAATTATTTTACGATCCATACAAAAGAAAATAAAGAGCTCGTGACAACATAACAACAGTCGTCCGGGGAGATCTTCAAGGATGAGCAACGCTTGCCGAGCTCCGTCCGAGCATGTGTAGCGTGCACTAATACAGACGTGCGCGACGTTACATGGCCCCTTTTCTTTCGTTCCCAAGATTTACCCATTAGATCTATCCTACCAAACATGTTCAGACACAACATACCTACTCATGATAATGAAAAAATATAAATGCGCGGTGGGAGAACATTGAAAAGTACATAGATTTGAAAAAAGGTTCTTTAGGACGTATGTTGTACGTCTTAGATTATCGCATTTCAAGGGACCTTCTCTACGTACCCCAAGGGCTGCCTTTATCATTGACAGAAGTTAATCAATATCATACAATGTGACGTGGCAATGCCACCGTCTTTTACGGCACAGGCCAATGATGCATACAAACTATAAGACACCATATTTTAAACTAGCTGTTGCCCGCGACTTCGTTCGCGTGGGAGGTTTTTCCCGTGTAAATCCCGATCCTGTGGGAAATTCCAAAAATCCTTTCTTAGTGCTCCCCTACACACCCCAAGGAACATACAAGCCAAATTTCAGCTTCCTGCGCCCAGTAGTTTCGGCTGTGCGTTGTCTGTCAGTCAGTAACGGAAGCGTTTTATACAGGGCTGCTGGTAACTCGACGTATTTCTTGCAGGACGTCATAGTAGGGTTAAAATGCAACAAATTAAGCCACAAAATGTTCTACTGAAATTCAGTAGTTTTTGAGTTCGTTAGATTTTTCGTTTTTTAATGAAAAATCCCAGATTAAATTATTTGATACCAATTTAAAAATGATTTATGGCGCGACTGTACTGAAATTTAAGTTATTATCATAGTTGATGACGTAGCAGATTTTTGTTGCAAGGAATACGTCGACTTACCAGTAGCCCTGTATATTGATTGTTACTAGCTTTAACTTATTTAGAATTTCTATGTTTACTGCTAAACATACGACTCTTCTTTTTTGTGCCAAGCCCAACGTATCTGAACCAACGTCATCGTATTTCCAACCTATTGTTTAGTTGATTTAATTTATGAGTAGATACAGATTTACATTGAACTCAGTCACCCTGTAGATACCTAACAATAAATCCAATATGTTCCAGAGCTTTACGAGATAAGCCCATACGCGCAGTTCGCAGTGGGCTTCAGGTCATTCGGCCACGTGGAGAACCAAGACATGCCCAGTCGACACGCGACACATAGATGTGACACAGGTAACACGTGCACATTAGCTGCATACTGTACACGTGCCGATAGCTAGATAAGTGGATCGCACACAACACCAACAGTTAGCATTCATCAGTCTATGCATGTTCCGTAGTTTGTAGTTTGTTGTACGTGTCCTGTGCGTGGTGCCGGCGGCCGGAGCAGTCTGTCACACTGGCGCTGACTACAACGTGTCCGTGTTCCTGACACACTAGTGTGCGCCTCACCAGCTCTTAACCTCACTGTAAGTTGGGTTAGAATAGGATACACCTTTTTCTGTCGACACAAAAAGGCCCATAACTAGTGCGTGTAAACGAAAGCATACTCTTCAAGCGATCGACTATATTCGGGAGCGGTCATATTCGCGAGATAAGTTAGGTTCATAGTGAACGTGTATTAGTATATACATCTGGGCTGCCTACGTATACTATTGAAATCTGTGGCTATAGATATGTTTCTTTTATTATTTCTAATCAAAACACTATATACTGAACGAACTCCTTTTTCCCAGAAACGAGTTTTCAAGCGTGTTCCGAATCAGAAGATAGTGACAGCATATCAAAATCTACATTAAAAAGTGTTCCAAGAAGTAAGTGTTAATTAGTTTTTTTTTAACCTAACTCATGCAAGTCTAATCTTGAACAATTTTAAAAATAAACTTATTGTAAACTATTTGATTGACCTAAGTCAGTAATTATTCGGTATATACACAGCTTTCTAAGATTAAATATGTAGGTATACTTATTTTCGATAGAATCAGTTCGCCGCCTATCCAGCCGAAAACTTATTTAGAATTGACAAAACATATAGGTATATGAACTAAAGAAAAGATTTGTGCAATACTCACCACTGTGGTCATTGCTATATTTATGAAGTCAATCAGTCTTTTTTTTAGCTGTTATTACTGTTATAAAAAGTTAACGGCCCATCTCGAAAAGTCGCCCTATGAATTGTTATTAAGTCTAATATATATATACATATTGTATTTCCAGAGGTCTGCAGAACTCCACACTATAGATAGCCACACACGGAACAACTAAATATCGTTTAAAAACGGACATCTCTCTAAGGGCCAGCTTACTGCAACGCAAACAATATTCAAGTTGGAAGAAAAGGACTTCATAATACAGTGCCAAAGCCTAAAAAAACATTACATTTTAAGCATGAGACCCAGTTTCTGGAAAAATAATAGGGAAAATGAAAAAATAAATTGACAAACACGCCTTATGGTCTGATTGTTTAAATGAATTCGCAAAAGCCAATCCCATTCTTTAACACGCATTTAATTTGTGAAGTGGCTATAATTTAACTCCAGCAATCGGGTGTAAGACTGCTATAAGTAACAACTTATTTTTGGAATTTGTTATTTTTAACAAACATTTAAATTATTTTAATAATTATATAACTAATATAATTATTATTATATTGTACATAGGTACTATTCAAGTTACTAACTATTAATATTTTTTCTTGGAGTGGATACGTGCTTGCTGGTGCAATTGTTATTGGTTTTAATGAATCACTCGTTTAAAACTTAAGCAGCGATTGTAAATTCAACCGCCAATGTGTCAAAAGTGATAATAATATGTTTCTTCATACATTTCTTCCTATGGAATGATATAGATTTTTAAATCTGTGTACATTTATTTTCCATTTATTTTTTGTAATTGGGATCAAAACATTGTTTTTGCAGTTGCCTAGTTATAAGATATCGCTTGCGTATTACGTTAATATAAAAACTACTTTGATAGAAATAAAGTGAAATAGAATCTGTACCGATTTTCACATTTAAATATATTATTTTTAGGACATATCACAGTGCCGGTGCCGTATATCGCACAACAAGCACTTAAGTTGATTTGTTGAGCTAGCCATATATAAGATAATTATAATAATATTCTGAGAAAGACTGATTTAAAATAATTTAAATAATAAGTAATAGTTGAAATAAAAGTTGATTGATAAGAGAAAGACTTTATTTTAGTAGTACTTACCACAATTGTTACACAAGAGAACTGTGTTATGTCACACAATAATAATACACAAAAATGCTTTAAGCTTCTAAATTTTTGTTGCCAAATTACTTATACTTCATAAATGATGTATTACTCTTAATGCCATCTCATCAGCATCTGCTAGGTATCTATCACAGGTGCGAAGTTCCGCTACACAATCAACATCAATTAAAGGTAAATAAAACATGTTAACCTTTTTTATTGATTACAGGCTCGTGTTTGAAGCACGTTTATCTAGAATTAATCTTTTCACTCTTGTCTGAAATACCCCCAGGTTATAGCTATCAGGGAACACTCCGGCAGGTAATTCCATTCCTTAGCTGTACCGCAATGAAAGTTCTTATTACCAAATCGTTTTATCTATTGCATCGCAATTAGTTTTAACTAATAAATATTTTTGATGACTTCACTAATCCTTCTCTTTATTTAATTTCTTCCAGCACCAGTTCACCCCAGAGCTACCGAGTAGAAGCATTTTTGTAGACAACTCTCCGACATCTCATGGTTCTACTATCAGAAGAAGCAAACGGTTCCTGGCAAGACGCGTGCTCTAGCAAGGACACATCTCTCCAGAGAGCCCAGGAGTACACTGTTCAGGGTGTAATGTGTGGCACCAAGTACTCTCTGCGAATGACTGCAGCTAACAGCGTGGGGTCGTTGCAACCGACATAATGTTGATGCTACTACTGCTAGAGGTGAGTATTGAAATGAAGGAAATAAACATTGTATTGCAGCCGAAAGATTCCGTTATATGACTTGTTACCCGCGGGCTTCACCAAAACAGATGCTAATCTGTGTATTCTGTGAAATGTTGTGTCTTACCTCATTGATTGGATCAGTTGGTAGCCCATTTCATGATCAGTATCCACTTATGTTTACACTGTGGGAATTTCACATTATTACAGGATTAATCCTAACCTTTCCACATCCAATGAGTCTACCAATTTGTATCTAGTATCTTAAATACGATTCCAATTTATTTGGATAAAATCAAACTGACGGACCCAATTTTTTCATATCTGTATCCAGATTGCTTTTAGCCAACCATATTTTCATTATAAATATGTACTGCTTATAATTCACAAAAACATCGGTCTATCAGCCAGCCTACCAGAAAATATACTTATTGAATCACGCTCGTTCCAGTTCCCATATCGGCCACCTGAACTGAATGGTTCTGCAGTAACGCTACTCACATCTACATAAAACTGAGCGGTTGGGACGACAACGGATGTGAGATTACCAGGTGTGACGTGGACTACAAGGAATATAGTGGCAAGACGTGAAGGAAATCTAAATGAGGTGAGTTTAATAGAAGACAGGTAATAGTGTTTCATTTTGGAACATTGCTTTAGGAAACTAGGTAAAAATCATTTAGGAATGTTTGCAGCGGACTAGGTGTATACGTTTATCTTCAGAGGACTTTTGTTGTTTTTTATTAGGCTTGAAGAACAGTAGATTGGGACCGACTCTACAGGAAACCCTTATTAATCCATTCCCATTCTGATAAATATCTTAAATACGAAACTAACTCTGCATGTTTGTTTCTTAACTATTCACGCTTTGAAAGCTTAACGGATTTAGATGTAACTTACGGGTATACAATGCGCTGGATTTGGGCAAAGGAAATTTTAAACCCGAAAGTTAATTAGAGCGAGCTTAATTATTAATCAACCGTTTTGATTTACCTGAATGGCATATTAATTCCGTCTTTGTTGTTACAGAAACAAGTGTGAACAAAGTGTGCCAAGAAGTAAGTACATAGAATTATTCCATGTTTTTCATAGACGGGAAAATAAAAAGAATATATAAGTGTTTATAACTGGATATGAATTTTAAATAATTTGAATAAGTAAGTTTGACTAGGATGGGTACAGGAGATTGATTTGTCATAACTAAAGTGTAATATTTCTTTTCCAGAAGCATGCAGAATACCACATCATAGGTAGCCGACGCAGTATTGATTGGGATACAAGTATCAAGATTAGAATTTCAAGCCGATTAAACTAGTGTAAGCCTAGCTCGCATAGCTGAGGATGTGCATACTTGTGTGCAGACCTCAACTACATAAGTAACCACAGCCAGTGAAAGAATGAACAATATCAAGCTTCCACTTTTTTAATTCCCACAGCGACGATCATGCCATATCCAGTATATAGCATAATGGTCGCAGTGGGAATACCCAAATCTACATCTTCGGATTGGTACTGAGAAATTCGTGAAGGAAATATCCATTAACACTTTGCTCTATGCACATATCAAACCCAGGATTTTATTTTCGGCAAAGCACACACTAGAGTAACGCGACAGTTCGAAAGTATGAAAAAATAGCTCAGTTTTGCGACCTACAGCTAAACTATGTTAGCTGAGCTACATAGTCTATATTAATTATTATTGTTGCTAAGTTAGGAAGTACTTAATTTTCCAATCAGTATTACATCACATATACACACACAGGTACAAAATAATTACAATAATTAATGGTAGTATTTCAGAAGGCATTATTCAAATTCAAATATTTTAATTTAGATAAAATCCATATTTTGTTAGTAGTAGTAAAACTTAGCCTTATGTTAGTATTAAATTAAATTTATAATAAAAATCAACTAATACTGAACACTTACCCACCTTCCTAAAAGGGGAGTGTCCCACCGATCTGATAACTCCCCCTCCCCCTTGAAAGATTGCTGTCAATTAGAAATTAGTTTTTGTTTCAGACCTGTACCTATACCTACCGTTTTTTTTTTTTGTGTCAAAAACAGCAAGGTATTGACTAAATAAATGTTAACTGCATTTCTTATGATGAACAGACAAGGTGTGTTTACTTAATTTTAAATTTTGTATAATTTGTTTGTTAATTTTTTTAATAATATTAATATTTAATAGTTATAACATAGTCATACATTGCGAACTGCTCCTAGTTTGTTAATACAATGAAGTGAAGTTTTTGATCTCAAGGGCATAATTTTAACGAATCAATTAGTCTACTTAACTAAAACTTAAGAACAATTAAACATAATATTTGTAATGTGTAAGTTTTTCTACACAATGTAACGTTAATAAGGAATTGTATAAATTAGGAATGATTGTAATAGGTTAGGGAAAAAGTTTCTTCGCATTTTTTAAGAAAATTCAAAACATTTTTTAATATAGTTTATTTACATTTAACTAAAGTATGTAGGTACCATTTTGTTCGATAACTTTTTGCCATCTTGTAGGTAGGGACATGATCCCATTGCTATAGAAATTTTGGGACTTCTGATCAAAATACCACGACAAGTGGTTTTGGCAGTCCTCTCGTGATGTTAACCTGACACTGCCTAAAGATTTCTGAAAAAACCGAAACAAGTGGAAATCTGAAGGTGCAAGGTCAGGACTATACGGCGGATGCATTAACACCTCCCAGCCAAACTCTCTTAATTTTTGCTGAGTGGCTAAAGATGTGTGAGGTCTAGCGTTATCATGATGAAAAACCACACCCCTTCTGTACATTAATTCCGGCCGCTTTCTCTCAACTTCTTGCTTTAATCTCATCAGTTGTTCGCAGTAGAGTTCAGAATTGATGGTCCTGCCTGGTGGTAACAGCTCATAATGAATAATGACCGTCCAATCCCACCACACACACAGCATCACCTGTTGCGAGTTAACCCGGGTTTCGCCACAATCTGTGAGGCCTGACCGGCCTTTGACCACGACCTTTTTCGGACGTTCTTGTCGAACATGATCCACTTTTAATTACCAGATATCAGCTTCTTCAAAAATGGTTCGGTTTCATTACGTTGTAATAAAGAATCACAAATGAGTACAGGGTTCATTAGGATTCTTTCAGTGAGCTCGTGAGTTACCCAAATATCGAGCTTTTTTGTGTACCCAGTTTTTTCAAATGCGCCAAAACTGTTTTGTGGTCAATTCCCAAGTCTTCAGCTACGTCGTAACTACTAATATCTTGCTCCACTTTTTCAAAAATGGCATCTATTTTATCCATAATAGGGCGACCAGAGCGACGTGCATCTTTGACATCAAAATTTCCGGATTGAAAACGCTTAAACCAAAGAACAATGGCGGATCCCCTAACTAATTTTTGTTAGCATAATTTTGTAGCGTCTTTTAATGGAACATATACAAGAGTATAGAGTTGCAATTCCTGATCACTTTTGCCTTAAGATCCACTATTAAAAGAACTTTTGAAAAAAAGATATTCGTTGAAGAACTTTTAGAGGTTATGTTTGGCCATTATTACGTAAACCGATTTATTGAAAGCAGACTGGTACCGTAGACTTGATTATATCCATAGTCAACGCTAGTGTGGAAAACATAGACCTAGTAGTGAGCCATTGTCAGTTGACCAGGGGTCTCCCGCCCGCGATCTCACGGCAGCATGGAGAGCGGCTGTCGCAACCGAAGCCTGGGCAGGCCGCAATCGCGGCGATAACTTCCCTCTTTGAGGAGTGGCTGGAGATTCACTCACTCACACATTACGTCCTCACCTTCCACCTGACGCAGGTCCTTACTGGCCACCGGTGTTTCGGGAGGTACCTATTTCGGATTCAGCGGGAGGACACGTCCGGGTGTCGACATAGCGTGGACCATCCGGTGGACACGGTGGAGCATACGGTGGAGGTGTGCCCCGCTTGGGCAGAGCTTCGCCGTTTCCTCGTTGAGGCTATCGCTGGTGGTGACCTCTCGCGCCTGTCCCTGGAGCGGGGCAAGTGGGAATGGGATGCAGTCGCCTCCTTCTGTGGAGCAGTAATGCTAGCGAAGCGGAAGGCCGAACGTGCGAGGGAGAGGCAACTCTCTTCCTCACGCCCCAGCCGTCGCGAAAGACATTCAGTCAGGGATTGCGTGCCGATCTCCGGCCGCCGTAGGCGCGGGCTTACGGACGGCGAGCAGGGGTAGCTCACCGTCCGGTAAGGACCAGGCCCGGGTCAACGGCGCGTCGTGTTCCACGCGCGCCTGAAAGAGCTGTCAGCACCAGTGACGGGGCCCCATAAGGCCATTGTCTGCCGGGGTACAACCCCGGTAATGTTCTAACGAGATACCGCGGACCCGGAACTATAGGGCAGCTGAAGTAACAGGGTGAGTTGTAATGCATGAACAATGCCTTTTGTAATGCAGATCAATATAGGCCGTGGAGATCACTTTCATCAGACGTAATATCTGTTTGTCATCCTTTAATATGGGGCTTATTCGTATTAAATAAATAAATAAGATAAAAGTAGGTAATAGTTACTTATAAAAAATTGGCCAAGTGCGAGTTGGACTCGCCCATGAAGGGTTCCGTAGTAACTATAATAAATATAATATACTTATTTGAAAAAAAAAAAAAAAAAAACAAAAAACCTTACAAATTTCTTAAAACTAGCTTATTTACAATTTTTACAACTACGCTAAATAACTTTGTTTTTCATAGTATTTGTATGAATTACAAAGTTATATTTGCGGTTTTAGAAAATATGTTGTATCTCGAAAACTACTGACCCGATTTCGTTCAAACCAATTTTGGTTGAAAGTTTACATTAAGATCTACAGAAATATTTTTTTAGATTTTTCACTCTATTATTATAGAAGTTAGAGGGGGCGGGACACACATTTTACCACTTTGGAAGCTTATATCTTTTAAACGATTGACTTTATGAAAAAGTGGTTTTAGAAACTCTTATATCATTTTTTAAGACCTGTCTATAAATACCACACACGCATAGGTTTCATGAAAAAAAATATTTTCAGTTCTAGTTCCATGTATGGGGACCCCCCTTTATTTTAAATATATTTTAATTTTTTTTCTTAAAATCGGAAAGCGGTTCACAGAATACATCTACTTACTAAGTTTCACATGTATAGTCTTAATAGTTTTGGAATAAAATGGCTGTGACATACAGACGGACGGACAGACAGACAGACGGACAGACATATCGAAACTATAAGGGTTCCGTTTTTTGCCATTCGGCTACAGAACCCTAAAAATGAAAGAATTTGTTTTATATTATATGTGTGTATTTAATATCGTCCAAAAACCTGCCGGTGGAGTAAAAGTTGTCTGATGTCTGGCCCATCCGAGATACCACACATTAGACACGCATTATATCTTCTGGTACTTGGTCCAGCTTCTTCACTACCAGAAACTTCTCTTTGTACATTAGTATTTACAGCAGCCATTGCAAGATCTCTGCAAGTCTCACACACATAATCATCCAAAACCTAAAAACAAAAATTGATTATGTTCATAAAATCGAAACCAATAAATGAGTACCAATATATTAATGTATTTTTGGGGTATGTTGATATGTATTTACAATATATATACATTATTTGTCAGATCCATTGGGTTAGTAACAATATTCTTATCGTTAGTATTTAACCACAAAAAAAACGAAGTGTACAGGAGACTAGCAACGCCACCAGTGGGCTGTCATGCCTTCCAGCTATAAAACGATCAATGCTGTTGTGGCTGCCACAATAAAAGCACATTCGGTATAAAGTATACTTTCTTATCTCTTATTTTAGTAATATAGATTCTGTTCTAAGGATAGTGAATAGGCGCCAACAATACTTACAATTTGAGGGTATACCCAGCTGCAGATTACAGCAGTGACTGGCGTGTCAAGTACCAATGCGGGGTATCGATGCAAGTTATTGACACATATGCGGCAGTTAACACACATTACACGACTTCCCATTGTGATATACAAATGGATGCACAAAGTCCAATATATCAGGTAGAATCGTAGTCCAAAAAAGTCAAAGCAAAACGTCGTCGTCGTAAATAGAAGCTGATTGGAACGGAATCCTTAGGCACGCACATAATTTCAAAAGTACGGAAACACAACCGTCATTACACGAGATAGCGGCAGTTGTCAATCACAGAACACATATACCAAGGATCTTCTACCTAGTACAAGTTCCTTGACATATACTCCTAGCGGAGTTGTCAATACCCTTACGCAGATGTCAATGTCATGTCGTATTGTTGCCATACTTTGCTTGCAGTATGGCTTTATTTTAGTATTTATTTATTCAGCAGAATTCTTAACAAAAATCTGCAATTACATTTATTATGGTTTATCAATACACTTGTATAGTATGCTTATGTGATAAGGGCAAAGCACTTTTAAGTAAATTGGAGTAGATTTACTAATATATGGCAGAGAAGCCAGCAGAGAACTTTCAAGTGAGACAATATTAGGCTAAAAGACATGAAGTCAAATTGTAAAGGAAAAAAATAATCTAATCCCCGATCACATATTAGTCAATTGTGTTTCCAAAAAATATTATATTTTTTATTAGAGTGGGTCAGTTCTTAAGCATATCTTGAAAACAACTAAGAAATTATTTTATTAACATTTGCAAACATGACATTTGTAGACGCTCAAATATTATGTCAACAATTTGTTCGTCATTGTTCTTTGTGCTACTCTCAGAGACACTGCACTAGGTCCATAAACATCGCAATTTTTTTTCGCGCCCCGCGTTGCATTTTTACCTTTTTTGTAGTAAAATTTTAAAATGTATCGAATTCTTTAAAATTTTAACTTTCAATGATACCAAAACTAGCCAGATACAAAAATAGCCAAAGAGATTTTATTACAAGTTCATACATACTATAATGCGAAAAGACTTTTTCCCCAACCTTATATTTTAAAATTATATTATAAGATTTTTTATAAATGAAATGAACGAATTGATTAAGGTCAAGAGCAGAATCAAGTATTATTTTCAAATATTGTCACTATACCTACATAAAATTATATTTTAAATCTATGGACGTGTTTAACATAATAGCTATTCTAATGAAATCCAATTTAACGGTATTCAGACAAATTATGTTTTACACAAACTCTATTGGTTACACTGACCAACACATTGCTGCAGGTAAAACTATTTCATAAAGAACTATGCACTGCTTGTATCTCTATGTTTTTCTGTTATTGAAATATACAAGTCTGAAATTCATACATCTCTATTGAATGAAAAACCAATTAAATGTAAAAATACACGAATTTTTAGTGATGAGAAATCATAAAAAATGAATTAAAATTGCAATGAAGAGAGCAGGACTTGTATTTATAACAGTTTACTTATGTTTAATGTTTAATCAGATTAATGTCGAGTGGCAGCAGTGATGTGTTGTGTAATAGTGCTGATCAACCTTCAACATCACTAAATATTCTGGAGAGGTGTCCTCTGTGCACCCAGGCACGGTTTTTTAAAGGTAAGCGGGGTCTGAAAGTACATATTGGGAAGGTACACAAACCACCCAATGTATCTACTTCAGACCCCGTCATTTCTTTAACACCTACATCATTTTCCAATTTGGATCCGTTTTGGAAAACCCTTTCAAAATTCAAAAACTCTGTTCCGGTTTTAAAGCGAATTCCCCGCGGCGCTAGACCTGTAGTGGCGCAAAACCTAGCAGGATGCGTTCGCCTTGCCGCTCGCGAGAATTCTCAAAGTGCCTGGGAACATCTGCTTACCTTCCCGTATAGGATACTACATGTTCGAAAAAATTTGGCAACCAAAAAAACTTTAACTTCACAAATTAAAGAAAATTGTACTATTTCGGCCCATATTCAGGATGCAAAATTACCGACACAGAGGGTTACTTCCACAAGAAGTATATCCCGCCTAGTCGAATCTAAATTAGGGGAAGGTGACATTAGCGGAGCTGCCAGGATACTTTTTAGTAGTGATGTGGTGGCCCCATACTCTCCAGATACTCTCGCAGCTCTGGAGAGCAAACACCCTGCCCCAGCGGATGGTCTTTCCTTTCCCGACCCCCCCGATCAGGACATAAACACCCTCACCGTTACAGGTCAAGAGGTGATCACAGCCGTTTGTTCCTTCCGAAGCGGCTCTGCTGGCGGCCTCGATGGGCTGAGTCCGCAGCACCTGAAGGACCTACTCAGCTCAGGCGCCGGAGAGGCTGGTGAGTTGCTTTTGAAGGAGCTAACGGCTCTGATTAATCTTATGCTCTCAGGCCAGGTGAACGAAACCGTCACCGATATCTTGTACGGGGCCAATCTATGTGCCCTACGCAAGAGGGATGGCGGCATTCGTCCCATTGCCGTGGGAACTACCTACCGTCGTATGGCAGCCAAGATTTGCTCTAAATTTTATGGTGAGGATATTTCGACCAAATTTCAACCCCTGCAACTGGGTTACGGTTCCAAAGGGGGTTGTGAGGCTGCCGTACATGCCTTGACGACCTATTTAAATTCAGGTAAAGGAGAGGTCATCTTGAAGGTTGACATTAAAAATGCTTTTAATTCAGTCAATAGGGACACTTTGTTGGCAGAAACTAAAAAAGAAGTACCACAAATTTTTAGTTTTCTTTGGCAATGTTACAGACATCCGACTAAATTACTTTATAAGGAAAACCTTTTGGAATCAGCTGTTGGCTGTCAACAAGGCGATCCCCTCGGGCCAGCGATCTTCAGTTTAGCCATTAACCCAATCATTCGACAGTTAAATTCGAAATTTAATGTGTGGTATCTCGATGATGGAACCCTGGGAGGCGATGTAGACACGGTATTAGATGATCTACAGTTTTTAATAAATCAATTCCATTCCATAGGATTGGACCTCAACCTTTCGAAGTGTGAACTATTTATATCCGACAGTACTGACAGACAACTGACACTTTCAAAATTCAACGCAATAGCCCCAGATATCCAAATTGTGGAAAAAAGTTCTCTTCGTCTTCTTGGGTCTCCAATTTATGAGAATTCCTTTCCCGATTTTGTCGAGGAAAAAATACAAAATTTTAATGACATCTTGGACAGGATATACCAAATTAATATGCATTCGGCCATCACCTTAATTCGTTACTGTTGTTTTGGACCCAAATTAATGTATTTTCTTCGTTCTTCACATCTATGGCATCATCCTCACCTTTTGGAAAAAATGGACCAAATTATTCGTCAAACTCTGACAGGAATTTTAAATGTGGCTATGGACGACCGAGCTTGGGCACAAGCTACTCTTCCCATTCGTATGGGTGGTCTCGGCGTCCGCAAAATTACTAGTATCAGTCTACCGGCTTTTGTATCCTCGGTACACGGCACTGAGAAATTAATCAGGAATATCCTAGCTCCATCACTGGTTGATTTCAATGTGCCGTATTTCACCGAGGCTATAGATACCTGGAGAGTCGCTTGCCCGAACCTAAATCCACCCGACAATCCATCATCTCAGAGGCAGTGGGATGAGCCGCTCTGTAAAGCAGTTCAGAGTGACCTTATTGCCACATCTGCTTCGGCTGCAGAGCGTGCGCGCCTGCTGGCTGTGGGTGAATGGGAGTCGGGTCTCTGGCTCCATGCACTTCCGTCATCGAACATAGGCACCTTGTTCGATGATACTACTTTCCGCCTCGCTGCTTCCCTTCGATTAGGTGCTCCCTGCTGTTCTGCTCATCGCTGTCACTGTGGCGAAGTTGTCAACAGCCTCGGTCACCACGGCCTTTCATGCGGCCGCAGCGCGGGTCGCATAGCACGGCACGCGAATATTAACGACATTATCCGACGAGCTCTTGTCACTGTCGGCGTTCCAGCTGTTTTAGAACCAAATGGCCTGGCACGCGACGATGGCAAAAGACCGGACGGTATGTCTTTATTTCCTTGGAAGATGGGTAGGCCTTTAGTGTGGGACGCAACTTGTGTCGATACTCTTGCGCCATCCCATCTTCCTAGCTCATCTTGTTGCGCTGGCGCTGCCGCTGCGGCTGCTGAGAACCTCAAGCGGCGGAAATATAATAACCTTGTTGGTAGTTATATTTTCGAGCCGTTTGGGGTTGAAACCTTGGGGTCGTGGGGTCCGAGTGCTCACAAATTATTTAAAGATCTGTCCAGACGCCTAGTTGACACTTCGCGTGACCCAAGGGCTGGCTTTTACCTTGGACAGAGGTTAAGCATTGCCATACAACGTGGCAATGCCGCCAGTCTTTTGGGCACATTGCCAGTGGACAGCGATGCGCACGAATTTCTGGATGCAATATTTTAGTTTATTTTTAGGTGTGTATATGTAGTTTAGGGTTTTTATTTAAATTAAAATTGTATTCTTTCTCATGTATTCATTGTAAAAAATAAATAATGGAAATTTGTTCCGTTTACTTATTAATTAAATTGTTAGGTATTTGCAATTGGATACATATAATTAAACTTTTCTCATTATTATGTTAAGACACCTATCTGTATTTGTTAATTTTAGCACGAAATGTCTGAAGCCAGATAAACAGAAGTAACGTAGTAAAATAGTAAAGTAAATTGAAAATTAATTATCTTAAAAAAGGCTGATTGCTTACGTTTATATTTTAATCCTCGATTTACTGTAGAAATATAATTTCGAAAATAATAAATGTAAAAATACTATGAGCTGTTTTATTATCATATAACCTACCCCCTAACGAAATACTAATAATATAGTTATACAATATAGTTAGCCTGCGTACTGCAGGTGTAGGCTGTTTGAATCGAGTTACAACTTATAAACAGTTTGATCCTCACGGTACTACTAACAAGTCCTTGTTCTTGGAAATGGAGTTGTGTGAAATGCATATAATTTTTTTTAAATGCATTACGAATAGCCGATAGTATAGCAATATATCCACACACAAGAACAACTATGTAACACACTTACTGATTTACGTCGGGTTGTGGTAAACAATCGGACGCTGCAAAGGGTTTGTCTGCGAAGTGATTTTGTAAAACAGATCTATATAATTATATAACAGTAACTTGATTTGTTCGATATTAGAAATTGAATAAACACACAGCCTGTAGCATTCACCAACTCATTGCTTCCGGGAGGTGGGCTGGTTGCAGTAACAGTGACGAAATAAAATGTTGAAAGTGGTCCACCATAAGGATTGGACACATGCCTCGCTTGAATGGAATGGAAAACTATCTCATGACGAAGACACTGTTTCCGACAGTATTTTTTTTCAGATTAGTAGCGGTCTTATTTTTTTGCATAAAACTGTTATTAGGCATAGCAAATTAGATGAATAAAAAAAGCCTAAACAAAACAGTTGGTTGAATTGGTATATTTAAAAAAATGTTTAAAATAAAGTGTTATGAATGAATGCTAAAAATAAATACAACTTATACTTACTAGGGAGTAGGCGAGTTTTTTTTATGAATTAAAAGAACCTGCAATTAGCCATGGCGCTAGTTATACCTATCAATCAAAAACTTAACTCGCTTAACTCCTTCGTATTTAGTAACTGCCGTAGTACAAGCAGAACTCAATAGATCGCGTAAAATGATACTGTTTCGTTTTCAATATCGTTGCTTTGCCCTTACTAACATTATTTATGTACATTATTTTTTATTTGCTTGCGTTTGACCACCATGTCAACTGATGGTAAGTGAAGATCAAAGATGAATCACGCTTTACTGAAAGTAACCTATTCTCTCTTGACTTAGAGACCCCCAGGTTACACCTAGCTATAAAACACAGGCTCTGCTGGCACGGAATACTTACATTGTGCGTACTTACAGACACACAATGAAAGTATTCCCAAAACGTTTTGTGCGTATGGGTGGGATGTCCACCAAGAATAGAATAGAAGTTTTATTAGCTCAAACATGTGTACACATACAGAATTTTATATAATACATGCATGCAAGATCTTAAAAATTGATTGGTTCACGACATGTCTGCAATTTCTCATGGCGTGCAAATATGTTTACATACAGGTACATAATGATTATTTCAATTCTACACACAATTTTACAATATAAATTTCATTAATTAAATCATTTTACAAAAATAAATCATAAAACAAAACAAATCATAACATTATTTAAATTCTACACTTACAATATAAATTTCATAAATTAAATCATTTAAAACAAATAAATCCTTCAACAAAACAAATCATAACATAATCCAATTATACTAATGTAAAGTTTTTTTATTCAGTATTCTATTTAAAAAATTAATTACAACAAATATACAAAACTATGTACTAAAATACAAACTACAATAAAGCATCAAAAAATTCATCCTCAACGCTGTCGGCTGGCAACGTACCTAAGATACTGGCGGCATTGCCTCGTTGCATGGCAAATTATTTATTATACTAATTAATTTATTATTTACACGAGTCCTTTCAAAAATCTGCGATGCTATAATAGGCTTTTTGTTGCTTTCAAGTAATGATGTATAGTCCTAGTCCGATGATGGAACGGGCTTGGTGGAATTAGATTGTGAAATTCCATCGTACACTTCCCGAAATGTAACTGACAGCATTGCAATACGTCGCCGATGTTCAAGAGTCTGGAGCTTACGGAATTTTGGATAAGTTTTTATTTTGTATGCATTCATTTCTGTAATAAGAAATACTTTTTTCTTTAAAGTGGGTAAGAGAAGTAGTAAAGTAGAGTTAACAGCTACTGCCAGATGCGACAGAATAAAAAATCTATAGGTACAAAACCAGCGTATACGCGGCGACTTGCATGCATTTGGCATTGCAGTCATTAATCAATTAGTAGGTAATGCCGTTACTATCCCAATCCCAATCTGAGTTTATAACAAGTATAAAATAGAAGGTGAAGGATGTAATTAAAACACTCTTAACTGCATCCTTCAACTCTTTAGATCCGACGCCGACCCCACTGAGAAATTTACTGAAGAGGTGAAGGATGTAACTAAGAGTGTCTCATATATCTCTCCTGATCAGTTAAAATATAAAGTTCCTATGAACCCGCGTTCCGCTTATTTATATGGTTTACCTAAGACATATAAGGATACCTATATGCCACATTGTCTCTTACATTAGTGCTCAAACATACATAAACATACATTAAAATTTTAGCTGGGTTAGCTAAATATTTTGATAACCATACGAACAAAATCCTTTTTCAGTCCTAGATATTATATATATATATATATATATATATATATATATATATATATATATATATATATATATATATATAGGAATATATAGGAATATATATATATATATATATATATATATTCCTCCTAGGAGGCGTCCTATTTATCTATTATACCGTAAAGATATGTAAGAGTAAATAAAAATGGCATTATAATAAATCTCACAATCAATTTGATACCGTACCTATTTGATACCATTAGCTGTATCAGTCGCGAGATTTTTTATAGTTTAATAAAATGTTAGTAGAATGTCACCTCTAAATATTAGCACATCTGAAACTCTGTAACTATAGCACGATATCTAAGACGATTCTAACACAACGACGCACACAGCTGCAGCGGGCGATAAAGTGGATTTTATGGCGAATGGGTTTGTATGTTTGCCGATCATACGGGCGAGTAAAGTGACATCTTGTGCGTGGACAAACGTGCCCACCGCCTATACTTATATGATCACGGCTCTACTAGCAATAACTTTGTTCATGGATAGCTGGATACGAAATAGATACTCGGACAATCTCTTCCACATCAATTAGATACGTAGATACCTAAATAAAAAACATGAAAGCTGGCAACCAATAGAAGATAATTTCCCATTGAACTCTTAATCACCTCTCTCAATACAAACAGCTAAAACAAAAATTATTAAAGATATTTTCAACAACAAAAAAATAATCCAAACAAAGTAAACAAAGTGAATTATGTTATTGGAAATAATATAGAAACGTCTAACTTAAGTCTATTAAACTAACAAAACGTTGAAAACTTTTAACGTACAAGTTTTCGTATAAAATCAGTTCAAACAACGATTTACTTTGTGTGTGCATTGATCCGAAAAATTGGAGTGAAACTCTCCTAGAAACGATAAAGAAGTTTGTGTATTACGAAGGTGTTTGAACTTGAGATGATAGGATAGAAAAGTTGACAGCAACAGCAATTAATTTATAACATTAGTACGAAGGTATTCCGTTTACAAACGGTTTTGCTCGCATTATAAAAAGTAACCTGTATCCTGTTAGTATTTGGTCTGACTGAGTGTCCATTTTTTTCATGTCTTTGAGACCCTATTTTATTTTGCTTCTCTGGTAAGCCTATTTGTTCGATTACCATCATGATATGCTTTCGTATACCTTATTGTAGGGCTTTCTCAAACGTTACACAAACTAATTCAGCTAGGACATTTAAAAAGTCGTAAACGGCGGTTCCCAAATCCCAAAAGACATATCATCACTGTCCCGTTCAAATTCAATACCAAAGATTGATGTACATTTTTTTTTGCGTACAACACATAAAACCCGTATAATTCCACCGTTGTAAATTAAGAAAGGCTTGCGGCTTGCTTGCATCGCAAAACGACCTAGAAGCCTTCTACGGTCAGTCTCTGCAGTCAGGTTAAACGCGTTAGGTTTCAATAAATTGTATCGGACTGTTTTGGATGTTTTAGGAAAGGTATTTTTTGTGGGGTATGTTAAAGCTGTAAGGCGCTATACTAAGCTAGGCTTAGCGGGCTTTCCGAGGTACAGAGGATTCTGGATATTTCAGGATAGTCACCCATCCATGGCCCGACCGCGGTAGCATTGCGCGGTAAAATTGGATAGTCCTATCCAATTTTCCAGTTCGTGTGTTTTGAGCCTGTTGGAGCCGGGACTAAGAGGCGGTAAGTTCTGTTCACACATGTTTCGATATAAGTTTTCGGGATGTTAGTATGGGTGTCTTGGGATGAGTTGGTAGTCTAGTAATGGTGGAAAAGTGTCAGAATAATACTGGAATAAAATAAGAGTAACGACTTAAGATAACAATATCGGGTTAAGCAGTAACCAATCCTTTGATTAAGCTTGTAGAGCCCACGTCGTGGTGTCTACGGTTTTTTGTATCATCATAAAATTCCTGACCTTTCATTTTTAAAACTCAATCGCAGCAGGTAAAGCAGAACAGAAAATACTTTTACAAATATTTACCTTAATCAATAATATAATAGTGTACTAAATTATTGTGTAAACAAACTGATTGCTGCGCACATTACTACCAAACACTTTCGTTGGACCGCGACATCTTGCAAACTTTGACAAAATAAATTTGGAGAATGAAATTGTCGAGCCCTCACCTTTGATTTCTATAACTCGAAGTTATTTCATAACATTTTACAATTGCAGACAAAAGATTGAATAAACACACTAGTAATTATTGTAAAAGTAGTGATACATTAGAAAGTCCGCTCCTTGAGGCTCCACGAATAGTGCAATACTGACCATTTCGTGGATAAAGATCACAATAAGATTGGGTTCCGTCTACTAAGCCTGCTTGAATGTCATTTGTCTGAGCTACATTTTTAGTCTAGTGACGGCACTGGTTTTAAACAAAGTCTAGTCAGCTGAATCTAGATTTTTATGCTTTTAACGTTTCTTATTCTATCACCTTTCTTTTGAAATTATTTTCATGCATTAATTGGATTGATTGATTGGAAACCTCCTCCCTATTATACTATTAATAGTTTAATAGCTTGAAAAATCTCGCAAGTACCAACTCCCGTGACCGATACAATCTCAACCCAGTCCGTGGTTCACCGCAACAATCCAGCACCCCGCTTGTCCGACAAACAAATAATTAATCTTCAGTTGCCAGATTTTAATTACTTGTGTGAGTTTGTCTTTTTCGACGTGAACTCGCACTAGTGCACGAAGATTTATATATTTTAGTTGGTGGCGGTAAATGTGGCGATAAGCATTGCTCATCAGGGGGTTGGCTTTCAAGTCTTAGATTTTGATGTGACCTGTGGTCTAAAGTGTAGTTTTTCGCTAGAATCTGCAAGTGAAAAACGTATACATAAATGTTTAGTTTTTTAATTTTAAAAGTAAGGGCTTTGTTGCACATGCGATTTTGACGCCCTAGTTGGCTTAACAAATTGTTTCGTAATCCTTTTCTCATGTTGAAAATACTTTCTAGTAAAATATTCTTCCGGAGACTATGAAATTTTGTTTGTTTGTTTTCGGTTGAAAGTAATGCAAGATTCATGATCAGCGACGATGATGATGATAGTAATAACTTGTGGCATGATTAATTGCGGTTGCGATTTATAAGTGACTTTTTATATTTTATGCGCAAGTATGCTAATTATGTAAGCTTTTTAGCATTAGCTAAGTATGCACGTGAAACGTCACAAATCAGTGCTTCAAGTTGGCTCAGATTTGACAATACTAAATTTCATAACCTAAATCAGTTTGAGTTGTACATAAGACACAAAACATTAGTGTCCATAATCCGTACATTAAAATTATGGGTAAGTTTCTCGCTTTACATCTCTGTATATTAAACTGGAACCTAATACAAAAGCATTTTCGTGCCCTTGGCGTTAATGTGGGAATAATGCACTAGGATTTGTTTATTTTGTTCTCAAAAAATAAGAAAATTAAACATAGCAGACGTTTTTGTGTTTTGAAACCGAAAACATGCTTAACACCATTTTGTCGTAACATGATTTACTGTTTAATCCAATATCATGGCATTGCAATGAAGCAAACATTCAGTTGCAGAGATGTAGTAGGTACATTGAGACCTCATTCTTAAATACACATTTAATAACACACACATACAACATAACATAGCTTATCTACAAAGGCGAATTTAACCCAGAGTTGGGTCCTCAAATAGAAATTTTAGTAAAATAGACTTTTTACAAATTACTGCGAATATTGCACAACAAAAACTTAGGTAAGTACTTTATATTTAAATCTTTATTAAACTTTTACAAAAATAAGACACCTTCTTTATACCTACAGGTAGAGTATCACGGATGTAAAATATAAAGATACAATGGCTTCTATCTTAATTAGACTTATGTATGCATATATGTAGTTATCAACGTGATATTATTAAATTAATTATTTAATTTCTTATGCAACAGTTGTCATCATCAGAAGACAATGCTTCACGTTTGTATGTATGAGTCTCTCTCATTTACAGACAGCGACATCAACAGAACTAACATACCTTACAGAAGGGACCACTTGTTGACGATGTTCCTCTATACCACCTTTATGCAATGTGTTGACAAACAACAACTGATGCAAATCTATTCCATCCAGGTTCAAATTACTCTTCCGAAGATCAGATCAGTTCTTGGTCCAGATTCAGGTCAAAAATGCGGAAGTCAGCGAGGATCAGGAGCTTACGCAGGTGTCAATGCAGACGACCTCGCTGTTTGAAGATCAGAAGAAAATCTGTACATGTAAGTAATGTATGTACCTATCCTAGTGCCAACCATAACCCAACCAGTCACTACTCTTCAGCTATTTCTATTTCTAAAAGTGGACGTCACTCTGGTGTCATGATAATAATATGCTGATGGCAATGTATAGGTTTACTTTTATTAAAAATAGGTTCGCGTTTGACCACCATCTCATCTGATGGTAAGTGATGATGTGGTTGAAGACGGAGCACGCTTACCTAA
The DNA here is from genome assembly GCA_943138885.2 of Tholera decimalis. NCBI lineage: Eukaryota > Metazoa > Arthropoda > Insecta > Lepidoptera > Noctuidae > Tholera > Tholera decimalis. Next base: position 14,006,553 of record OW964573.2, read on the forward strand.
AAGTAACCTATTCACTCTTGACTTAAAGACTCCTAGGTTATAGCTATCGGGAAACACAGACTCCAGCACGGAATTCCACTCCTTAGCCGTACGCACAATGTTCCCAAAACGTTTTGTGCGTATGGGTGGGATGTCCACCATGTAACGTTGGTTTAGAAAATTTATTTATTTATTTATTATTAAGGTCATCCAACAGCTTCTGTATATAGCATTTCGTGGGTATAAGTAACAAACAGCCTTAGTCTTATACAGTCGCCAATTACAGGAAAACCAGCATTCAACATAATTAATAACATTAAAACAAAAAATAGTATTACAAAATTAACTTAAATCTATTGAAATTAAATTATTACTAAAATTAAATTATAAAGATTTGAGTAAACCTTCCATTGCATATTAAATTCTAACCCATTAAAAAGCAATACATTTCTTATTCTACAATAGTTATATTATCTTATTTACATATAAGTGTCGGGTTTCTTTCTTTGAGACTCCAGTATAATTGTTTTAAAGACCTTCAAGGAGTTGTAGTGGATGTCAACTTCGGGCATAGATTTTATGAGAGAGTTCATTTCCCTACAGACTCTGTTTATCGGTGAGTTAACCCCAATATTAGTTTTGGATGATGGAACATGAAACATATTACTGACCGGAAATCTGGGTAAGTTATAAGGCACTTTAAGTCCAATTCGCGCGATCAACTTAATGCAGTCTAACTTATTATTGACCAATTTATGGAGGAACGTTAAACCCTGCACCAGTCGACGATCACTCAGAGAAGTCATATTGAAGCACTGAATACGTTGCTTATACGGACACCTGGGAGATATTTTACCGGAGGTATAAGCTAAGTGTTTCGTGAAAGCCCTCTGGATACTTTCGACTCTTTGTGATTGCACTGCATAGTGCGGGTTCCACACAACACTAGCAAACTCTAAGTGGCTCCGAACTAATGAATTGTATAACACGATTTTGGTCATTACGTTAATTAAGTAACCGCGCTGATTTAGCAACGATCTTTTCAATATGACTCCTGAAGTTAGCTTATTCAATATGACTCCTGAAGTTAGCTTTATCGTCCATGATGATCCCAAGATCTCGAATTTCATGAACTGTATTCAATGATACTCCATTAATATTATATGAGACAGCTGTAGATTGTTTTTTCCTAGTAAAACGTATTTGGTTACATTTCTGTACATTGAGCTTCATACGGTTCGAGTTGCACCATCGTTCAATCCTATCCAGATCCTGCTGAATTAATGTAGCGTCTTCACTTGACCTGATTGTTCTATAAATTTTGAGATCGTCTGCAAACATTAAATATTTACAGTGATAGATTTCATTAGCTATATCGTTAATGAAGAGCGAGAATAGAACTGGAGCTAGGTGAGAGCCCTGAGGAACACCTGAGTCAGCATAGTAAGGGTAGGATTCATAACCATTGACGACAAGAATTTGTGATCGACGGGTCAAATAAGACGAGAACCAGCTCAAAAGGGAACCATGTATACCATTGTATTCTAATTATGCTAGTAACAAAGATCCACTTTATCAAACGCACTGCTAAAGTCCGTGTAGACAGCATCTAATTCTAATCTATTGTCAAGAGCATATGAAATATCGGAAACAAATTCAATAAGGTTTGTTTCAACGCTGCGGCCAGCTTTAAAACCATGTTGACTTGGGGAGATTATTTTATCTATGTGGCGCGTAATGACTGGATAGATCAGAGACTCAAAGATTTTAGGAAAACATGATAAGATTGAGATAGGGCGGTAGTTTTTAACATTTGCAGGATCTCCTTTTTTTAAAACTGGGACGATTCTAGCACTTTTCCATGCCTCAGGAAAGACTCCTTCTTCAAGGGATGAATTAAAAATAATCTGCAATGGCAACGAGATTACGTAGCTGCAGCGTTTGATGAATGATGGTGGAATACCATCAGGTCCAGAACCTTTCGAGGCGTCAATACGTTTGAGTTTGTTCAAAATCTGTTCCTGCGTAAACTGCAAAGTGTTTATGACACCATCAATACCCGAGAATCCACCGGAAGTATTTTTTGTGGTAGCAGAATTTTCACTAAATACAGATACAAACTGATCAGCGAATAGTTTAGCAATTTCAGGTCCACTACTAGCCACCTGGTCGTTCATGAAGACGACAGCAGGAACGCAAGACTTGCCACGACGCTTATCTTTTACAAACCGCCAAAATGCCTTAGGGTTATTGGAAATATCCCTTTCAATCTTATACTTATATTCATTGTAGCATTTATTTATTAATGTGTGACAGCGACTACGGAGTAGTTCGTAAGTAAGTCTATCTCGGGGATTGTTCTGTTTGCGGTACTTTTGTCTAATTTTCTCTTTTTCTGCTAAGGCTCTAATAAGCGAATCGGTATACCAACATGGAAATTTAAACTTAGTACTCTTATATTTCGGCACAAATTTATCAACAGCGCTCTGTAATACTGCATAGAATGCATCGACTATTTCATTTACATTGGTACACTTTTGGAATGTATCGTACCAATCAATATTTTGAAGATAAACTAGAGTTTGTTCATAGTCCGTTTTAAAAAAGTTGTAACCGGAGCGATATTTAGGCTTTAAATGTTTAATATTAGAAATTGGGATTGAGACAAGTAAGTTTGGGTGATGGGAGTCAAGTCTACTTAGCAGGTCATTTGGTTTAGTAACTATTACATCGTTTATGTTGCTTAAGACTAAATCCAGAGCCCTGCTGTCAGCGTTAAGAATATCATTAAATTGATGGAGATCATTAACTGACATGAAGTTTACTAAAGAATAACCTAATGAACTCTCATAATTTGATGGTGAGAGATGCAGATGTCTTTCCTGTTCCAATCAATGAAACCCAAGTTAAAGTCCCCAAGAATCACAACATCTTCTACATTGCTTAATACGTCATTAACATTATTTAAAAAGTGCTGTAAATAGTCCAAATTGACTGGTGGAGCTATATATATAACACAGATTGCGATTTTTCTTATGCAATTACCAACCATTAACTCAACAGTTAACCATAAGTCTTCCAAATCACTTTCCCAGCTCTTAACTCTTGCAGATTTAAACTTGTTACTAACAGCAACCATAACACCACCACCATCTTTTTTGGAAACCTTAGAACTAAGTCTATCTCTACGATATACTACATAACGTGGGTCTATGAACTCTCCATTCATAATGTTTGGTTTTAACCAAGACTCAGTGAATGCTATCACATCATAACTAGTCAACAAAATGTTTCTAAAGATATCATCAGTTTTGGTTCTCATTCCCCGTACATTTTGATAATACATGTCAAGCATTGCGAATACAATATCGCCAGGAACTTTCTACCTAATCATAAAATAAATCTAATTTGTGTTATCAGTCGCTTTCATTAATTTTAAGCTATCCTGATTGCGGATGTAAATGGGTTTTGAGTAAATATATTTACGGACAAGAATTCGCCCATTTCGTACACAAACAAATTTGTATGACAGCTCCTTTGCTAGTTTTCGAGTTGCTGCATGCAGTTGTTTACTAGTAGGGCACAAATGTTCACTTACAAAAATTGGCACTTGGACCCCAGTAATGCCCAAGTGACGTGAGTTCAATTTGTTTGAAGGTTGTTTTTTGTTGAAGTCACCCACAGCGGCCAGTAAAATATCACGTTGTCGGGGGCTTCGCAGCTTAGCTATCACAGCACGTGGACGATTACTCTCCTTGTTTAGTTTGGCTACTCGTGTGATTGTCATAATGTCGATGTCATCAATGTTATAATTAGTCACGTGAGCAATTTTCTGGAGAGTTTTGACCAAGTTTTCAGACTTATCTTCAGGCAAACCATTAATCTCCACGTTACTTTCGCGCATGTTTTGCTGGATAATACTTAGTCGCTTGGTGAGATCATTAACACTTTGCTTCAGGTTTTCATTGTCATGTCGCAATTGATTAATCAGGGTATCCTTTTCTTCAAAACGATTCTTGAACTCTTCGAAGTGGACGTTAAAAAAATCAAATGAGATTTTTAACTCCGATATTTCCCCATGTATGTTTCCCAGTTGGTTAGTTACTAGCTCCTTAAAGGATGATTTTAAAGCTGCGGCCAATTCTTCTTTTATAATATCTCTTAAAATATAATGTTTTGCCGCTGCTTTGCTTAGGTTAAAATTTTATTTTCAGCAATATAAAGTAGCATATGTTCCTCTCAGCTTGTTAAATATCTCCACATCAAAAATCGTAAAAGAAGGAGAAACAAACACTTTGGAATTTTATAATATTGGTATGGACTAGCTGCTCCCCGCCGCCGCGCCGTGGACATTTTGATAAATCCATCTCACGGAAGTCTTATATTTCCCCGAATGTCAATGTCAAACATGTTAACAAATCTTCGGTTTCAGACCTGTCCATGTGAGTCCGCGTCGCATCGATGCACTTGCTCAGAAAAGTCGTCCATCAAACACGAGGGCTCCCCGCGCATCAAGAATCTTTGTCGGTTTACTGTTGACGCTTACTTTACATGAATACACTGACTTACTATAAGATCACATTATGTGTATTAATTTAGTAGATAACTAGCGAATCGCCCTGACTATGCGCAAGTGGAATGACGACATGATTTGGTATTATAAGCCCATTCGATACACAGTAGACGAGAAACAAAAGCAAATTTCCAAAAGAAATCATTATCAGAATGTTTTGTGTTGTTTAAATAATCTGAATGATGACTTGATGACACGTATACCAAAGGTGACATATTTACATATGGGGTCATTTCAGAAGTGCGCAATCATATGGTAAAGAAACAATTGCAAAACATACTATAGTATGTTTCACTCACACAATCACTTTTCAAAGAAGTCTGATGTAGATTGTAACATTTATTTACGATCAATGACAGATTAGATGCTGTATCAGACTCCATGACATAGTGATTTGTTTAGAACTTTTCAGCCGTCTTTACTCCTGAGAATTCGTAAACTCCTTTTTATCGCCATTTTTTAGGTCAATAGCCTTTACTCAACTAACATGAAGTCGGTTCCTGTAACCAAGTATAGCAAGGTACCAGGAGGTATTTTACATGCAGCAATTTCCCTACTGACCTCCACAGCGTAGGTCCCGCATAAAATCAATACGCCACGTAAATCCGGTTATTAAAACCTCGGGCTATAATAAGCACAAGATTCTCAAGTCGTTATAATTACTTTTTGATAGGAGGATTATCAAAATTCTTAATGAGAAGCTTTTGAATAATTTTGTCAAGGTGACTATTATAATGATTTACTTTCAAAATTAATAAAAAGGTTTTCAGCACACTTATTCAAAAAGTAGGTTTTAATGACCCTACTATTTGGTCCAAAAATTCTATTAATTTCATGTAAGTGTTTTCACGTTTCCAATACTTATTTACATACATATGCTTCTGTCGATCTACAAATCCATTAGTGGCCTTATAGCATTGATAATAGACAAAAATGTATTTGAATACACATATACCTACTTGAAATGGGTTATATAAATTGAACATATCAAATAAATATTGGATCGTTATGTTTAGTGCCTATTTCATTTAAATTTTTTCTGAAGTCGGTACCTATATTGTACGATATCATTTTATGAATAGTTATTATCCCACAGCTGGAAAAGGGTTTCCCCTTGTACTTCCAGGCATTTCACCCCCACGCGGTCTCTAACTAGCTCACATGGTACGCGTCCAGATCATCTTACCACTTTGTTCTGACTCGACCACGAGGGTTCTATCTATTTTCAGGAACGCACTGCATGAAGATCCAAAAAGCAAAGACGAAAGATTGGTTGGTAACAACCACATAAAAACGTTTTTAGTATCAAGAACTTAGGAAGTAATCATGAAAGTTCTTCTCGCTATTAAAGTTAGCGGTTGTGTGTACTCATCAATAGTTTACTCATTTGCAACGACATGATTAAGGGCTTCGAAGAGTTATCAAAACTTACGTCTGGAGGGAAAGAGATAGAGGATGTAAGGCGTGATTTACCTTCAAGGTTTAAGTACGAAATATTACGGAAAACAGCGAGAGATGAAACAAAAAACCCTTGGCAAGCAACAGTCGACAACAACAGCTTAGCGTTCCTACTAAGGCACGAAGCAATCTAGATATACATACTAATACACGCGTTGTCGGTTAAATCACTGAACAGATTTTGGTGACATGATTTTTATAGTCATGGAGGTAGTTGAAGACCAGGAAACAAATGTAGACTCCTTTTTTTGAAAAATCATCGTGGCAACATCTGCTGAGTCGTTTCCCAAATATGTTGGGGTCAGTTTCCAGTCTAACCGGATGCAGCTGAATATTAAAGATATTTTTTTAATTCTTGATAGGCTTGCGTGTGAACACCATCTCACCTGATGTAAAGCGATGATGTGGTCGAAGATGAAGCACGCTTGCCTAGAAGCAACCTATTCACTCTTGACTTAAAGACTCCCAGGTTATAGTTATCAGGAAACAGACTCCGGCAGAGAATGTTTTAATATTGTACATGGAGCAACTACCTATCTGCCTGAGTAGGTCAGCCTACTCAACCCAGGAGCTGCGTAATACGATACCCTTTAGCTAGACCAGTGTCAGATTTACTGGCTCCTGACTACCAGTTTTTTTTTTTTTTTTAGCTTGGTAAAATTATCAAATAAGTCCTCCCACCCCGGGCAGGGTGGGAGGGACTGTCAGACTTTTACTGACTAAAATCCACGGTGTTCCTTCAATAACCCTTTACGTACCGGGGTCATGGTAATGGGATAAGTCCCACGACCCCGGCAGGCTTCGGCCCTCTACGGGGGGCCTCGTCATATTGCTGACGCTCTTTGAGGCGCGCGTGGAACACAACGCGCCGTCGACCCGGGCATGGTCCATGGTCGGACAGCGAGTTGCCCTTTACTCGCTGTCCGCATGCCCGCGTCTACGGTGGCTGGAGATCGTCGGCCGACGTCCAACGCCGTGGGCGTCTACCACTGCGGCTGGGCTGGAGGGAGGACGCCATCCTCTCCCTCACGCAGCCCGCCTCCTCCTTCGGAAGCATGACTGCTTCGCAGAAGGAAGCGACCGCTTCCCACTCCCTCTCGCCCCGCAGCATGGCCTCGACCAATGCCGGGCGCGAGAGGTCTCCGCCTATTGCCGCCGTGAGGACACGTCGGTGCTCTGCCCAGGCGGGGCAGTCTTGCACCGTATGCTCTACTGTGTCCTCAGGGCGACCCTCGCAGTGGTGACACCCATCCTGAATACCCGTAACGACTGTCAAAGATGTCCAAATGACAGCCGGGACCGACGACTTCAAGTGTTTTCCAAGGCGCGGGGGTCATCACACCAGCAACTTCCAAACTCTGGTCTACTACTGAGAAATTCCTTACAGAAAAACTCGATAGCAGTCGATTTTTTATTAAAATAAACCTAGACAAGCGTTGCTTAACTTTGAAGATCGACCTGTATGGCCTGTTATTTTGCCACAAACTTCACATCCCTACAGCTCAATCACTACGGTCAATTGATTTTCAAGATCAAGCAGCGCTTTTTGTCTTACAGAATGTAATACCAAACAAAAAAAAATTCCAATTCCAAAAGTTATAACCTCATGAGTTGATTTTAGTTGTTGCTATGTAACTTTAACTGCTCCACAGCAGGTTACTGATGGCATAGCGCGTCATCGTGCAGCCCTTGGTGGCAACGCCTTTACAAGCCGTTAGCTCGCTCCTGATCCAACTTAGATTAGTTGCTGGTTCCGACTTTCTTAGCAATTACCGACGTGACATCCAAACTCTAGCTGTTATATTACTTCTTTAATCAAATGACAGCCTGGTACTTTCGGGAGCGGTAGCAGATATTGATGTTACATTATAGGACTCACGACTGGCAACTACTTGTGAAGGCGTTCTGAAACTTGATACAAAGTATGTCATTACTTGACATTTCGAAAGTCAGAGTTAATCGCGTACTTTTATGACGTTTTAAAAACAGGTGGTTTTTAAAACGTCGTAAAAGTACGCGATTAACTAGCGGCGCTACCGCTGACAGAATATGGTTTATCTAAAGCTTTGACAGCTAAAGATTTGACAGGCCCGTTGGTATTGACAAGCCCGTTGGTATAGTGGTCAGTGGCCCTGACTGCTATGCGCAAGGTCGTGGGTTCGATTCCCACCTAGGACAAATGTTTGTGTGATGAGCATGGTCATTTGTTCTTTGTCTTGGTGTAATTTATCTATAATATGTATGTTTTTAGAAATATATATGTATGTTTATCAGTTGTCTAGTACCCATACCACAAGCTCTGCTTAGTTTGGGACTAGATGGCGTTGTGTGGAAAGTTGTGGAATATTATATTATAAAAAAAGCCTGATTATGTGGTAAGTAAGTTTTTCCTTGGTAACCGCGGATGGACCCACAGGCGAACTCAATGAAAATATAAGAATTACAGATAGGTAGGCTACAGCATCAGACTGGTTATACAGTGGAGGTGGCGTGTGCCAGGCGGGCCCCCAGCCTGCGTGGGTCATCAACAGAGCACAATAATTATGTTCGCTGAGATATACTGAAGTGGAAAATATGTAGGTACCTTGCCCGTCACTCCTCTTCTTCAGTCTCTCTTCCTCAGAGCATAAAATGATGATGATGATTATGAAAAATTGCTATAGAAATAATTATTAGAAACGACGAGCTCCTGGAAATTGAATTAACATGGGAAAATTAGACAATGCAGGATAAGAGTTCCTTAAAAATTAACATATATCAGAAGTTAACTAAAGGCTTCTAAAAATACTCTTACAGATACCATAAAAATCTGTGACGTCACAAAAACGTTTACAACATACTGTTTTGCATTAAAATGATGCAGACAGCCTCCCACGTATTCTTCTAGACGTCCGCATTCCCAGAACAGAACTAGATACCGTTTTACAAAAATCCTGAAGCAATGTTTATTAAATTTCATGTTCTAGAATGTCTGTATGACATTGAAGCTAGAACCTAGAACAAAGATATTATTTTACAAATAAAATACATAGAATGCAGTAATGTTATTAGAAGCAATATTACTCTACGATGCACGCTAGCTTGAAATATGTCGTTGTATTCATAAATTTCTATGACTTATGTAATAAAACTGACTCCACCCCGTAGAGTAATAAACACTAAGGATGAGTAACTTATTAATTTAATTTGCATGAAGAAATAATGCAGAACGTAATTTTACACGTCAGTTTAGCTTCCTAAATTATTCCTCATCTGTTTATTTGAAAAGTCTTTACTTTTCAGTACAGAAGACGTTTATGCAGTGTTATACCTGTAAAACTAAGCGTATAGATAGAGAATGGAGTTTTCTACTAGTTTGGGCAAAGGCGTCTCGCCTCTGTTTCCATCTTTCGCAAGGCGACGCTTATCTCTACTAACGATTTGTCTACAGTAGGCTTGTTCAGTCTAGTTTTATTGTACTAACGCAGCCTTCAGCATATTTACAAGTTTCTGACACTGAAGATAGAAAGGGACAAGACAAGACTTACAGAGAAAGTGTTTGATTAGCAAATTCGTAGACTGATGGCGGTAAGATAGTTTTAATTTCCTGATAATTTTTTCCAGCATATCGTTAGATATTTCTTCATCACGAGTTTCATTTTGCATAAGTCATGTGTTTGATTGATACTTGCGTTAATTTCTAAATAAAAAGACCTTGCTGTTTTCAGCTTACATAAAACCGCTCAGTCCATTCTCGTGTGTAAAATAGTTTCCTTTGGGAAGTTCATACAATATCGTTTTAGTGTTCGAATTATTATGTTTCAGTTGGACTGGTTCCGGAGCTGACCTGGTACAAATTGCTTGTCAGATAAACATAGCTATTTCCTTGCATGCTATCATGTTTCTGATAAATAGAATTTCATACTCCAGTTTTTAGAAGAAAACTAACTATGTAACTAACGCTGAGAGCCTCAACTAAGTACCTTGTTTTATTTCCTTGATATTCGTCACCGTCTTCCTTTGCTCTACCTTCAGCTAAAATCTTCGTTCAACGATCGCCAATGATCGTCCACTATGATGTTCTTCACACCACCATCCTCTTTCTTTGTCCAGGCAAAATCCCTCTGGAATGCGCTCCCTGTAGACTAGTCTGGTTTCCTTTTAGGTAAAGGCTCATGAACATGTTCATAAGGAGATTCGTTATTCACATAATATGTGTATAACGTATCTCCTTGTGAACATGTACTTAGACTCTATGTACGTTATGAGTTGCACGGGTTTTGTTCTATCTGTGCAATATTCTAAGATTGCTAGGTCTCTAAAGGAGGATAAAGGGGGAAAGGATCTCTAAAGAATCAAGGTGCTTAAGAATGTATACAATTGAAGCTTAAATTTATTTATTCGTTTATGCTCGCATTTGAAAGCCTTACAGCAATTGCTAAAAGAATTTTACAATCTTCTAATTTCCAACATCATATTATGCGCGGTGGACTGGTTGACATTAAATGGGATGATGATGGCTCACGTAAAAATCTACTTTTCTTTAAACTAGTTAACTTTTAGGTACCCAATTAGTTTTTTTTTTTGTTTCGAGTGATAGATAATTTTACTCAAGCCATTGTTCTAATCACCATTAAAATAAACAAAAACAGACTGACTAACGTATTGCCTCATAGTTATACCATAATCCCATAGTGAATCCCATATGCACATCACATGCAGATCTTTTGTGTGCCGGTACAATGGCCATCACATGCAAACGTTTAGCTTGTTTCATATGAAAACAAAACACCATTGTGAGTTGCTTTTGTTTATAGTTTTTTTTTTTGTGTTTAAATTGTTCCCTTGTTGTGTTGTTTGTCGTTTACCTTGTAACGAAAGAATTATGACGTGAATTTTTATTAATGAACAGTAGCAAATAGCTGATATGTCCTTTTTGCTGAGTAGGCCAAACCTGAATAATAGTTTGTCTAATATCAGTAACAGAAATCGACTGCTATCATTTTTGGCCACAAAGTAACCCGTTCATACAGACAGACATGGCTACTATCATGTTTGTAATATTGATACGTAAGTATACATGTTTATATTTTTACGTCAGTCTTTGGAGAAACAACGTGATGTGACGTCATAACTTTAATGAAATCAAAACATAAAAAATTTAAGTTACTGCCTGTTTTTTTCTTTTTCTCTATGTTTTACCATTTTGGCACGTTTTTCCTAAAGATGAGCTTCTGTAAATATTTAACTTTGGCTACGGTTTTCATAAGCCACGAACAAAGCAGGTACATTACCAATATGACGCAATTTGAAGTTGGTTAACACCGCTATTTTGTGGTCGAAACGAACACACTATGAGATTGCGTTAGCGAATTAAATTTAATATGTGGTGAAACAAAGTATGATTTGTAAAATTACTGTTGTTACTTAATATGGAGGACCATGTTACTTGTTTTTTGGTTTTGTTTATGTTATTATTACATAAAATAGATAAGCATTTGCTATGCCAACAGCTTAGCTTTATTTCATTATTTTTCCTTATAATATTCAATACTAACTCGCTGCCTTAATAAAGTCAAATGACAAAATAAAGGTTGACTTTTTGAAAAACTTCATCAGTCATATTCATTATGACAAACTTTCCTAACAATAAAGTCTCACCACATATCGTTTCCCTTTACATTTTACAGCACTTTTTCAAGCATTGCTTCGAGAAGGCTCAAAGGGAATGAAACTGCTAGTACACTTTCCCCACTATCTTTAATACAACCACCTTATTTTTCAGTTCATAAGGATTACTGTGACTGCAATAATAAGTTTGACACTTATCTTAAAAGACTTGCGAAAGCAATAAGCCGCACTCCAGGTGTATTCAAGAAAAAAGAAAAAAAGAAGAAAAAGAAAAAAGTTGTGGAATACTTGCTTACAAATTGCTTTCCTAATCTGCTTGCAAGAGCTTTCCCGACACTGCATTCGACGAAAAGACGTTGAGTATATTTGTTATGTGAGTTTCAGGAAAGTCTTAAAGTTTTATAACTTTAAAACATTTTGTAATTGGTTTTAAAAGATATAGATATGTTCAGTACTACAATAGGCCAGCGCAACGTTAACTGGACGGTCTGAACTTGTCCACGGTTCGTGGAGCTATAAACGTTGCTTACAATAAACAATGAAACAAAGGCCTACTTCTACTAGGCTTCGGCCTACAACCATATGTATAAATAACATAACCACTTACCTTCGCTGTGGACGGCAACTTCGACCTTCCCAAGGTCGCGCCCCAAGTGTGGTATGTATGTGATATGAGGTGAGTAATTGAAACGTGTGATGTAAGTTACGTGTTCTAGGACGTTCACAAGGCGTCAATCTCCAAATGGCGCGGTCCAGATCAGCATCACACCCAACTCACACCGGATTGAAGTTAATTATCACTACTTATTTCCACCAAATGCGCGTGCCACGAGGTGGCCACCAACCGGCGAGGAATCCCAAAATATCCCGGGGTTTTCGTCAAACGGGGATTACAAATTCAACCAATTGATAATCGCGACCCAATTATCGGTTGCACCAGGCGATTCCAAACGATATTTCACCAATTATAATTAACTCAACAGGTCCGCCGCGGACATTTTTTCCAAGAGAAGCAAAGTCTATCTGTCAAGTCAGAAAGGTTATGTCAAGCCACACATAATTAATGTTGTCAACCAAAATATACGTTCGGTTCCACATATCGGACGGAACAAGATATATACTAGTTGTAAATTATTTTGCCGATATCAAAAGCCACAAAATTTGACACTGGTCTTGCCAAAAGTACCGTGCTACCCAGCTACTGGGTGGTGGAGGTTATATAAGAAGTCGCTCCATGTACAAAACTTATACTCAGCTGCAGCCGGTTACTAGACGACACACAAACGCAACATAATTGGAATAACGCTAAGCAGAAGATCATTCTTAGACCAGTGGTTATTAATTGGCTGTAAGAAGATGCCAGAAATGTAGTTAGTGATCACATAAAATAGGCACCCATTTTTTTCATTATTTTTTGAGTACCTATAGATGTACGTAAAGAAATAATAAGAAAACTAGAAATGAAAATTTCATTTCGAATATTCTCTTCTGAAATAAAATTTTCATATAATTTTTAAGACTACGAAGCTAGTAATATCACAAGCGGTTACTAAAAGAATATGAGAGTCCAGCTGTGCTATACTTACCATTTAGGAGCAAATAAAGTTCGAGATGAGTATTACAGTCGCGTTTTATTGTTTTGTATTAAGGTACGTACTTCAAATTCTTAACAACTACTACGAGAGTTTTACATTTGCCACGCAACATTCCCATGAGCAGTAAAAATATTTTCCACGCGAGGAGCGCGTTGCTATATAATAACAGCCAAAGATCTCTACAATCGTACCTCACCGTGGCTGGGTGACATCCATTACTTATGGAGATGCTACAACAGCCGGCAGCTTTCAGTCGGTTTTTTTGGTAAGTAATGTGACTACAGACTTTTTCTACCTTTTCCTATTTTATTTCCCTTCATAATGAGTGAGCTTTACAAAAGCTTTGTAAATAACTCCACCTATTTCAGATCCTAAAGAGATTGATATAGATCAAGCTCCTTAGAATCTGATCAGATTGTTCCGCTGATAGGAGCGGAACAATCCTGTTAAAATCAGAATAAGTTATCTCGTTATCTCTATACGAACTGTTTCATTTCATTTGTGTTTTCGGGCAGCGAATTTTCTTATGTCATTATATGTTGCTTTGATATGATATGGGTGGATAATGTTTATGGATTTTTTTTATGTTGGTAAGTATGTTCTTTAGTCTAAATGTTCGAGGTGGCTTATCGCTTCAATTCACTCGATTTTTATAAATAGACAACTTCCAAATTAAATAGTAGGTAGGTATTTAATTAGGAAGTCGGGTAAAATAATTTAAATTTGGAAAAACTGCCCCTGGTTTATAGATATCTTATTAAGTACCGATTTCTTGTAACAAACATTGTAGTACCTATTCAAATGATACGTCTGAGAAATATTTTTATGTATAAAATCAAAAAATCAATTCAAGGAGTTTCTTGCTGGGTGTTCTGAATAAGTGCTCATGTAAGCCATAAAATGAAATAAAATATGTATGATTGTTTTTTTTTTTCGGTTCGGAAAATCATCGAATGACTTCTCCCGCTCTGGATGAAGTGGAAGGGAGTGTCAGACTTCTACTGACTATAAATCCACCTTGTTCTTTCAACTACCCTTGCGTTCCGGGGCCGCGATATCTCTTTAGAACATTCCCGCTCTCTTTCCTATTCTCTTTAGAATATACTTGATACCTAAATCCGGCTTTGTATTGTGTTTTTTACAAGTACATAAAGTTTTAATAAATAAAATAAGTAATCATGGTTGTGTCATGTCAAAAACTTAATATTTCATGACTATAGATAGAATATAGTGGGAGCTACAAGAGATTAATTATTAATATGAATGAATATGTTAATGGAACAAGTCTAAGCATATTTTACGGAATTGAGTTATTTATTTATTTCAGGCTACTAAGGCTAATAGAAAAATATATTAATAATAACTATAAACTTATACATATTTTCCTACTATACAATAGGCAACTTGGCACATACAAATAAAATGCATTGTTCAAGACTACAAGAAGCCAGCCAACGGTAACTGGATGGTCCGAACTGTCCACGGTTCGTGGAGCCCTAAACGTTGCTTCTCAAGAACAGTTACACAATAGCCTCTTAGGCTTCAGTACAACAATTACCACTTACCTTCTGTAGACGCCAAGCGAGGATCTGCTTTGATCACGTCCGTGTGTGTGTGTGTGTAGGTAATGAGTAATTGAACGTATAGTGAAAGTCAAGTGTGGATGGACGAAGGTTCTCAAATATGCAGGTCCTCCCAATGCGGTCCGTCAGCAATCACAGCACAATTACGTTTAGCAAATCTCGCGTGTCAGACAGGCTGACGACATTCGGCGTGGTAGTTCAAAATATCCCAGGTTTCCACTCAATTCGGGATTCTGGAGTTCAATTAGTCACTGATCACGATTAATCTATCTTTAACTGCGCAGACTCAACTCGATTTTCCACAAAACCAATAAATCAAACTCAACAAGCAGGCAGTTAGTTTTACTAGGAACGGATATGTCAAAGTGAAAAAAAGTCAAAGACAATAGAATAATGTTGCCAACCAAAAAGGTGCGGTCCATTTCACGTTGGACGAAACATGCATTCTATTTCACATTAAACTATATAGGTACTACTGATACTGTAATAAGTAGGTACCATTCTACCCGCTACTCCGCTTCTCGTGTTTTATTTCAGCAATAAAAGCATAATTATGTCACCCTTCAGCCCTTCGTCTATCTTCACAATAACAAGCAATTTATTTAATCATCAGAAAATACATCATCAGAGTTACATTTGAATAGGCTAATTTATTTATCTTTAAATAGTAGATATTTATTTGGAATTTAATTGTTTAGTATTAAATTCAAATTGATTAAAAATTACTGAACTAATTCTCCTCACCTATACCTACATATTTCGTGTTATTCCTCGTGTCTGCTTACTATAGGCTAGTGTGGTGTGGTGATATGTCTTCGGTATTTCGGTCTTAGGACGTTTTTTTACTTACATGTCATCTGTACATCTGTAAACATTTGGCTTATCAAATACGGCCGTTATATAAATAAGACTGTGTATGTATACCCATACATATATGTACCTATATAGTTATAATTTTGAATGAACTTTCAGAAGATGTAAGTATATACACACATAATGTAGTTTTTTATCTGAAAGTATTATATCGTAAACATGAAACCCTGCCCTTATAAGCACAGGCATAACACCAAATAAGGCTATGTAAACTTCAATATTAATAACAGTTTGAATAAACATTGACTCACTTTGATCAGATTCAAAATCAAGACCAGGTTTTATATTTATTTACATTTTTAAAACGTCGCTCAAAGCTAAATCAGTTCAGCCACACAGGACAATATTCACGGTTAAGCAGCACGTGCCCAGGTCAGCCTGAGGATGGTCGACCATCTTATCACGTCGAGATTTCTCCGTGCCTCGGAATGCATGTCAAGCTTTTTGTATCGGCTGTCATTTGTTCATTTTATCGTTGCTAATAGCCAGGAGCCAATTGTTTTTACACGGGTCTTGCCAGGATGTATAGTATTACCCAGGTTTGACGATGAGCGGTGGATGTCTGATGTGACGTACTCAATCAACTTTAAGCTATAGGCTTCTGGCTATATGTGGATTGAACTATGTCGTATGGGGTCTTGGGTTCAGTGTTTTATGTTACATCAACCAGGATTTTTTTATAAGCATTCTGCATCTGTGTTTGGTTGATGAATAATAAATGGATACACTTCAGTATCTCTTATTTACAGCTTACCTCTTGTTAGACACCAACACTATATTATTACGTTTACAAAACACCGAAGCTTTCAAATCTTAATCACGAAATATTTGTCATAATCCAAATTTTGAGCATACATACCAGATTTAGAATTATGAATCTGTTCAAAGTCACAACTCAAACTGTGTCGGGTTCGCAGGTAGAATAAATTAATGTCGAGACGCCGAGACAATGTATGTTGTGTGGAGAAGGTACATGTGTCAGTTTAATTTCGTATTTTGCAAACACTCGGTGAAAGTGGGACGGAGACGTTTCTTATTGGTTTTTAATGGGCAACAAATTTCATAAATGTATCGTCATAATTAACTCATTTTCAGGTTACATGCTGGTTTAGAGATTCTGGGTAACTAAAGGGTATGTAGAGGTACGTGGCTTGTGCTAGGGAATATGTTTGCGTTACCATTGTGACAGTTATAGTAACAGTTACCTAAGTTGCGCACACATGAAAAATAACACGATGATAAATTGTTACAATTGATTGTGTTACTGAATCTGAAGAAATTATTGTCAGAACCTGTATATAATAAAAATAAGTTCATACCTATTATATTATTCGACATTTCATCCTCTTTTGCCAAACCTATGGGTTTAAATTACACGTGTAAATATAACACAGAATTACCTCGTCGTCTTTTCTCACATCCATCGCACCTCTCCCAGCTCCATATTGCGGCTTAATCAGCATGTCGTTTCGAGCCGTGTCTCAACTCATACATAATTCACATAATGAGACAAGCACAACACTGTAGAGACGAAATAAGTTATTCACTGTTGTTTAGATTTAGGTGGTCATGCTGGTCGCTATGCAGGCTGTGAAGATCCTACTTCTTAAACTTTGCGTTTAAAAAAAGAATTAGTGGCAGTCATTTTTGATGGATTTTTTATCATTACATATGCAGATTCCTCTGAGTTTTGGCAAGCCCACTAAACCAAAGGGCCTGGCTGTTGTTTATACATCTTCTAAATCTGACAGTAGTCTTGCCAAGGGTACCCTAGCTGTTATCCAGTTAGTGTTGTGGAGGTCAGATAGGCAGTCGGTTCATGTTCTGGTTTCTGATTACCTGTAACTACTGTTAAAGACGCCCAAATGATAACCGGGAGCACCCGCTTAACGTGCTTTCCGAGGCTCGCAAGAATATCGATGTGTTATAATGGTCACTCATTCATCGACCGCGACCTCGCCAGGTGAAGTTTAACCTTAAAGGTCAGTCGTGTAAAAAAGCAATTGACCGAACCAGTAGTTTAGATTTAGGTGGTCATGCTTGTCGCTGTGCAGGGATCCCTCCCTGCAGACCACCTAAGTAAGACAATTTGAAGGAGACATTTTTGATGGAATATTTATCTTAATGCAAAAATCCAGATTTCTCTGTGCTAAGCCCACTAAGCCGAAGTACCTGGCTGTTTTTGTACCTACTCTTTCAAAACAAGTGTAGTTTCATTAAAGGGTATCACGTTATCCAGTTACTGGGTTGTGGAGATCAGATAGACAGTCGCTTAAAGTAAAGTTGTGGAACGCAGCTGCTTCTAGTAAGACCAAAATCCGAACCCAACATAAATATCTCTCTACCCAACCCTGTTACGCGTTAATGGCAAAACAGGCTGTACCGTGAGTTCCTGATATAATTTCAATCCGCGCAAAAGAAACATTTCTACTGAATCAGGGGTGCTAAAATACCGGTTTCCGATGGTATAGAGATTTTGTTTTAGCACGCCTTTCATATATTTTATTAATTTTAGTTTCCTTATAACCACGCTTTAAAACACAGAATTATAAATTATAGTCTTAGTTTCGCGAAAACTAAAATTTACAAACTAAAATAAACTGCCTTATTGGTTAAGTGGTCTTGGGTTAAAGTCTTGCAAAAAGTGCTAAGGTGTCTTTGTATAATAAATTCCTCAGTACTAGCCCGGAGTTGACGGTGTGATACCCGCGTGCCTCGGAAAGTACGTTAAGCCGTTGGACCCGGCTGTTATTTCAATATCTTTGACAGTAGCTACGGGTAGTCAGAAGACAGAAAATCTGACACTGGTCTTGCCAAGAGGTATCGTGTTTCCCAGCTACTGGGGTGTGGAGGTCAGCCAGTCCCTCCATGTAACAAACTAATTCTCAGCTGCATCTGGTTGGACTGACCTGAACACAACATAGTTGGGAAAAGGCTAAGCCGATGATGAGTTTTAGTTTTTCGAAAATCAGCTTAAAAGTTAAAGAAATTAATATCATATGTATGATGCTGATAGTTTGAATGCTGCTAAGCTGATTCTCAATTAGAATTCTAAAAACTGAAATTCCATGGCTTATTGGTTCCGAACGTCTAGGTACTTTAGCATTCACAACTACTCAATTTATTAGGTTCTTAGTTCATTTTTCTTCAATAAAATATTTGCATGAAGATTTTGCTATTTGAAGCCTGAATTCTAACTATGATCGTTTTAGACATTTTAAAATATATTTCAATCATACATAATATTATTCTTTTTGACAATAATATAATTTCAAAATGGCGTTATCAGAACTAAACTGAAGAAATATTATAAAACCACTCACTCGGTTCCCCTATTCCTTTCCGAACAGGAGGAAACAAATCATAGGCGTTTGTTTCGCGGCGGGCTGCATACATTATTAAACAGAGTGCTGATAAACCGACAAATTCGTATAACACCACCAACTAAGTTTTGCTGTTGGTAATTGGCTGCAGTAAATTCGCAACCTTATTTACGCCAGTCAAGATACACACTTCATTAATCTTTCTTTATTTCACGCAAGCATAAAGCTGTCGAGTTGAATTTCCTTCACATTATTTTGCAGTTAATAAACTTTAATTCGATCTTATTACAAAGGAATAAGGATTGAGGAAGAGAAGTTTGTTTGTTGATTTTATCGTGTAATGGTAATAGGGAAAAGCCACCAAGTTTGTTTACAATGTTGATATTTTAAATTCCAAATGTTTAATGGAGCCAATTTTTGAATTGTAGGAATTGTTAGCATCAGGCGCCTTGTTAAAACGAAGTTCAACCGCTGTAAAGCCCAGTTTATACCGCTGTGCCACGTGGTTTGCTACGCCGCGCCGTAGCGGTATTGCTACGAGAGCTACGGACTAGAACTTTCGGGCTACGGTTGTTGCCTGCTGTCAATCAACTGCCAAAAGAAATACACACCTTATAACTGTTTTAAAGGGCCCGTATATCTCCGCACTAGAATTTATCACAGTCGGTTAATCTGATGAAAATGACCAAACAAAAAGTATTGTAAATGTTTACACACATATTAGATACTAAGGTCTAATAGGTACATATTATGTACAAGTTCGTATTTGTAGATATGAATAGATTCTCATCAGTTTATAACTCTATTAAAAAGATACTTCAATCTATTTCAAAATTCCCTCCGTTATTATTTCATTAAACACTCAGTTCAATGAAACTCTCAGACTCAGTAAGTCTTGACATCCTTTGAGCTCTGGTTTGAGCATAAAATAGTTTAATATTACAGTGAAATATGTAGTAACAAATTCTGCGTTACATAGAATTGTTCTTCTTGAAATAAACTCACCCCTTTATGCTAAGTAAAGAATTAGTGGCACAAACACCTACTGTGGCTCCATATTAAAGAACAAGAAAGTAATTTTCCGTTTCACTAACACCTCATCTCATCACCGCCATAATTTTTTTTTTATAATAGATTAGAAGCCTCCTTATTCTAATAATTACTTTGGAGTTGCAAGAACCGGCACGTTATACAGTGATGACTTCAAAGAGAACATTGAGATGGACTTATTTAAAGTGAGATAGATAGATATATTCTTTATTGTACACCATAACAGGAAAACAAAATTATGGACTTAACAATTAAAAAAAATTTTTAGCAAAAAATAGAACCGACTTCCATATCAAAATACTACAAAGGCAAAAATAACTTTAATTTCGGAAGGCGGTGTCAAAAACGAAAATATATACAAAACCAAAGACACCGCCTTCCGAAATTAAAGTTATTTTTGGCTTTGTAGTGTTTTGATATGGAAGTCGGTTCTATTTTTTGCTAAAAATTTTTTTTCACGCTTTTTAGTGGGTCGGTTTGTAATTTGTCTAGTTACAAAAGCCATAATGTCGACAACTTATCACTTTTTACAAAATTTTGCTTTTCCCGATGCATAGCCGTTAATTTTTGAGGAGTTCTCCTGGTACTTGATCGTCAGCTCTACATCACCATATGTATTGTGACGAGCATAAAGTGTTTAACATCCGTACTCGAGGAGTTTCAGTGGCCATCTGTGGTCTTCATCATCAGTTCATCAAATATGAGGTGAGTAATTGAAAGTGTGATGTAAGTCAAGTGTTCTGAACGTTCACAAGGCGTCAGTCTCCAGATGGCGCGGTTCAAACAGCATCACAGCCCAAACTCACACCGGATTGAAGCTATTTATCACTACTTATTCCAACAAATGCGCGTGCCACGCGATGGCATCAACCCGGCGATAAATCCAAAAATATCCCGGGGTTTCGTCAAATGGGGATTACAACTTCAAACAATAGTTAACTCGCGACCCAATTATCGGTTTCAACAGGCGATTCCAAACAATATTTTACCAATTATAATTAACTCAACAGGGTCCCATGACCGACATTTTTAACAAAGCAAGCAAAGTCTGTCTGTCAAGTGAAAAGTTATGTCAAGCCCACAGATAATTAATGTTGCCAACCAAAGGTGCGTTCTGTTTCACGTCGGACCGAACAGGTACTTTTTGGAAGCAACTGCTCAAGGTACTACAAGAAATACCCAAACGCTATAGGTGTGCCTATAATATTTGAAGAGTTCCCTCAATTTCTCCAGGTTCCCATCATCAGATCCTGATTTCGTAACAATGGGACCAACTAGAAACTATACCCATTCAAACGCAAAAAGAATTTTTCAAATCGGTCCAGCCATCTCCGAGTTGCGAAATAACATACATAAAAAAAAAAAAAATTCAAGACGAATTGTAAACCTCCTTTTTTTGAAGTCGGTTAAAAAGGGTGATACAATGGGCGGTCTTACCGCTAAAAGCGATCTTTTACAGACAACCTTTGGATGGATTTGACACAGAAGGAGAAAATAAATACCCGGGTAGTCCACAGTGTACGAGGTTTTGGCTCTAAACATTGCTTAGGAGAAAGATAAACTTGTGGGAAGAAGTTTTAGCGTGTGACTTGAATATTCTGTCATATGTGAAACGCACAGGTACTTATATATGTGTGTGACGGATTAAGTTTACAACATTTTGTGTCTTTACCTGTTATTACCATACACACAATAAACTGGTCGAAGAACGTTACCTTTCTAACATTTCGTAATTTTACAATTTGTAAGTTTACCGGGGTTGCGGGGATGTTCAAAAGAGATACCGCGGCCCCGGAACGCAAAGGCAGCTAAAGGACCAGGGTGGGTATTTGGTCTGTAAAATTCTGTCACTCACTCCCTTCCACTCCACGCAGAGCGGGTAAAGTCATTCGATGATTTTCCCACTCGAAAAAATATTAATATGAGTACCTACTGTAGTTTTGTAGGTATGTATTTTTATGCATTTGTACATTCGTTTATGGTAATTTGAATTATTGCACTTATGGTTAAATCTATTTATAATTTACGTTATTAATATTTACAAACGGTGTCTACATCAATGATACTACTCTCCTGTCCTTCTGGGCTCTTCCTTCTGGAAGAAAGAGTGAGTGCGTAAGTGTCAGTTGTTTACATAAATAAGTAAATAAACTATTTCACGGTCCCAAAGGTTTATAAGCGCAAACATTTTCAGCATCAATTTGTTTAGAATATTGGTAATAATTCCTGCCAGTATGGCAATAACAATTTAATGAAACTATGGTATGCTTAGCGTGTTTTTATATTCGGTATGAACTCTTGAATGGTGCTGTTTTCACCCGTGCTTTCCATTTCTTAATCTCCTAGGGATCGATGAACCTTTTTAACCGACTTCAAAAAAAGGAGGTTTACAATTCGTCTTGAACTTTTTTTTTTTTTTTTAATGTATGTTACCTCATAACTCGGAGACGGCTGGACTGATTCGAAAAATTATTTTTGCGTTTGAATGGGTATACTTTCTAGTTGGTTTCATTGTTACGAAATCAGGATCTGATGATGGGATCCTGGAGAAATCGAGGGAACTCTTCAAATATTATAGGCACACCTATAGCGTTTCGGGTATTTCTTATAGTACCTTGAGCAGTTGCTTCCGAAAAGTACCATTTGGGGAAGTTGAACTGATGATGAAGACAGATGGCCACTGAAACTCCTCAATAATAAGTATTTCGTGGATTGCGATTCGATTACTTGAGTACGGATGTTAAACACTTTATGCTCGTCACAATACATATGGTGAAGTAGAGCTGATGGTCAAATACCAGGAGAACTCCTCAAAAATTAACGGCTATTCACAGGGAAAAGCAATATTTTGTAAAAGGTGATAAGTTGTTGACATTATGGCTTTTGTAACTAGATAAATTACAAACCAACCCACTAAAAAGCGTGAAAAAAAAAATTTCTAGCAAAAAATAGAACCGACTTCCATATCAAAACACTACAAAGCTAAAAATAACTTTAATTTCGGAAGGCGGTGTGAAAAAAAAAGGAAAATCTTTGGATAACAACCACCAATAACACCGACTTCCGAAATTAAAGTTATTTTTAGCTTTGTAGTGTTTTGATATGGAAGTCGGTTCTATTTTTTGCTAAAAATTTTTTTGTTATCATTAATGTGTATGGACATAATGTGGTAGCCTCCTGAATCAACATACACACTCGAAAACCGAAGACAACGTAGCTAAGTGTCAACCGTTACACGATGTCAGAAACCCGAAAATCTAACAACCAGTCACGTCAAGGGATGACGTGATTGCCCGTAACTGGATTGTAGATATCAGCAGCTCCATGTTAAATACTGGTGTATTTAGACTGGATCCTGACGCCACGCCGACACAGTTGATAAGGCTCAGCACTTGACTTGTTGCATGAAAATAAAATGGGAAAACAATTATATAAAATTGTTTCCACTATCCTTCCAAGGTCTTCTTCTTAATCTTTTTACCCTGTCTCCAAACTACCCCAAGAAAACACATCGCTCTCAATCACAACCACCATCAACCAATTTACCTACATACCATAAATTCATTACCTACCAAAACGCATTTTGAAATCGAAGCTAATAGACATTTTAAATTCCATGGTACCGTTTGATACAAAAGCAATAAAATTGCCTTTCATACGTCAAACGGTATGGTAATGTATTAAGGAGTACTACTTCTGCATGCGGAGCACGATGCCGATTTTTCACGGCTAGATCTGTTCGGATTCAGATAAAACGGCTCGCGGGTACGGAAATGGATTCTGCTTTTCTTTCTTGATTGTTTTTGTGTCAGTAGTGTGTATAGCAGACAGGCGCAAGGGTTGAGGACTGGTGTTTTGGGTAGACGGGCGTACCTTTCGATACCTTTCTACAGAGAGTATGAGTGAGTGGTCGGGGTATTATAATAACGAAAACATTCACAACATATTCAAACTTGTATTGTCATATATACACATACACAAAAGTTATAATGTTCAATAGTTACCAGTCTTATTTTACTAAACACAAGTACTTAATTAACGTTATTATCTTACTGATACGGTCACTAATAATATATACACAATAAACTCAGAGAAAATTATTTACAAAACTTGCTGACTTCTTGACATATTCGAGCGTTTGTTACTTCCACGAGACTGAGATCCGAACTGAACTGAACTGCAAGTAGCTAGGCACCTATATTTATATTCGTGCACACATGCACACGTCAATCGCTCGTTAAAACTTGCTAGACACATCCCCGTATTTTTGGGCCAATCCTGTGTCGCTCAAGTGATCAAAACACGCATTGCTACAATTCATTACCTAATATGGTCATAGATTGGAACATCGCAACCTACTCTATACCTTAAGGGTCATACTTGTCTGGCAAACACGTGACTCTGTGTTAGGTACTTCCCTATTCATAACACAACATTAATACAAATTATACGAAAACAGTTATCGATTATGAATGTAAATAATTACGCATAAGGCAGGTGCTATCTTATGGCGAGAGTAATGGTGCTTCCGTAACATTTCCACCCCCCGTAAAAGGCTTCATCCGATTACGCTACCGTCCGTAGGAAGCACAATCACCCTGACCGCGGGTCTGCGCAAGACCCACGTCTACGTCAACTACGCGCACAACAGAGTCCATCCCGGGACTTACGGCTTTAACTACCCCCTTGACCCATTGGTTTCGCGGCCTATTGTCGTCCGTGAGTAGCACGACGTCGCCGACCTGGATGTTGGGTGCGTCGCTCGTCCACTTCTGGCGTCGCTGCAGGGCCGGCAGGAACTCTCGCAGCCCCCCGGCTTGGAGCTGGACATACCCACATATACAATGCACCAATTTACTAATGTCACCATAATGTCATCAATAAATTATTATAGTAATAATAATCACACTCATCTCGTATTCTTTCTTTCATTTTCGTATACATATAAATATTAAATTACATTTATGTGTCATTTCAATCTAGCACCTAATTAGTTTATTTATACCCAGTCCCTTAAAATTAGAGAACAAATTATTATATATTTGTAAATTTGTCGCGCCCCGATGCACACAGCCACTCGCAGTGATTGTATAAAGCTAATTTTCTCTTCACCTCTCAAACAGGACCTGTTGAAAATCAGCGTCAGGCACCAGTTGTCTGGCATTTTGCTGAACAGGGCCTGTTTGGCACTGCCGTGAGTCACACATAGAAATATGTCTGTCATATTATCTTAATTATGTAGTTTTATTTTTAGTTTTTATTTTTTTATGTTTTATTTTTAAGTTCTATTTCTAAGTTTTTGTGTTTTTTTATTTTTTATTTGTGTTCGTGTGTACTTGTGGCATGTAGCCAATAAACGTTTTTTCTTTCTTTTCTTTCTTTCTTTCTCTTTCTCAGCCCGCCAGAAGTTGTCGGCCAGCGCGTTGACGCGACGCCACATGCGTCGCGAGTCGATGTCGCCCGGATCAGGGCGCACGTAGGGTGCATCCCCCGCGGCAGTGCCAAGCAGGAGATGGTTCGGGGTCAAAACGACCGGGTGGAGCGCGTCGTCTGCGACGTAACTCAACGGCCGGCTGTTGACCGTCAGCTCGGCCTCGGCAAGGAGGGTGTACAGGACCTCCTCGCGTGGGGCGCGCTCACGTAGCGTCGCCTTAAGGGCGTTCTTTACGGAGCGCACCAGACGCTCCCAGCAGCCGCCCATGTGTGGGGCCGCGGGAGGGTTAAAATGCCAGGCAATGCCCCGGCTGATGACTTCTTCTTGGACCTGGATATGGTCCATGTCGCGCAGTGCTGCCCGGAGCTCGGAGTTGGCCCCGACAAAGTTAGTACCTCTGTCGGAGTACATATGTGCTGGTCGCCCGCGGCGCGCCACCAGGCGCCGCAGGACAAGGATGGCGGAGTCGGTGCTTAGGGAAGCCGCCAGTTCCAGGTGAACGGCGCGTGTGGTGAGGCACGTGAACAACATGCCCCACCTCTTCTCGTGGCGTCGTCCGATGCTGACCTCCATCGGGACGAAGTAATCGACCCCGCAGTGGATGAAGGCGCGCCGCGTGACCTCCAGCCTCGCGGCCGGCAGGTCTCCCATCTTCGGTGTCGCTGGCTTGGCTCGCGCTAGTCGGCACACTTGACAGCTCGCTGTGACTGCTTTTACTGCGGAACGTAAATTTGTTATCCAAAATCGCTCCCTTATGCGGTTTACCACTGCCTCTTGATTGGCATGTAGCGCTGCTACGTGGTAGCTTAATATAAGCTTACGGGTGAGCGAATGTCGCCCGTCTAAAATAATAGGATGGCGCTCCTGGAATGTGAGCGCTTCACAAGCTCCCAGCCTACCCCTTACCTGAGTAGGTTATCAAAAATCATGGGGTCTAATGCTCTTAGCTTGCTTGTGCGCGGCAGCTGCTTTGCTTCAGCTAGCGCCGCTAACTCGGCTGGGTAGCTGTCCATCTGCATCTGGCGCAGGAGACGTAGCTCAGCGTCGTGCAGGTCTTCAACGGTGAGTAGGGCGTCCCGTCGCTGCTTGCGGCATCGTTTCACGAAGGCGAGTACTCTGGCCAGCACGCGCTGTGTGCGTGTCCAGGTTGATGCTCTGGTGTGGTCGACCACTGGCTCCACTGCCGCTGCCAAGCTGTGCACACGCTGCACCCGCTCGGTGTCGGCATCAGCTGACCTCATATCGGCGCACACCGGCCACCGCTCCTGTGAACAGCGAAGGAAGGAGGGGCCAGAAAGCCATGCGCCACAGTCGCTTGGCCATGACAATCTGGTGGCCACGTCAGCTGGGTTATCCATCGATGGAACCCAGCGCCAGTCCCCTCTCTCGGACCGCGTGTCTATTTCCCCCAGTCGATGTGAAACAAATTTCTGAAACTCCTTTACGTCAGAGTTTATCCAATTTAATACTGTTTTGCTGTCAGTCCATAGCTACCTCTTTATTATAGGTACACCGATTTCTTTGACGACTGTGTCTTCTAGTCGACATGCAAGCACAGCCGCCTGCAGCTCTAATCGCGGTATTGATATGACCTTTTGTGGGGCCACCCTAGCCTTACCTAGTACCATGGCTACCTCCCTATCCCCATCTTCGGTGGTCCCTACCAAGTAAGCGACAGCCGCGTATGCTAGCTCGCTGGCGTCACCAAACACATGTAATTCCAGCTTACTCGAGCAAAGGCCGTACCACCGCGGCACCTTTACGCCGTCCAGGTGGTGAACACTGTTTAACCAAGCGAACCAGGCACCTACCTCACTCTCAGGTAGTGGCTCGTCCCAGTCTATACCGGTCTTCCAAATGCGTTGCATTAATACCCGCGACTGAATGACACACGGATATAACAGACTCAGCGGGTCAAATATTGACATTATAAATCTTAAAAATTCCCTTTTGGTTGGGACAGACTTACCTGATTTAATGTTGTCAGGCAAACGTTTAAATGACAGGTCAAATGCTAAATAGTCGTTGCTAGGCGACCATATCAAACCAAGTGTTCTCTCTGTTGCTGACTCACCTTTGTCCAGCGACACTCGGTCAGGCATCTCCAGTTGCAGGCGCTCTCTTAACTCTGGTGAGTTAGTGATCCACCCCCGTATTATGAATCCACCTTGGGCGTGTATGTGGGCTACCTGCTCGACCAGCTGACTGGCTTGCTCCACGGTCCGCACGCTGTCGAGGTAGTCATCCATGTAATGCCGGGACCGTATGGCTTCCACTGCCTGAGGGTACTCACCTGAGAACCGACTTGCGTTCTTGTTTAGGATGTAGATAGCTGTGGCTGGAGATGACACCGCACCAAACACCATAGAGTTCATGACATATGTGTCTGGATCCTTCCCCTTGTCTCTGCCTCTCCATAGAAACAGCTGAGCTCCTTGATCCTCCTTCCTGATGTGGATCCTCATGAACATATCAGCTATGTCCCCACTGAAGGCTACTGGACCCAGTCTGAACTTCAACAAAACTCCCAGCAAAGAGTTTAACATGTCTGGACCAGTTAACAAATTTTCATTAAGAGACGTACCTTGACATACTGCAGCAGCATCGTACACCAGTCGCAGCTTCCCTGGTTTGTTAGGATTCACTACCCCGAAGTGAGGCAGGTACCATACCGGGCTGGCTGACATACCACCTTCCACCTTGGTGGCATAACCTTCCTCGAGCAGCCTATCAATTTGCTTGCAGTATGCTACCGCATAACTATCATCGCGATGCAGCTTGCGTTCTATACCTCCTAATCTCTGTAATGCATACTTATGGTTATCGGGGAGTTGTATGTTGTCTTGTCTCCACAATAACCCTACTTCCCAATGTTTGCCATCTGCCGACAACTTACTGGTCGATTCCAAGATGGCATTGGCTCGTTCATAGCAACAGTAGTGGCTTGGCACCCTCCATCGCTTCGCAACCCAGGTCGCGGAGGTGGTGATGCTCCTCCATGATGCCAGCAGGCACCGACTGCGCCGGCAGGTCCAGGTCCTTTAACGTACGACACATAATATTAAAAAGTTGTTTGTTAGGTCCGCGCACTGATAGCTTTATTTCTTTTGAGCTAGGGTCTGACATCTCTAGTCCCCGTGCACTTTGTAATATTATTGGCCTGTGCACACCCTTTGCATTGCCAGCAAGCGAGCTGTCGATCAATGATACCGTAGCACCGTCATCCAATAATGCATAACACTGTTTATCTTTATTGTCAACTGTCACTGTCACAGGTATAACCTTTAAAAGAGCCTTGCCTATGTATTCCCTTATGTTGGTCACAGACTCAGGTTTCTTATCACTATGTAACAGTGTATGATGGGCAAAGTTGCATTTGTCACAACGTTTAGCTTTACAATGGGCTCGTGAGTGCTTTCTAACTAAACATTTAAAACATAACTTGGTACTTTTAATATGTTTCCATTTGTCATCCTGTTCAAGCTTTGCAAACTTATCGCATTTTAATAAAGTGTGTTCTTCTTTACATAATGTACATACTGACTCGTCCTCTTGTTCTTTATTGTTAGTTGAGGCCAGAGACTGTACATGAACTCTCTGTTTATTATTGTAGGTATGGTTGCCGGGGTTAGCTCTATATACTTGCACTGTTTTAGAAGGCTGTGTATTTCTAGGCTTTGTGTTAGCTGCTGAATCAGGGCTGGGCAAGTCTAACTGTAGATAATAAGATGTAGCTCTGGCTAGATGCACTAGAAAATCTGATAAAAATTCTAAGCTAGGTGACACTCTGACATCAACGCCCTGTGATGTAGCCACCCCCATAGCAAAATCCCCATATTGAGCCCGTTGCACAGGAGTTAATTTATATAACAGTTCACTTACCAACTGTGGATTGTTTAGGTATCCGGTAGCACATATATTCTTAAGTAATGACACACAATTACGTACCGTAGTCGAGAACATTCGCAACTCACGGCCACTTTCTGTAACTTTAGGTAATGCACGCACTTTCCTTAGCGCGCATTCCAACTATAGGTTAGAATGCCCGAACTCTTCGTCGAGCGCCTTGATGATGTCTGTTGGGTTGATGCAGGTGCGCAGCAGGTCTTCCACGGCCAGCTTTGCGTCCCCGTGCAGCGACGTTGTAAGACGCGCTAGATTCTCGAACGACTTGAAGTTATATAACGCTGTCGTTTCCCAGTACACGTTTTTGTACGCCAACCAGTCTGCCGGGTTGCCATTAAACACGTGTAACTCGTGTGCCTGTCTAGGAACCGGGCGCGGCCTCGCTATGCTTGAAATAGCGTCGGCCAATTGATCGAACCTTCTGTCTCGCGATTTACATTCCGTTTCTTCTCCGATTGTGTGCTCCCAATCGATTCCATCCCTCGTCGGTAAACGTGAACCAGCATTCGCCACCGGTGTGGCCAGCACTGTGTCCGTAAACTGCACCGACGTCATGGGCGGTCGTCGTGTCTCCGTGGGTGTATACGTTATAACGGGCGTCGGTCGTATATTATTATATTCACTTGACGCGGGCGCGGCGCGGGAAGTTGTGTTCGCGGTCGCGGTCGCGTGCTTACTGAAGTAGTGGGGCGCTCCGCTGTTTGTAGCGGGCGTCTTTGCTGGCGCGCTCTGTGGCGCGAACATAACGCGGCACTCTGAAGACACTTGTGGCTTATTTTGCTGTGGCGTCGTATTCATCCACTTTTCGACTCTTCGAGTGGTCCCTTCATCGTCTGTACCGAAGTTCTCGTCTGCAGCATCTATCTCAGCTAGGTCAACCTCGAGCTTTTTCCTTACTAGGCCTTCTTTGAGATGCACCAACTCTTGTTCCGCTTTATACTCTGCTCTCCTCCTCAGGTACTCGCTATGGCTCTGACCACTCTTGGAGGAGGCGGCTAGGCTGGGCGCTCCAGACCTTATCCTGGCCTTACCTCTACGAGGCGGTCCCGCAGGTGTGACAATACTCTGGTGGTCTATGACGCGACCACCCACACCCACAAACGGAATCGCCGGCGTCGGCACAGGAAATGACGTTGTCGTCGGCGCTAGTGAAGTCGACACGGGTGCCCTTTCGCTGGGCACGCCCGAGTCTGTTTCCAGCTGTCTGACGCTCATGTCTGTCGCTAGTTTTCTCGTCTTGCTTCTGGTAATCACCGCACTGTGCTCACTCATACTTTACCCACAAACACCCAAATCCGGCTAGAAGGACCAAAATGTAGCAGTGCAGGCGCAAGGGGTTGAGGATTGGTGTTTAGGGTAGACGGGCGTATCTTCCGATACCTTTCTACAGAGAGTATGAGTGAGTGGTCGGGGTATTATAATAACGAAAACAATCACAACATATTCGAACTTGTATTGTCATATATACACATACACAAAAGTTATAATGTTCAATAGTTACCAGTCTTATTTCACTAAACACAAGTACTTAATTAACGTTATTATCTTACTGATACGGTCACTAATAATATATACACAATAAACTCAGAGAAAACTATTTACAAAACTTGCTGACTTCTTGACATATTCGAGCGTTTGTTACTGCCACGAGACTGAGATCCGAACTGAACTGAACTGACTTGCAAGTAGCTAGGCACATATATTTATATTCGTGCACACATGCACACGTCAATCGCTCGTTAAAACTTGCTAGACACATCCCCGTATTTTTGGGCCAATCCTGTGTCGCTCAAGTGATCAAAACACGCACTGCTACAATTCATTACCTAATATGGTCCTAGATTGGAATATCGCAACCTACTCTATACCTTAAGGGTCATACTTGTCTGGCAAAGACGTGACTCTGTGTTAGGTACTTGCCTATTCATAACACAATATTAATACAAATTATACGAAAACAGTTATCGATTATGAATGTAAATAATTACGCATAAGGCAGGTGCTATCTTATGGCGAGAGTAATGGTGCTTCCGTAACAGTGTGAGAGCGAGATTTTGTGAGGAAATCTGTAGTTCGTCTTGAAGTTGTAATCCCTACCACTGAGCATGGGGTTCTGGTTTCAGTTATCAGTCAAACTAATCATTAGGAGATTTGGTCATCAGGAATTTCTTATAATATGGAATCTAAAACTAGCGTGTAAAATGTGAAGCTAAGTCTACCGCATCTACTGCATGCACAAACATTATCGGACGGGAAGGCAATGTGCACACTGCATTGAAACTTAAACAACTATTTTAGAATATTTTTGTTTTGTTTACTCCAGTGGTTTTCCTAGGTTTTCTGATATCTATATTTAAGTATATTATTGGTTTATTTTGACACAAGCACATATTTTCAACATACATGCTGGAACCACAAATAGAAACTTTGAACATTCAACTAAAGCTATACTCATTTTCATTTCAATACAAGAGCCGTTTCCTCTAAAATAACCTCTTCAAGCACCTTGCGGGGTTCTAACAAAAACGTTTAGTTCTAATACAGCTCACTACCAAACTAAACCTAATTTCTATAGTATTATGATCTCTAATGCTATAAACTGAAATTATACGCACCTTGATATGCTTTCACCGCAATTTCTGTGGATTATAACGTTTATTTATTTCATCGTAAAGGTGAAAATTGAATGAGATTGAAACTTTTGGTATTGAAATGTCCGAGCTTATTGAAAATTGTGATTTTATGACAAGATTTTTGAGGGTAAAGCTACGATTGCCGACGACGCTCCCTGGATGGGTGACCGTACATTACTTATTAAGATGCTGTAGCAGTTCTTCAACAGACACAAAGGCCAGAAAGTACGCCAATTTTGCCAAGGGTAGCTTTTTACCCATTAAATTGTTTTTTAAAGTCAGATAGGTAGTAAGTCATCCTACGCAAAATTCTGATACTTAGCTGCATTCAATTAAATAAGAAGCCGAGTATGGCAAACTTGAGAAAGACTCGGCACATTGATTAGATATTATAATGGGGCTAGCTTTTGTCCGTTTCTCTCTTGGGACCTGTCAGATAGAAATTGAGTGCAAGTTTTACTTCAAAGAGAACCAAACTCACAAACGCAGCTACTCTTGTCATAATATATTTGTGTTTTCATTATTTGTGTAGGTAGGTACCCTATAAATGTATACTGAGACAGAACTGTCAGATTATGAAATAGTGATGTCAGATACTCCAGCACTATAATTGTTAAAAAATAACAATCGCAGTCAAACGCCAGATAGTCTGCTCGACAACAAACAGCGCGCAAGAAATACAGTCTAAGAGACAAAATGAATGCCTAGATACGGTTCGGTAGTAAAACAAGGAACCCTTCTATACCCACCTATAGTTTCGCTTTGTCCATCCATGGTTTTCAGACTTTTCAGCTACTTAGGCCGTAATTTGGCACGATCTTAGAAATCAGTTACGCCTACTTTGTAATTTTAAATAAAAACTGAAGAAAAAAACTTTATTTATAGTTAAGCTACATCCCATGCCCTTCCCCTCCGGCTGATTGTTTTGAAATTAAATTTGTCATATTCTTTATTTTTTTATTATTTATTTGTTAGCTAGTTATTTTGCGGATACTCTCATGTATATCATATTATTCCCTTTAAAATGATTTACCCTAACAAAGGCTTTGTAGATAGTTTCTCCTATTTCAGATCTTAAGGAGCTTGATCTTTGAGCAGAGCAATCTTCAACAATACAATCAGAATAAGTAATCTTGTTATCTTTTTATCTGCATTGTTAAATTTGGTATTCCCTTTGGCTCCATACTCGTACAATTTGTATTCTCTGGTACCTAATCATTAGCGAATGTTTAAGTCACTGTGTGGGTCTCTTTGAAGTTTTGCTGTTGTAAGGAATAGGGGCAGGATGTATGGATATTGTAAAGCTACCCTGCTAGTAGAAATTGCAATGAAAAACTTTTTATTTTAACTGTTTGCTTCAGATGGTAGTTAGGTAGGTAATGTTGTTCAAAATATTTTTGTAGGTATGTAACTTTGTGTTTTAAATTATCTGTAACCTTAAAAGCAACATAGATTTTATTGGAAACTGTGGATTTATATTTAAAAAATATAGTAGTATATATAAAATAGTTGTAAATAAATTGTAATGGTACAGCAGAGGTCAGGATATAAAAACAATGGTAGTTATTTATCCAAAAGTAGTATATACGCCAGCGCTTCTAAGCACAGGTATTTAATAAATACGGGAATGTAAACTTCAATATTAATAACAGATTTATTAATATCAATATTAATAACTTTTCATTCCAAATCGAGACCACATTTTATAGTTATTTAATTACTAACAACGTAGCTCGAGGCTAAATAATCTCAACCAGACGGGTCAGTTTTCAAAGTTAAGCAGCATTTCGCAAGCAAAAGTTCGAGATAGGGTATCTATAGCACATCGAGGGATTTTCATACTTTGGGAAACATTTAAAACCTTTTAAATACGAGGGGGCGTTTTTAAGTTCACGGAATGGAGGACAAGGAGTAAAAAAACTTTTTTGCAAAAAATAAAACCGACTTCCATATCAAAACACTATAAAGCCAAAAATAATTTTAAATTGGGAAGGCGGTGTGAAAAAAAAAAGAAAATACAAAACCAATAACACCGACTACCGAAATTAAAATTATTTTTGGCTTTATAGTGTTTTGATATGGAAGTCGGTTTTATTTTTTGCAAAAAAGTTTTTTCTTTTCAAGTCCATACAATCCGTACTGTTCAAATCTTAAGAGAATCAGGTAGGTTAATGTATGAGGTGATTTTTTGAGGACAGAAGGAAATATTTGTGTGTGCCTCTCTAGACAGTGCAAGCATTTGTCAGTTAATGTTCGAGATGATTTTGTTTCTTATATATATAAATGACCTGCCTTACCTCATAAAGGATAACAATAAATAACTTTTTGCAAAAAATAAAACCGACTTCCATATCAAAACACTACAAAGCCAAAAATAATTTTAATTTCGGTAGTCGGTGTAATTGGTTTTGTATTTTCTTTTTTTTTTCACACCGCCTTCCGAAATTAAAATTATTTTTGGCTTTGTAGTGTTTTGATATGGAAGTCGGTTTTATTTTTTGCAAAAAAGTTTTTATTTTCGTGCTTTTTAGTGGGTCAGTGAATTTTCCAAATCGGTTCGTAAATGACGGAGTTATGCGCGAACAAAAAACGCAATGCAGAGTAAACGAAAAGATCATCAACGTAAATATATTTTTAGACTTTTGTTTGTTTTTCAGAAACAGGTTGTCCGATTTCGATAAAATTTTCATGGGACCATTTGGGAAGTATACCCTTTCTAACAAAATAAGAATTTTTCAAATCGGTGGACAAGCGATGGAGTTATGCGCGGACAAACATAAAAAAAAAATACAAACATCTGAATTGAGAACCTCCTCCTTTTTTAGAAGTCGGTTAAAAATAAAAATACTAAATATTTTTCATTCATATATATGATTTTTTTTTTATTTAATGACATGACATGCATGTATGACTACTTTTGTACGCCCTAGAGGCAAAGCATAGCGCTCTCAATGTATTACCAAATAACAACTTATAATGTACCTATGTTTACAAAAATAAATGAATCTGAATCTGATTTTTTCTTTTTCAATATATTCACCTGCTACCTTGACACATTTTTCAGATCTTTCAATTAGCTTATGTATATCTTCATAAAAAATGTTTTAAAAAATAAGCTGAAACCGCATCCGTCACTTCTTCATCAGTTGAAAATTTCTTTCCACGAAGTTCTTTTTTCAGTTTTGGATAGAGGTAATAATCACTGGGAGCCAGGTCTGGGCTGTAGGGTGGATGGTCTAAAATATCGAAGCTCACCTTATGCAGGGCAGCCAACGCAACACGGCTCTTGTGAACAGGCGCGTTGTCGTGAAGAAGAAGGACGTCAATTTTGGTCAATTTTCCCCTCCTTTTTCTTTTATGCTTTCTTTCAACCTATCGAGGATAAAAGTATAGTATTCTCCGGTTATAGAAACGCCTTTATCTTTATAATCGGTCTACAGGATCCCTTCCGAATCCCAATACAATGTTGCCATGATTTTTCCAGCCGATTGTGACACTTTAAACTACTTGGGTGGTTGTGTGCTTTTTTTTGTGCCACTGTATCGAGTCCTGTTTTGACTCAGGCTCATAAAGATGAACCAAAGTTTAATCTTCAGTAACAATTCGACTCAGTAGTCCATTCTTATCTTCGTTACAGAGGTCCAAAAACGTGCGAGAACACTCCACGCGGCGTTATTTTTGAGACGGCGTAAGCATTCTTGGCACCCATCTTGCACTGACCTTTGTCATGCCAAGATGATTGTGTATAATTTTGAAAATTATCTTATCCGATACTCCAACCATTTGTATAAGCTGTTTCTTCTTTAGTCTGGCATCTTCCAATATTATTTTTTCGACTTTTTTAATGATTTCCGGAGTAGTCATCTCGATCGCCCGTTCGGGCCGCAGGTCCTCTTCAAGTGAGGTCCTGCCTTGTTTAAAGAGACTGTGCCACTTGTAAACCATGGTTTTACCCGGGCAAGAGTCCCCGTAAACGGATTCCATCTCTTCCAGTATGTTTTGAACTGACTCCTTGCTTGGTAAGGAACTTTATTACGGCACGATACTCGATTTTTTCCATAATGCACACTTTCTTCCCGATTGAGTTGTTTGCTTGACGATAGTTCAAATACTAATGACCCAATTAAGACAAAACCTGGTATTTGTACTAATATTGAGTGGCTGAAGTCATGACCACCCCGATAATTACCTATTTTTATCATCTACCCTCCCATTCCGCGGACTTAAAAACGTGCCCTCGTACGTATCGTCTCTCATTTGTATATTTTTGTCAGCCTTGCGAGAGGCCAGAAGTAAATAAATCTGACACCAGCCTTACCTGAGGTCAGATAGACCTCGTCAGGTGCTTTTAGTTGCCGAGCAGTTCAGTTGCAGTGGAAGCAGATGACGTGCTAATGAAGCTATAACTAGTTGTAGACACTTTGGAGGTATACATACCAAACCTACCACATTAATTAGCGTACATAGCCACATTACATAATGGCATTTTCTCAAATGCTACTTAGTGTTGAGTAAGAATGAGATTCGATGTTGGTATCCAGTTAATGTTTTTGGGGTCTTCCATCAGGAATCATCATGTTCATTGTGACTGCTTAGTTTGAGCTTTTAGTAATCTGGTTAAATGTGGAATGGACAATGTAGTATGGGGTCTTGGGTTCAGTCATATCAGTCAGGAATTTCTTACAAGCATTCCGGAGTCCAGATCTGTGACTGGTTGATGATGAAATATACTTTAGCATCGCACATTTACAACTTAGACAAAAGCCTAAAACTGTGATTGTAATACCTCTGCCTGCCCCTTTTTAGACACCAACCCTATTATATTAAAAAACATTGCAGTTTTCAAAACTTAATCACCAAATATTTGTCATAATCCAATTTTTGAGCATACATAACCGAACTATAATTATGAATCTGTTCAAAATCACAACTCAAGCTGTGTCAGGTTCGCAGGTAGAATAAATTAATGTCGAGTTACCAAGAGAATTTGTGTGGAGAAGGTAAGGTGATATGACAGTAAAATTTTTGTTTTGAAGTAATGTTTTGCCATAAAGGTAGGTAGCTTAAAAATTATTTGAATGGGGGTCAAATCAAATTTGGACGATGTGAAATTTGTAAGCAATAAGAAACTGTATAAAATGGGAACGGTGGAAATGGAAATGGGATCTTACTACAATATAGGTATATGCAAACATAATAAAAAAATCATTACGTAACAAAAACTGAATAAAAGCTAGCATACAGTCATAAATGTACCTCATTTAACAGGTAACTTTACATTTGAAAATATTATCCCAAAAACATTTATGAATTACGATTGAGCTATAAGCATGTACATACAAAACAACTAATCCCGTAATACAACATCATATTTATTACACAGATGAAAATAACACGAAGATAAAATCAGTGTTACTGAATCTAAAGCAAATATTTTCAGCTTCCGTATATAATAATAAAAATAAGGTCATGTAAACATCTGCAGGAAATTTCGCCCCCGTTTGAAAACCCTCTAGTTATGTGTTCCTAAATCCCCCATTGATATACAACGTGTAATTTAAAGGGTATATACATACCGAGTGCACGGCTTCTTTGGATGATAACAAACGATATGGCAAGGGTTTTCTAATCCTATGTCTACATGTGTGGAGCATATTAGAAATTTCAATACATTGATACCAGAGGCCGAATTTTTCAAATTAAGAAGAACGAAGAGAATTATCGTTTTATTGGCAAGTGACGTGGAAAGTGATGACCCTCATAGTGCTGTGACACGTTTGTTATTACTGGTATTTAAGAAACATATGAAACCAATAATTTGGGGTCAATTCTGTGAGTCACTTATTTTGAGATGAAACTTTGCATAAAGACTCCATACCTGATGTTGTCTTTAGTCCTTTTGGATAGATATGGGGTTTCCGTTACATGTTGTATACCAGTTTACACGCATTATCTAACACAGAATTACCTCCTCATCTTTTCTTACGTGCTCCTGTTCCACCTCCATATTGTGGGCTTAATCTGCATGTCGTTACGAGTCGTGTTTCAACTCATGCATAATTCCCATAATGAGACAAGCATAACATTAAGAAATAAGTTATTCTCCGAACACGTTGTTTAGATTTAGGTGCTAATTAGCCCAGTTTGTTTTGTCAAACTAATGAAGCATTTTAAACCTTCAATATTTTGTAACAAACGTTGCTTCCGATGGTATAGTGGTATTGTTAGCATACTTAATATATGTCTAAGTCATCTGGGGGCACGGCAGTGCCCCCGCCAAGTCGAGCAAAAAAGCGGCACGACCGTACCATTCTTTTCTCGAAGCAATTCAGGCCATTTTCGACCCCCTATAACTTCGTTCTGGATAAAACTAGAAGCCTGAATTTTCAGTAACCAAACAGGCATTGTATAAACACGGTATATTTCAAATTTCATTCAATTTGAACCAGTAGTTTAAGAATTATAAGGAGTCAAAGTTCCTTAATTTTGTTAATTTTGTCACTCACTGACTGACCGATCATCAAAAGTCTGTGGCACTTCTAGCAGACATAGAAGCTTCAAATTTAGAATAAAATTAGTGTTTAGTATATGAATCAAGGAAAAACTATAATATTTTTCAATTTCGTTCCAGTTTTCTAGATACATCAACTGCATAAATAACTTTGTAATCCCATATAAATATATAGGATTACAAAGTTACATTTGCAGTTAATGAATCAGTGTACCTGTATAATATAATGAAATAATAGATGTAGATGGGTACTTTTTTTTTTTTGGTGCAAAATATCATCGAATTACTTCTTCCGCTCGGGTGTATCAGAATTCTACTGACTAAAAACGCACCCTGTTCCTTCGTAAGCCCTAAAGTTCCGGGGCCGCGGTATCTCGATGGAACTTTCCCATAAACCCCGACAGGCCATGGCCCTATGAGGCCCCGTCACTGGTATTAACAGCTTTTTGAGGCACGCGTGGAACACAACGCGCCGCCGACCCGGGCCTGGTCCTTACCGGACGGTGAGCGACCCCTGCTCGCCATCCGCAGGCCCGCGCCTACGGTGGCCCGAAATCGACTCGCGATCCACGACGCCCGGGGCGTCTCCCCCGGCGGCTGGGGCGCGAGGAAGAGAGTTGCCTCTCCCTCGCACGTTAGGCCTCCTCCTTCGCTAGCATGACTGCTTCGCAGCAGGAGGTGACTGCATCCCATTCCCTCTCGCTTTGCACCATGGTCTAAACCAGAGCAGGGCGCGAGAAGTCACCGCTGCCGATCGCCTCTATGAGGATACGACGGTGCTCCACCCATGCAGGGCACACCTCGACCTATGCTCCACCGTGTCTTCCAGTGTAGATAGGTACCTAGATATAATAATTATGCTCAAAGGTAACTTGTTAAATGGTCAACGGAATAAAAAAGCAAGAAGTATTAAGAGTATTGGGGAGTATTAAGTAGAGTAAATTGCCCGAAATTGCATAATTACTTACTTATGGATTAACTTTAGCCGAGACGTTTGACGAGTGCGGCATTAATTATTACTAACTAATGCAAAAGACGTACGTGCGTATCCATATGTGCGTATCAAAGCCTCCGAAAAAAACCCATAGAGACAGGGAGTGGGCTTTGAAAAAAACTTTAGCTGAATTTCAAGAAGTAGTACCGGAAAATAAAAAAAGGAAGGCTACCTACAAAAATAAGAAAAGCTCATAAGACAGAGAGAGGGCTTTAAGAAAACTCGTTGTTGGTATACAAGAAGGAGAAGGTACCGGAAAGGAAAAAAGTAGGACTTTCTACAAAAAGCAATGAGATCCCATAAAAAACAATACTTGTCAAAAACCCAAGTCTCGCAACTTAGTTGTTCTACCGTAAAAAGTTGTGAGATCCATGTAATACCAAGTCGGTTATTAATTTTTTCAGTCCCTACTTAAGGGACCTTCTGACTTAAGTTGTTACGTGATTATCTAACCTAACGACATCTTATAGTGACCATATCTATATTAAAAATCTTTACCGTTTTAAATAAATAGATTGACTTGGCAATCGCAATAAACAATTTAATTTATATATGTATTACTTGTGAGATATATTGTGTTTTCATGCGATGGCCGAGTCAATGAAAAAAGTCAAATTACGTAACAACTTAAGATAGAAGGTCCCTTAAG
The DNA here is from genome assembly GCA_943138885.2 of Tholera decimalis. Taxonomy (NCBI): domain Eukaryota; kingdom Metazoa; phylum Arthropoda; class Insecta; order Lepidoptera; family Noctuidae; genus Tholera; species Tholera decimalis. Next base: position 14,046,724 of record OW964573.2, read on the forward strand.
TAGGGACTGAATAAATTAATAACCGACTTGGTATTACATGGATCTCACAACTTTTTACGGTAGAACAACTAAGTTGCGAGACTTGGGTTTTTGACAAGTATTGTTTTTTATGGGTTTTCTTTTCCTCACTATCATGTCGTTGAAACCCGAATAATATAATAATTATATAATAAAATGGACTTAGTTTTGCGATTGCGAAAATCACCTTACAGGTGGAATAAAATTGTATAGGGAAAATAGTTTGTGTGATGTATATATGTATATTGTTTATTTTAATGCTGAGATGCAGATTCCTAATAAGAATTTGAGAAACAAAAATGTAGTCGTTATCTGGTTGAGAATGTCTAAGCCATTTTAGTATTCTCAACCAATCAACTTATAGGTTCTTAATTACAATGCTCTTTCAATAGAACATTTGATTGAAGATTCTGCAAATCAGAATACGAATGTCTCTATCCTAGTTTTTCTCAATAATAATTAATTTGTCAAATAATCATTTTTAAATACGGCAGCAATAATCCAATTTCAAAATGGCGTCATCAGAAATAAGCTAAAGAAATACGATCCGCTCTCTCGATTCCCCTATTCCTTTGCAACAGGAGGAGACAAATCAAAGGCGTTTGTGTTGCGGCGGGCTGCATACATTATTAAGTAGAACCCTGATAAACCGATAAATTCATATAACATCGCCAACTAAGCTTTGCTGTTTGGCAATTGGTTGCGGAGAATTTGCAACCTTACGGAAGCTGGACAAGATCCAAACTTCATCATTCGTTCTTTATTTCACGCAAGCATTGAGCTGCCGGCTTCAACTGCCTTCACAATTATTTTACAGCAGTTACTAAACAATTTAATTCAATCTTATTACCTAGGAGTAAGGATGTAGTTAGTTTGTTGATTTCATCGTATTATTGGCCACCAAGAGAATTCATCAAGTCTGTTTAAAATGTTGATATTTCAAATTCCAAGTGTTTAATGGAGCGAATGTTTGTTTTGTAGGAATTGTTAGCATCAGGCGCCTCATCAAAGCGAAGTTTAACCGCTGCGCTGTTACTTCCAGTTTATTGAATTTCTAACCAAGTTGTGTCAGGATTTTCAAACATTTTTGCTTACCGGCTACCGGGTGACTCTTATGATTCTGTGAGCTCAGTACACTATAGTGTGTAATTAGCATACATTAAACTTAAGGAGGAATGGAAACATGCACTTGTGGGGATCCATCGTATGAGCATGTCATACTGTTGCTACGCCGTAGTAGTATTGCTACGAGAGCTACAGATTACAACTTTCAGGCTACGTTTGTTGCTTTTTTCCGAGTTACTGTCCCACTTAATAACAGAATATACACCTAGGCTTTGCCCGCAACATTGCTCGCGGTAACACAGATTTTGTCAATAAACTGGCAAAAAAAGTACACAGCCGTTATCAAGGTCCCGTATATCTCTGGACTAGAATTCATCACAATCTGTTAAGCGATTAAGTTGCGAAAGCATTACAAACATGAAAAAAATGCACTTGCACATTTGTAATGTTTTTTTTTGTGGCATACAATAATAATCATTTGTTATTGTTTCTCTGATAGGTGTAAGTACAAACTACACTAGATTTATATTTTTATTGTATAATAACCAAATGGATTTAGTCCTAAATCAAATAGGTTTTAATTTTTTATTTACGATTATTTTATTTAAACTATATGTACAATAGTGGTACATGGGCAGACTTAATGCAACACGGCGTTTCTACCAGTCAACCTTTGGATTAAAAATACTTAGGTTTAAGGGATAGTCTATTGCCATCACCAAGGACCTTACCACCAACTTGTATCATGACTTTGAGAAAACAACCAAACATAAATGTATTACAAATAGACAATATACATATTATGTACAAGTTCTTATTTTGTAGACATGGATAGATTCTCATGGGTGAATTTCAACAAGAGATTTTATGTATCATTTCGGTGGGATTTTTTTATTCCAATGCTATCAACATACAGACATGAACCTACATGCTTCTCATATACAAATACAAATTGTCTGGACTTTAAAAGAGACTTTGACCTCTGAGTTTGTTTCGGTGTTTCTTCTCAGAGTAGTCAGTTAGGAAATACCGGACTCATCTAGCTAAACTAAACACGCAAAAAAACATGACGTGTAAAAGTGTTATTTATAACCAATTTACAGAATAAATATTTCATTTCATTTCATATTTTTAGTAATAAATAAAACTTTAGCCTATTTACGGCAAAATATGGTAATTTTCGGTAAAAAACCTATTAAACGTACTCATACCCACTAACATACGTAGTGCAAAAAATACGTAGGGAGTATGTTTGTGTGTATGTCACTACTTCACTATTGGAACTTCTTCCCATGTTCCGTATTGGAACTTGAAAAAAAAAAGGGAAAACTGGGTTCGTGCGACTCATGCGTACTAAAAAACCCTAAAACTTTATTCCCAAGGCAAGAATTCAAGATGTGAATCATCACACGTGAATCGGCAACGTTGCATAATGATTTTGAATCTTTACGCGCGCGAGATTTAAAACAAATTAAAATTTAAGACTTCATAAGTCGGCGGTAAATTTACCGTAATTTATATAAATGACCGTAAAATAATCGTATTTTACCAGCATTTTCAGTAAAATTACGTAATTTTGCAACCCTAATTGTGCGTGAGTGGACATCAAATTTCATCAAAACTTACAAAAATATTTAAGGATGAATTTTTAAGAGTCCACTGAAATGAATAGTGTCTACCGAAATGATAAAAATTACCACCGAAATGATAGACTGTGCACCGGAATGAAATAAATCCACCAAAATGATACAGCTAAGAACAACCGTGCCGGGCAGCCAGGGTTCCGTACTTTGTTAGGTTTGATTTCCACAAATTTTAGATAAACACTGAGACAGGACAGTACACAGTTATTTTCATATCATCATTAATATACAGATATTACAGTTAGTATTACATATATCATTGAAATTAATGTAATGTAGTGTTTATTATGATATTATTTAATTGTTTCTTTACTTTATAACCTTTGGTAATTTTTCTGGTTGTTGTTGTGTAAAAATGTTGGAAAACTTTATCGTAAATGCTGGTACCTAACCATAAATAACTATTTTTATATATTTTTTTTATTAAAAATAGGTTCGCGTTCGACCACCATCTCACCTGATGGTAAGTGATGATGTGGTCGAAGATGGAGCATGCTTACCTAAAAGTAACCTATTCACTCTTGACTTAAAGACTCCTAGGTTATAGCTATCGGGAAACACGGACTCCGGCAGGGAATTCCACTCCTTAGCCGTACGCACAATGAAAGTATTCCCAAAACGTTTTGTGCGTATGGGTGGGATATCCACCATGTAATGAGCTTGAGCCGGACTGATCCGTAGTGAGGAAAGGTGAGAAGGACGTAACAACGCAATGTTGACATGGCTATTCTACTAAAACTTACTGTCCTCTGAAATGATAACTTTTTTCAAGACAAAAGTTGACTGCCTGTCAAATCCATGAGAAAAAATGATAAACAAACAAAAACAGTTTTATTTGATCGAATATATTATAATTTAATGATAACAAAATCGATTTACATCCATATTACGAATGTATTTGTAGGGGAAGGTATTTTATTAATTGGATTCAGGACAGGCCACCGTGATGATAAAATAACACTTTGTAATATTTTTTTTGGTATATTAGTGGGTAGAAATCAATGTATTTTTTTGCCAAGGTAGAGAAGTACTTACGTTGTTGAGAAAAAATATATAAAATTAAAAATCAGCACATTGCACTATCGTTCTCAAGTTTGCCGTGTATTTGTTTTGCTTGGGCAATTCACCCTCATGTATTTATAACTCTCGTTACAAAGATACTTCGAGCTATTTAAAAATTTCCTCCGTTCATTCCCTATTCAGCCCCTTAGTTTTGAAACAACGGAGCCTATTTTCGAGTCCGGTTCAAACACATTACTTTGAGTGATTTATGCAATCTTCTACTCTCAAAATGAAGAAAAACATCATGAAGAAACCGGCATGTCCTTTTTTTTCGCTATGGGTGGAGCGGAAGGGAGTGTCAGACTTCTACTGACTAAAAAATCCACCCTGCTCATACAGTTACCCTTGCGTTCCAGGGCCGCGGTATCTCTTTAGAACATTCCCGCAACCCCGTAAGGCTACCTAACCTAACCTATATCTACCACTATAATCGTTATAATCGTTATAATCCTAGGTTATTTTACAGAGATTATTCTAAACCTATATATTTAAAACTAAGCACACATTTTCAACTCACATACTGGAACCACTAACAGAAACTTTGTACAAACTAAAACTATGCTCATTCTCATATTATTACAAGAGCTGTTTCCTCAAAAATTACCATTTCAAGCACCTGAGCAGATTGTGGATTTCTATCAGAAACGTTCAGTTCCAATACAGCTCAGTACCTACCAAAGGAAAATACAGTTATAGTATTACGAATTGAAATTATACACACCTTCAAGTGCTTTCGTACCACAATTTCTGTGGATTATAACGTTTATTTATTTCAATGTAAAGGTGAAAATTGAATGAGATTTGAAACTTTTCGTATTGAAATGTCCGGGCTTATTGAAAATTACGATTTGATGACATGATTTTTATGGGTAAAAGTGAATTTGTTAGAAAGCTTTATTACCAACGAGGTTCGCATATAATATTGAATGTTTTATGAGTGTTGTGATAGATGTTTTAACTTTTTGTTGAACGTCTGCATTGAGCGGTAGGTAATGGAACAACGTAATGGATTAGTAAAGAAGTAGGTGAAGGTTCTTAGTTTGGTTCCCGTAGTATAACCCCATAGGGGTTGCGGGAAAATTCTAAAGAGATACCGCGGCCCCGGAACGCAAGGAATGCTGAAGGAACAGGTTGAGTTTTTAGTCAGAAGAAGTCTGACACTCCCTTCCGCTCCACCCAGAGGGGGAGAAGTCATTCGATGATTTTCTCACCCGAACTAAGTTGGCGTGGGTTTCCAGTCAAACTGGATGCAACTGAGTACTAATATTTTACATCGAGCGACTGCCTGCTTGTCCGCTACAACTCAGTAACTGGGTAACACGATATCCTCTGGCAATACTGGCTTCAAATTGTTCCACTTCTGACCACCTGTAACGACTGTGCCTATAATGTATAAATGACAGCCGGGAACATCGGCTTATCGTTTTTTTTAATGAAAATAGTTAATATTTTCGACCTGTATCGGTTTCGGGTTCTTTCAAACAAGAAAACTCCAAACCTCTCCCATTTTTTCCAGGCAACGTATTACTTAAATGATGACGTCAATATTTAATATTTACTACTGAAAAGGTATGGCATTTCATTCCTATATAAACGAAATCACTAAAACGTCAGATGGAAATTAATGATTCACTTTGAACTTCACGCGGTTGTGAAATTCGATCCTTTCATGTTTTGACTATACTTTATAAAAATATGATTCTTTTCCAAGGCACTACAGGACATGCCATTAAAGAAATTTAGCTTTTAATTTATACTTATAATAAAACAGTAGAAACTGCAGTGTCTGCACATTTATCTAATTTACAAAAAAATGAGCGGGGGCGATAAACACAGATCACAAAGTCAAGTCTGTCTGTTTGTTCACGCTAATCTCCGAATCTACTGAACAGATTTGAGTCTGTTTGTTCACGCTAATCTCCGAATCTACTGAACAGATTTGATCGGGGTTTATAAGCTTAACTCTGAGCAACATTTAATCTTTGTTTCATGAAAATAGGTGCTCTGGAAAAAAAGTTATGGTCATTTAAAGATAATTTAAAATTTTGCATCAATGGGCGACCCACATGCAGCAAACTTAAAAGTCAAAAAATTATGAAAAATAGGAATTCCGATTGTTTCCGCTTTCGATTTAAAATTGCAATTTTCCTTTCGTTCATATATAATTATTATAATAGTATCATTCCTTCTATCTTCTAACACCACAAGTTAACCACAATCCGAGAGAGCCTAATTTAAATAAAAAAGTATCAGCCCAACAGTTTTATGCTTTCCTTCTACAAGTAAGACGCAATCGTAAAGAACAATACTATAAACTCACATTCCTTCAGTGACGAATGTAGCTAGTTAATCGGTGTACATCATTTAGAATTCATGGAAGCTGGCTTGGTTCCTCCGCGGGGAACTATGTAATCATTGCGCATATAGTTTTCTAACACAGTTTGTAAGAGTATGTTGTGCTAGATTGAGATCTATGGAAAGGTTAATTGTTGGGGTTTTTTTGTGTCAATATGTGTTAGGGTTTCGTGATTATAGTTAAACCAAGAAAGTAAAATACGTATGCTTTTGCAATCTTTATTTATTTAAGCACACTTAATGTGGATGTTACTGAGCTGGGCATAGGTGACCTGCCACGCGATCTGGTTACCTCGATTTTTCCTTGCACAACCAGTCGCTCTATGTTACGACTGTATTACGCCCAACAGACGCTGTATGATGCCGAGCTCTTGTAAAGCATATACCATTCACTAAGTCAATGCTGCTAGAGTTCCTATACATGTTACTAAATGAAAACCATGAGGAGGAGTACTTCTATGCCTAATAGTACTTTTTGTATATCTATATAGGATTACGAGGACGCCATTTTACACTTACAAATTATGTAGTTAAAAGAGTTTACGGAAATCAATTTATTACAATGAAATGAAAGAAATGCCATCGGTGTTGCTATAGCTACTTTCGTTCCAAATATCAATTACATTGTAGTAGTATAGAAAAGCTATTTGCGCAGTTATATAAAATTTTGTATTCGACATTTTTTTTATTAAGTAGTAAATACGTCTATAACAGTTGGTTATGTTATTAAATAATGACAGCCTCACATAATAACAAGGCCTGTCCTTACTTTGGTATTGTTTGTCAAGACTTTCGAGCTCCTTAAGGTCCTAAGTTGAGCTACGCGATAACTGACAAATGCTTGCACTGATTGAACGGGCCTGCTCAAATCTGTGTGATTCTGTCCTCTAAAGGGCGCCACATACATAAACCTACATGGCTCTCGTATGATTTGATCGCTACTGATTGTATGGACTTTAAAAGAGACGTTGACCTCTGAGTTGGTTTCAGTGTTTCTTCTCATAGTAGTCAGTTAGATGGACCATCTTAAGCCACATACCTTACATTAAAATACCTCCTATTAGAAGTTTGCGACTGTTTATTTTCGTTGGTACAGCCGTATTTAGGCAATGCGAGTCATATACCTATGTATCAAGTTTTGACTGAATCAGTGCAAGAGATTCGAAGCAAATTAGCAAATGACCCACATGTACCTACTTATATTCCCCTAATTACTTAGATAACAAAAACACCAAAGCCAGCCTTTCTCATAACTATTCACTATCACATTAGTACCAAAATTATTAATACTGTAATTTTTATTATTTGACGTTTTAATTAATTGACATTTTGATTAATTGATATGTTAATTCCGTTGACTTTCAATTATTTTACGTATTAATTATTTGGCATTTTGATTATTGGACATTTTGATTATTTGACATTTATTGGCACTTTAATTATTTTGACATATTTTTTTTTCTTAGATATAAATAATTCCTCATTTAGATCTGACATAATTATTGGTTAGTGTTTAATTTATTAAAATGTAATACTAAAATAATGCATGATATTTTTACAATATTTGGAATAATGATACTCGCAAGGATTTGCACACCGCATTTGTACGCCTCCTGGCATAACATAGCGCTCTATTTATAAATATAAGATCTGTACTTTCTACCTATGTTAACAAATGAATAAATAATTTCTAATTTCTAACATTATATTCTTGCATCCCTCAACGTGTCTCGTTTGGCCGCAAGCCAAATAGCATTGCTTTTTAAATTTTTAACTCTTCCGAGGTGAAACTCGGAGAATTGATGGCAACATTAATATTACATTCGTGTGATCGTTGGGACACACGAATGGCATTTTTTGCTTTTCGGTTTTAGGAAGAAATCAATTTGTTTTATGAACTTTGATGCAAGTTCAGATATTTTGGTTTTAATCACACTTCTATGTTTCGAGATTAATGAAAATACCTCTCTGAAAATAAGATAATTATATATAATTTTTAAGTACAATTTACAATACGTGCCTATACAATAGTAGGGTATTACAATAGGCGGTCTTGTCGCAAAAAGAATAGTTAAAAGCTAATGCATAATTTGAATCAGTCATTTCCTCCTGACAAGAGCCGGCAAATTACTCCATAGTTACTCTTTTCGAACCTTAATTTATGTTTACAGTGTTCCCACAATACTGTATTAAATGTATAATAGTATGTACTACAGTGTAGACCATTAATCTATGAGAGCTCAGAGTCTACAGAATTCTCACATTCTCATTATAAAAGCTATATCTATACTAATATTATAAAGCTGAAGAGTTTGTTTGTTTGTTTGTTTGTTTGCTTGAACGCGCTAATCTCAGGCACTACGGTTCTGATTTGAAAAATTCTTTCAGTGTTAGATAGCCCATTTATCGAGGATATCGTCGTCGATCGAGGCTATAGGCTATATATCATCACGCTAAGACCAATAGGAGCGGAGCACTAATGAAGAATGTTTCAAAATCGGGGGATTTTTTTTCCACGCGGATGAAATCGCGGGCGGAAGCTATTATGATATAAAGGTTTAAAATATAATTGATTGCATAGTTTTACAGACCATGTCCATGATAATACTTACCTTATCTACCAAGATTTTGGATTATAATAACAATTTCTCCTGCACACTTTGCCATAAATCCAGTGTTATATATGTAGATTACGATGGCATCCTTAAACGATGCTAGCATAACGTCATCATCTATGCATAGTTGTAATCACAATACAAGTACATGCCATCTGAGTTTATGGCATCACAAACTAACTACTACATAATTATAATGTTAATTGTATGCATAACAATGTATTGCTACGTAAATAATGATTAAAACTGATACTTATATTTATTTTGCGAATTGGTTACAATAGTTAAACTTTAGTACATAACTTAATGTATCTCAATCGTTTAAAAATAGAAATCGATAAACAATCTAAGCTAACTATTTGAAAAATTCATACGCATCGCTGTCCTCTAAGACCTAGATCTGTCTAAGATTATGAGCCCTAACGCCCATAAGTTTAATCTTAACAAGTTTAATTTTAGCTTCTGTGTCTCTCAGTGCTCTATAACTCTGTGTTATTAGTAAATAGTAACTTAAACTTTTTAAAGCATCAATAGCCTTATGGCTCGGCTTTTGCTAATGGTTAGGTTAGGTTAGGTTAGGGCTACACCATTCATGAATGTAGCAGGACGGTGACAATCGAGCAGGACACAAAGCTGCGCGACTAATTGGATACTGTACAACATGAAATGGATGGTCAACATGGTGGACACACAGTGTGGGACACAAATATTTACCTCAGTTCCACCGCATGATGCAAGAGTAAAAGTAATATCCCTAAGTATTTGTCTGAACGTAACCATAAATCTTATTTAAAACTAATAAAACTAATCTCATTCAAAAATATTTTAATACCCATCCGAATTTCCATGCACGACAGTGTAGGCATAGCATGACCCACTTTTTCGGTGCACAAAAGACTATAATAGCACTGAATACTAGATTCGGTCGCCTACAAACTACTGAGCCGGTTTTTGTTAATGCCTTTGCCGGAATATTTTTCCGTTCAAATTTTTTTACAAGGCTTTATAAAGTTTATCTTATGAAGGCGAAGTTTAAGCTCGAAATTTATTATGAGAATGTAAACTCGTGTTGTGAATATTCTCCGGATTTTTTTTACTTTTGAATTAGTTATGTTGTAATATTATGAATTCCAAAGTTCATACATCGTTGCTATAATAATAAAAAAGTTACGTCTGTTTCACTCATATAGAGGACGCCTGTGTCCTGTGTCCGTTATGCTTTATTCAGAGAACGATTATCGTATAATAAGTATACAGCGCCGGCGGAGCACGCGCCGAGTGATTGGTCAGCTGATTGCGTCTATGCAATACATGATGTTGTGAAATATTAAAATAGAAAAATAGGTCCCTCGGCTATAACATTGTTTATTATTATGTTAAGTTATATATTAAGAGATACGGAAATAAAAAGAAAAAACTACTTCTATATTTATAATAGCAAGAAATAAATTAGGATGCATAAACCCCTTCGAGTGTAATGGTCCTCCTCCATACCGTGACAACTTAAATCCTTATTTTATGTTATCGATTTGGTCTCTTAGTTTAAAAACTCAGAAACCTCTTTGAAATCAAAACTGTTTGTAAAAAAAAGCTTGGTTCAAGTTAAAAATAAAATTATCCATAAAAAAAAATCACAAGAACCTTAAACAAGCAACTACTTGGCTAGAAAAACAGAAGTGCTCACTGAATAGTTTTTCTTGAAACTTGGCAACATCTCGTCAATATTTTAAAAGTAACGTTTTACTGAAAATATTACCTACTTAGAATATTGAGTATATTTTTCAAGATCCTTTAAATGGCACAATCGGTTTGCTACTTGAATATGATTTAATTAAATAATGACGATCTGCGAGAAAAGCTCATCGCTAGATAATAACATCCGTACGGTTTGATATTTAATTTAAGTTTAAGCAATGCTTACCAGGGTCAGTCCATGGATGGGTTACCACCTCAACAAACCGACGTTCCTCCATACGTCGGCAGCACATTACGCTGTTAGTCCCGGCTGTCATTTGCATCTACATCTTTGAGTTTTAAGGGTAGTCAGAAGCCAGAAAATCTGATATCAATTTTGCCAGAGTATCGCGTTTCCCATTTATTGATGACTTATTAGTTCAAAATACAAACATATTTGTAATCTTCACAGTTGGCCGTTATATTTCTTACCTAAAAGTAATCCCATTTTCAAAATTATTAATTTATGGTACGCGTATTTGGTTTGCACAAATGTATACATAAGTGTATGTATGTGTATCAAAGTACAAATGAATCGTAAGTAATAGAACATACACGAGTCATCCTACAAGTTGTAAGGACACAAGTACAATATTGCAAGTAAGCATTTAATATAAGGCATAGCGTATTGGTGTGTGTGGGCCTACGTACGGCTGGACCCGTGTTGATATAAAAGTTTAGTAGCAATTAAGCTTTTTACTTGAACGTGAGTTTATAACGCTCCTATTCACAACACCTCAGAACTCATTATAGATATAGTATATAGTGATTAGTTAAAAAGTTTTCCATTTCTTTTTATATAGACTTACGGAACCCTACCAAGAATCCACATCATTTCGAGTTGTAAAGTTCTACTTATTTCTAACACAACAATGTCAACAACATTTACTTAATTTTCAATCACATAATTCATAATTTACCTACCACGTTCATAAATGGCGCTTGTTTCAAAGCTAAAATCCAGCAAAGCTCCGGCTGAGCTCAAGCTGCTGGTGGAAATTCATCCCGCTGTGCACGCTTGACCGCTCCGGATAGATATCATGTTGCTACAGCACAGTGCTGTGCTGCGTTTAGAGTGGCGAGTATAGTGAACGTAATGCACTATGTACTACGAAAAACAAGTAAGAAAAAAAAAACTGTAAAAAGGAGGTATTTTTTATTGATAATAGGCTCGCTTTCTCTTCGCTTCGCATCTCACCTGATGGTAAATGATGATGTGGTTGAAGATGAAGCACACTTATCAAGAAGTAAACTATTCACTCTTGACTTAAAGACTTCCATATTTGAAACAAGAGTGAGTGTTTAGTCACTGTTAGTTTCAAAACTACTCTAAATACTCATATGTGTGTCCAAATGGTATTGACTTACTTCTGTTTCTAATTTAATAAAACAACATTGCTTAGTTTTGCAATTCAGAAATTTAACAAATAATTAGCACATATAAGGATTAAGTATATTTACCTCTTACTCCCCCATAAAATACTATACTTTTCTATGTGGCACTGGACTTAAGATGCAAATCAAGAAGTTCTGTATCAAGCTTTCATCAAGAATACTCGTACATATAAAAATGTATTACAAATATACATACTTTTGAATAGCAAAGCAGAAAGTATGTTCTGCAGCAAAGCACACATATCACACACAGAGATTTTGGTAAGTATTAGGCGTCTTGTAAGCCAGTCAACTAGCCCGTTCAAACGCGTGCCAGGCTCCAGCCATATCATTGGGAATATCGGTTGGCCCGCATGGCAGCTCCGGGCGATACCAACCCCAATTCTGTTACCGAAATTACTACGAATTGGCTCGCTTCTATTATATTGGACTTACAAGTATTCTTTAATTACGTGTTAAATTTAAGTTGTGTGCTGTTTAGATATGGGCAGGGGCAGTAGATAGGTTAAGTAGAATCGAGACTTTCTATTGACTGATTATGTGAGGAAGAAGGAAAAATGTTTTATCGAACCAGTTGATCTCCAAGTTAGGTACCGGTGCACGGTGCTGCCAAGACTAGCAGGTATACATATATGTTGTAACATGTTGTATATTAATAATATTTTTATTTTATTTTAGTAGAAGCTGGAAAAAAGATTTACACTATTTTCAAACGACGACAATAAAAGGAGGAGGTTATCAATTCGACGCGCATATTTTTTTTTATGTATGATCATCGATTCCTCGAAGACGGCTGAACCGATTTAGAAAATTCTTTTTTTGTTTGAAAGCGAATACTTTGAAATTGGTCCCATTGTCACTAAGTCAGAATCTGATGTTGGGATCCTGGAGAAATCGAGGGAATTCTTCAAATATTATAGGCACACCTATGGCGTTTTGGGTATTTCTTATAGTAACTTGTGCAGTTGCTTTCAAAAAGTACCATTTGGGGAAGTGGAACTGATGATGAAGACCAAAAATGGCCGCCGAAACTACTCAATAATAAGTATTTCGTGGATTGCGATTCGATTACTTGAATATGGATGTTAAGCACTTTATGCTCATCACAATGCATATGGTGATGTAGAGCTGATGGTGAAGTACCAGGAGAACTCCTTAACAATTGACGGCCTAGCATTGGGAAAAGCAATATTTTGTAAAACGTAGTTGACATTTAGGCCCTTGTAACTAGGTAAGTAAAAATCGACCAACTAAAAAGAGTGAAATAAAAACCTAAGTGAAAAGTTTTTTATTTTTATTTTACGTGTCAATCAGACGAATGTTTAAACATGTATGTAACACTAATAGGTAATTAAGGTTTGCAGTTCAAAAGGAACTTTACACATTTGGTTGTTTATAAATATCCCTAGACACAATGTCATGAAGCCAGGTTCTAGTGTATTTGTTTCTTTCAAGTATCAAATGAAATAATATAACCAAATTCCTCCCTACTAACACACTATTTTTAACCGACTTCGAAAGAAGGTGAAGGTTCTCAGTTCTTCGAAATCTATGTATGTTACCTCATAACTCGAAGATGACTGGACCAATTTGGAATTTTGTTTTTTGTTTGAAGGGTTATACTTTCTAGTTTGTCCTATTGTCATCACGTCAGGATCTGATGATGGAATTATGGAGAAATCGAGGGAAATCTTCAAATATTATAGCGACCTATAGCGATTTGGGTATTTTATTCTAATTGAAGTGCTATCACGGACTAGCATAGGTTCGGCTCTCCTACTTGTACAATCTTCCCTTTGTCTCTCAAGGCGATTTTCTTGCTCGATCTAATTAACTACTTTAAATACATCATATTTTAATGGATTTTTTTGAATTGAGCTGTATTTTATGTTTCAGACAACCATTAAAATACCACTGATTCATTATACCTAATAATTATTGGCAAAAAATAGCAGTCTGGACAAATTACTATGGTATAGTCCCAGTAACTTGGTTATGGAGGTCAAATATGCAGTTGCTTCATACAAAATACTGACAGAAACTAAAACTCAATAAACATAGTTGCGAAAAGGGACGGGAGATTTTAATATAAGCTACTTTACTATAGTCAGTAGTATACACAAGCAGGCAAAGTCTAATATAACAAAAGAAGTTCGAAGGCGGTAGTTAAATATATTTAATTCTCCACGTGGCTATATAACACGTTCGTATTAGGCCGTGCGCGCACTGCCTTGCGGTGGCCGCAATTCCGGTAGTTCTACCGCACCGGTAGACTGACCGCAGTGCGTGCACTTCTATGACACTCCATACTTCACAAATTTTGCGTTTCCAAAACGCAACGCAGAGCGCGCACGGCCTTAGGGAGCTCCATAACACCGGCTCAGATGCGGTAGAACGCAGCTGCGCGCAATTTGCATGTATATAGAGTTGCACTATGTATCCGCAATATAAGTGGCGTGTAACTGTAAGTGAATTGAACGTTCTGTTATAGGGTCCCTTCAAAGAGGCTTTTAAAAAAAAGAAATTATTTAAAAAGATAATTATTATTTATTTAATTAATCAATACAATTAAGAAAAAGGGACCCTTATGCAACCGATCACCGTAAAGGTTTAAAATAGACTGACTTTAGTACCAATGATTATTGCTGATTACGAGTATTGTACTGAGGTGACTGAAAGCCATGATGATTAAGCAATTTAGGGTTCAGTGTGTGCTTATAACACCTCCCCTATCAGAGTGAACTTTGGGGATGATTACCAAAGTTAACCCTAGAAAGAGGTTCTTAGGGCTGGAGCTGGAATTTCTTGAATGGTTTGCTCCAGTTCCACAGATTCCGATTTAGATTTATCGCATTTGCGGAAATCATATTTGCGAAGGTTGCAATTGGGTTTACAAAAAACTACAATTCTATGAACTAAGTAAAACAAAATAAAACATACAATTAAACTTATAATTATTGAGTAATGTGTCCCTTATTTGATTATGTGGGGTGTTTCCTGAATTTTATCAACGTCTAATAAGAGGTTGTTAATTGCTTTGCTAACATGATTCATGATATCATCTAAGTTAGTTTGCTCTAAGTGGATAGGGGACATATTATTCGTTATACTATTTGTTTTACAACAACTACTATTTATTAAATTGAAATCTGGCAGGTTAATAGGTAAAATTAAGTTTAGAACATTACTATATCTCGGTAACAGCGTGGTACTTCTACAATAGGCGATACAATTGGTTGGTATAGATAAGATGCCAATACTGAATATATTTATTTCCTTTATCTGATTGTGACCTTGGCAATCTAGTGAATGTTTCGTTAATTCAGATTGAACATATATAAATTTATTATTATTGAGTGATTTAAAAATATCTAGATTACCATCCAGTTTAATATTACATATCGCGGGGATTTCTTTGATAGTGTTAGATAACAGTTCGCTTTCACAACTTGGTCTTGAATCAGTTTTGTAAATAATAGGAATTTCACATAAATATTCTGCTAAATGTATTAGTTTACAATTTTCCAATGATTCTAATTTACAGTAATTTGATTTGTCTTTTGGTATAGCTATATACTTAGCGCTTGGTACAATTAAATCAAATGTGTTTAATTGATTGGCGTCGTGAGGTGTTGGTAATGCAATATTATTAAACAAAGAATATTCTTGATTGGATATTAAAGGGACACGTAAAAGATCATTGGTAATATTGTTTATAGACAGGTTATTTGTATTATAATTAAACAAGGGTATGGTAAACTAAAATGGTTATGGCATGGTACAATCAAATTATGAAAAATCATTTACAGTTACCAAACGCAAACGGTTAAATGTAAAATGAACTCTAAAATATGTAATATTCAACAGTTTTCATTCACGTAAGTACAACAGCAGATATAATGCATAGAATTTTTACTTTTAGGAAACCATGAGCGTGAAGAGATGAAATGGCAGGCGCATTGTTTTATAGCAAGGTATATGAAAATATAGAAGCTATCGGTAAACGAAACAAGCAGGACTAATAAAAAAACTTCTTAAATATACAGTGCTATGTTGTTAAAACCTCTCACGAAATCGCATTACCAAACTGAAACTAGAACACCACTAAAACTAAAACTAACTGCACGAGCTAATACACAAATCACAAACCATATACAGAGAACACACGTGTGCAAGAGACAGCAACTCTCTAGAAAGTGCGAGAAAGTCTCATAATGAACCACATCAAACAAATTAAACTCATTACTAAACAGCATCATGAAATAGTCTTTAATATATGCTCAAATTTTAAACGAATCCTTTGAACAACCCGGACTACTAAAAAATACAAAAAAGTCATAACATACATTAATTCCCACACGAGAACCAGTCGTGACAGTCGGCTGCAAACAATATGAACGGGTCATGTCGCGTATCAATTTCAGTCAAGGAACTTGTACCTAAACTGGAATGCGGACGCGAAGCTCAAATCCGTTCCGAAGAGTATACCCTCGAAGGACCTAGCTATCTCTTTCTAGTAGTGTGTATATCAATTCGTGATAAACGTAAGGACAATTTTATTTGATGCAATATTTGCAGGTTTTTTAAGACAATTATTATTAACCTTACAAATGATGTATTTCTGTTACCGCTATAACAAAAAATACTAAAAATTAATTAAAATAAATATTTAAAGGAGACTCCCATACAACAGTTGTGATTTTTTTGTCGCTTTTTATAGGTAATGGTTCCGTACCATTCATTACCTACCTATAAAAATACCCTTCATGCGCGAGTCCGACTCGTACTTGGCCGGTTTTTTTTTCTTAACAACCTATTAAATAGAAAGAAATAAATTCAATTATAAATACAAAGGTCTGTGTCGGTCTGTTACGCTTTCACGGTTAAATCACAGAGCCGCTTTCGAAAAAATTTGGCATGGAGATAGTTTAAAACCCTGGGAACTATATAGGGTTCTTTCTATCTCAGATTTTTGAACAGTTGCTCGGTAACGCGATATAACAGAATTCCACGTGGGCGAAAAGCTAGTTCTCAATATATATCTGAGGAACTTATATTGAGCGCGCTAATTTCTATAATAAACCCTTCTTTATGCGGGCTAAATGCAAAATTGGTTTTGTTAAGCAGACTTTATTGCGTTGAATTATAAACTTTCAAAGTGGTTAAGACCCGTGATACAAATACAATTATTGCAGATACAGAATTAATAACAGAATCACTAGCTAGCAATTCTTCGAAGGCTTGGCCTTGATAGGCAGTGGTATAGACGTCAAAATAAACGTGCATTAATTGGTAATCTACGTTTATTCGACACTTGTACGATCAGAACCAGTAGACTAAAAATAAAATGAATTGAAATTGAAAATGATGCAATCTATACTATAATATTATACAGCGGAAAAGTTTGTTTGTTTGTTTGCTTGAACGCGCTAATCTTCGAAAGTACTGGGTGGATTTGGATGCAATTTGGTATGGAAGTAGCTTGGAGCTTGAGGAAGGTTATAGGCTACTTTTTACGTGACTGCAAAAAAGGAGAGTTATGTTTTTACCGTGATAAAATCCACGGGAGCAAAGCCCCGCGTTAGTACTAGTGTTAAAATTACTAAAACCCTTCATGATAAACGATAATTATAAATAGAAAGAATAACAGAAGAGATATAATTTATTTATGTATATATTTATTTAGGTTAACCTACAATTGTTTACAATATACATTTGTATGAAACAGTCATATTACATTTATAAGTGTAACAATTAATTACAGGCTAACACCACATGTGCTATTTAAGGTTAGAAATCAATATTATTAACAAACATAATTCTAAATATAAAGGAGGCAGATCGAATGACAATTATAAGGTTATTATTATTAGGTTGGTTCTATATTTTCTAGTTCCTCATATGTTGCAGCTGCAGGTTTGTTATAAGATTGGCTTGACACACAACCCTAAAAAATGTATTACACTATTATTAGTTAAAAGTATGGCAATAATCTTTAAATTATGAATTATTATTATTATTTGTCGACATTAACTAACTACAGTGGATAAGAGTTAAGTAATTAAGTTATAAGTAATTATTAATATAATAAACTACACTTGTAAGCAAGTTTGCGTAGCTGAGTTTTTGGCCAAAATGATATAAAATATTTTTGCCATCAATTTGCTAAGCAAAAGTAAATAAATCAACTAAAATGTCGACTTTTATGCTTATTAATTTGACTCCTTTCATAACTTTCACTTACCAGCTCTTTGAATGTGCGCAGTACAGGTTGTATATTCTTTTCTTTAGTGGGTTTCAATATTATAGTACTTAAAACATTTATTTGTTTCGCCTTAACAGGAATCTAAAATAATAATAGATTGATGAGAACAATATTTTAGTATTTATGGTTAAGATAGATTCAAAATGAAAATTCATCTTGCTACGCTCATATTCTATTTCGAAACGGTGATCTTCATGTCATTTGTAAAGATTTAAAACCTACTTTAGGGAAAATGGATGGAATTGCATCATTTGATCTTGTTTCGAAATGCAATATTTCTTCGGGCTTGAAATGGCGGCTACAAATTTTGGAACCGTTTCTGACCTTTTTCTGTGTAGAACACTGAGCCACCGGTCTCGATCATCATTTATAGGAAAGCTTAAAATAACAAAAAATAATAAATAATGAGAAGAAAGAAAAAAAACGACGGGTTGCACTCCGGGAGTGCCGGCAGAAGTGACAACTTGAATATTAACGTTGTGAATTTTTGATATTTTGGAATGTTTAGGGTATAATTTTGCACGAATTGCTTTAATTATCAGTATAAAAGTACTATCATTTTTGTGGTAGAATACAATATTTATTTATTGCGCTGTCGTACACAAACATGACAATTTATATTACATTAAATGTTTATCTCTTAGACTCTCCGTCCGCCTTACGAATTTTCGATCAGGTCACGTGTCCTGACGTGAGTTTAACATTTTTTACTCATTACAAAAAAACTGCACAACGCCGCTAAAGAAGTTTTCACTTCAATAATAAATAAGAAGAATAAAGAGAAGAACATCCACTTTTACAATGAAAACATAGTCACCCTAAATGCAATTTGTAAACAAAGTCACAAAACTTACTTAAAAAAGGAAATTCCAGACCCGGGGTACCCTTCACTCTTGCGATTAACCACAAAACACGTTCTTACCATGGTTACAGTATCTTGCACTTTAATATTACGAAAACTCACAAAATTAAATATAATGCAAATTTACAAACATACAGATGTCAAGTAAACGTCAGACAGCAACGTAGTAATTGCCATGTATAGTATATCACTACTAATTGTTACAAATTCCATTTTTTTTTTGTTTTAAACATCTTGTGATTGCAAATAACTTTAATTTTCATTAATATGCATACAGTAATAATGGCAATTCATTTTAAAGATAGAATTCCAAAGAAGTTTAAAACGAGGTGTTATTACTACAACAGACAGGTCGAAAAAATTACCATTGAAATAAATATTTTTAATCTGACACACAGAAGAAAGGGACACAATCCACACACGGCACTGTCTCGCTCGGAACGAATAGTTCCTTAAGTTTTATGCGTGCAAGTTTATACTCTATTGTTTAACAGCTAAGAAAGACTTTCTGTATTCTTTGAATCATTCGTAAGCAATCCAGTTAGTAGGTAGAAGATCCTTGATTTCAGTTTAGGTGAGAGGAGCGTTTGGACTGTGTGTGGATACTGGCGTGGTATACTTACTTACTATTAGCACTTTATATAAAATTATTTGTTTGTATGTAAAAGAACAAAAGCACTAGGTATAGTCTTAAAATTATAGTGTACAACAGTGTCAGTTTACAGGCGAAAAATCTAGCTCTTAAACTAGGCAAAAACTTAGAAGCCGAATTGTTTTTATTGCACCCTAGTATTAGTTTATAATAATATCTCCCATATATCATAAGGTTGGTAAAAATACCTACCAATAAGGATTTCAGTCGAAACAAATTGACATGCAATTGATGAACAAACAAGATATATAGACTGAATTGAACTCCGTCTGTTAAAAAGTGAAATCAATTATTCTACCAATAAACCCTAATCGTGAAAATACATATATTACAAGACTGAATGTAATTCTAACACGTCTCTTTGAAGCGCTAGTCAAGTCAACTATCTCTTCTAAACGCTACACGCACTGCTGTCACATCGAATTTGGAGCTAGATTGTCCTATCAAAATCTATGAATTGCATTCACATATGCATGTCTGCCTTGATTTGTAAGCTTGATCTAGAGTTAAAACGCCATGCTATCAATTTTTCGGAAATACATGTCTTTAATTGCGGAGAATCTATAGTAAAATAGCTGTGTCCGTGACTTCGTTCGTGTGATAGGATTTTTACACGTAAATCGGAAACTTAAACTCCGCGATAAAAGTAGCCTGTATAATATTGTCCTAGAACTTCTTCTATCTTCCAGCGAAGGACCACTTAAAAAAAAAGTGTGTTTTGTCGTTTACTATTCTGTAATTATAGCTATAATAAGAACTTGATTCAAGAGAGTTATTTTGTGTGATTCAGAAGTGTAACTGCATCGATTGATTTTATGAATTTAAATGTGTATAACTATATCATCTTCATCTGTTTAGTCTTTTCCCAAGTATGTCGGGGTCAGCTTCCAGTCTGACCGGACGGAGCTGAGTACTAGTGTTTTATAAGATAAGATAATTTATTTACCACTAAAAATACATGTTGATGTACATTGCCTTATGAAATAAAAATATATTGCTATTACGCACAATAGTTGCAACCCTGTCCCCTAAACTAGGCCAAGCCTGTATCTTAGGGGACAGTGTCCGGTATAGAGTTACATTTATGCATTTACATGTAGAGACTACTTAGCTCACCTCCACAACCCAGTCACACAATACCCCATGGCAAGACCTACTCTCAGTCGATCTCGGATTTTCTGGCTTCTGACTACTCATAACCACGGTCAAAGTTTGATAGCCGAGACCAACAGCTTGACGTGCTTCCCGAGCCACGAAGGAATCTCGAAACGTAATCTTATATAACTATACTAGTACTCTCGCGGGGCTTCGCTCCCGTGGATTCTATCACGGTAAAAACATAACTCTCCTTTTTTGCAGTCGGGTAAAAAGTAGCCTATACCCTTCCTCAAGCTTCAAGCTACTTCCATACCAAATTTCATCCAAATCCACCCAGTACTTTCGAAGATTAGCGCGTTCAAGCAAACAAACAAACAAACTTTTCCGCTTTATAATATTAGTATAGATGTTTGATGAAATGATGATACAGGGGACACAATATAAATGTAACACAAAAATCACCCTTGTTTCATTTGCATAACGTTCTATACCAAAAATCATCAATCATCTAGCTTATTATACAGGGTGTGGCGGAAATAATGGATAACCCTGTAACTGCCAGTAGGCCATATAATGGTCTATCATATATCCCAATTTCAAACTCAGGTGGTCAGGCATTTCAAAGTTATTTTTATTTGTTTATTTTTTTTGAAAATATTGTACCTATTTTATAAAATCAGCTGCCGTTTCAACATTTAACGGAGTTTTTTTATTCTGTTTTTTGCGGTCTGCTTCTGAATGTTTGTGTAATCACACGCGTATGAAGATTTTTTGTTACACTCTAAGATGATTTCAGAAAAAAACACATAATACTTACTTTTTAGTTTTTTTAATTGAATCCTGTAACTTTGACTCCATACCCTGAAAAAAAAATGTATCGCACAGTTATGGCCCATTACTTTAAAAAGTTGTCCATATCATGCGGATTCTAAAATGGTATCATAGTGGCCAGTATCGTACGAATGTGCAAAACTATTTCAGTTTGAATTCAAAAGGTTCATAATTTCAAAAAAATATTAAATTCAAAAAAATGTGATTCTGTATTTTACTAATCTTCTGTGTCATGTAAATTGTTGTAAAAACGTTTCTAACTCACTTTGACATTGCTAAAACACCACTCAGGTAATAAAAAACCCAGTCTCACTTTCTTTGGGATGACAGAGCTATTGTGCTTCCAGGCTGTGGCTTTTTATTGATTTACTTTAAAGAGGTAGATAATAACGAGTTTAAGACTCCTTACTTAATTAGGTAATTATTTTACAGGTCAATTGATACAATAAAAAGCAATGTTCATGACACAAATGTATTTAAAAATCATACAAGATGTTCGAAATGAGCCCCATCGGCTGCGATGCAAGCTCTGCACCTTCTAATAAATGAACGTTTGATGCGACGTGCAAAGCCTGCCAAACTTATTTCCTGAGCAGCAGACTGCACACGTTGCCGCAATTGCTCCACAGACGTAATCTCTTCTTTGTAAACTTTTTCTTTTAAACAGCCCCAGTAAAAGAAGTCTAATGGGTTCAGGTCCGGCGAACGGGGTGGCCACAATATTGGCCCTAAGCGCCCTATCCAACGTTCTGGATATGTCTCATTCAGGTGCTCTCTCACTCTTGCCGCATAATGTGCAGGGCAGCCGTCGTTTTGCAGCCACATGTTCTCACGTGTTTCATTAGGAACGTCTTCTAACAGCTCGGGTAAATTATTTTGCAGGAAGTTCAAATAGCTTTCAGCATTAAGAGTCGGTGGCAGCTCAAACGGACCAATAATTTGGCCGTTAATTATTCCTGTCCATAAATTGATTTTCACTTGGTACTGCGATCGGTCTTGTCTAATTAAATGTGGATTTTCAAGCTGCCAACTGTGTAAATTGTGTATATTCAAATACCCGTCCTTCCTGCATGTAGACTCGTCACTCCAGAGGATATTTTCAAAGAAATGTGGTTGTTCTCTAATTCTTCTCAACATTATACGACAAAATTCTTTTCGTGCTCGGTAGTCCCTTGGAAGTAATGTTTGCACCCTTTGATAGTGGTAAGGGTACAATTCGTGACGTTTTAATATGCGATGTACTGTTCTGGTTGACATTCCAGTAAACCGAGATAAAACTCGAATGGATATGGTAGGATCTGCTTCTACTAACTCCATAACTTCTTCTTCGTTATTGTAGACTCGTGGTCGTCCTTCACTCGCGCCGCCCACACCTGTACCAGGTATTCTTCCCTCACAGTAGGCATTGTGTACGCGAATAAAAATTCGGTAATCAGGGTGTCGACTATTCGGGTACCTTTCTCGGTAAAGTCTTGCCGCTTCATTGGCGTTGCCTCTACATTCACCATAAATGTAGTGCATGTTGGCATATTCTACCGATGTGTAACGTTGAGGCATTGTCAACAGCGCACTTGCCACAACAGTCCGGGTACAGTAAGCAATGTCGTCGGGATCACTAAACAACGCAAGTCCAAATCACAGGCAAATCAGAGTCCGAAAAGAAATGCAGTAAGTCACGAGTTAGATTTAACGAACGAAAAACAGGGAGCAAAGGCGCGTGCGACTACGTACGACAACGAACGGGATCACACTGAATGATGTTATGAGGAACTATTGATGTGGTGATTCTAAAAAAAATACAGCTTGCCTTTTTCTATTTTGCACAATAGCTATATTGTTTCCATCGAGCCAGAATTCCAGGTAGCCCCAAACAAAGAAAGGACCGGTTTTTTTTTACCTGAGTGATGTTTTAGCAATGTCAAAGTGAGTTAGAAACGTTTTTACAACAATTTACATGATACAGAAGATTAGTAAAATACAGAATCACATTTTTTTGAATTTAATATTTTTTTGAAATTATGGACCTTTTGAATTCAAACTGAAATAGTTTTGCACATTCGTACGATACTGGCCACTATGATACCATTTTAGAATTCGCATGATATGGACAACTTTTTAAAGTAATGGGCCATAACTGTGCGATACATTTTTTTTTCAGGGTATGGAGTCAAAGTTACAGGATTCAATTAAAAAAACTAAAAAGTAAGTATTATGTGTTTTTTTCTGAAATCATCTTAGAGTGTAACAAAAAATCTTCATACGCGTGTGATTACACAAACATTCAGAAGCAGACCGCAAAAAACAGAATAAAAAAACTCCGTTATATGTTGAAACGGCAGCTGATTTTATAAAATAGGTACAATATTTTCAAAAAAAAATAAACAAATAAAAATAACTTTGAAATGCCTGACCAACTGAGTTTGAAATTGGGATATATGATAGACCATTATATGACCTACTGGCAGTTACAGGGTTATCCATTATTTCCGCCACACCCTGTATATGATTTCTTTGCAGAGAAGTATCTGTTTCTCGTTTTAACGAAGTTCATAGGAAAGTAAACGTATAAATTTGGAAGTTATTGAAAAAAAACCATTTTCGAAATTACCTTTAATTAAAACTTAATTATTATGAACACCAAGATTAAAAATTGTTACCAAAAGCTTTAGCTATAGAAAGTTAAATCTCCTACCGCTTCCACCAATTTCAATATGCTGGTCGAAAAGAAGATTTATTTTAACAAATATTAAGGAGACTATTTCGGGATCTGCAAATTAAATTTAGTTTCAAAGGTTGTTTATTGTTTTAATTAAGGTGGAAGTATAGAATTCCGAATGAAGTAATGTGACACTTAGAAGGGAGTTTCAACTTATATTTTAGAGAGATAAATAAAAGCATTTGAATTTTAAATCTGAATATAATTGCAACGTTAATTTGGAAACTGTGTTTGAAAATCAGTTTATACCTCTATTTATCATGTTAATATTTCTGGGCTCCATTCGTCCGTAAACAAACATCGTAGACATAACCAAATCACTAGTGTGTCTGTATGTCTAAATATAATTCTATGGCTCTATGGAAATGCAACTGTCGAATTAATAATTGCGTTTGTCATTCCCATGTCATGTCTACCGCTGAAATAATTACAGTTGTCTAGAGCATAAGGTCACGGTCTACTGATTTTTGTCTTTGTCGTTGTTCAGCCGTTTATACAACACTTACTATCGCCCGCCTCGGCTACCCATGGTTACAATATCCGGTGTACTATTCAAACAAAATATTTCATGATACAAACCTTGTCTTAGCAATTTAAAACAGGCATATACATAAGTAGCCAAATCAGTGAAAAAGTTCGTAATAAGCTGAATGTTATATCGGACGGACATGAAGAGGAGCGTGCTAATAACAATAAATAGCAATTAACGATCCTTCAGTAGAGCGCGATGATTATAGAAATCTACTCAATCACCAGTAATTAGTAATCAATGAGCATGCAAGATTATTATTGCTGCCAATAATTAGCACTATCTGTTGAAGAAAACTAACCTAACAGATCTTGAACATCCAAATTTGAATATAACGATTATCCCGGCTTTGTCTGAATGTTTGAGAACAGTATGCGTCCTCCTTCCTACGCAAATGTTCTTGCTTGTATTCTTCAAATCGTTCGAGTCCTTTAAAATCTTCAAATCTTTCGAGCCCTTGAAAGTTTTGAAATGACTTGTTGAGTTGACACAGGTGAACTGAAATCTGTCTGTTATTTTCATCAAAAGAGTACTTCAGACAAACCTATAGGTCGTACCTATAGGTTTCACATATGATTTGTCAAATAAGATAATCTTATGGACTACTAAAGTGATTATTATTTTAGATAGAACGTAATATTTACTTAATAATCGCATTCGCAAGACGACCTATACTCGGTATTTTAATTCGATTCCAGATTTGACAATTTCAGTATTGCAACGTTATGACAAGTACTAAATAGTGATGTTGCGAAATTATTCGATATGGAAATGGAATATTTCCGGATCGATTCTTCTCGTTTATAATTTTACTCTAGTAAACTAAGTATAATTATCAGGAAATTAAATATTTCTGAACCGATAATTCAGTTTTGACGATTAATTAACGATCTGAGACTTTTCTTTTATAATTGTGTGTGAAATAAATAAAAAAATGTGATCATGAAGGAACTTGACAAATAAAACAGATAGATGTATTATGGTAATAATTTATCTTATAAATTGTCGCCGTCATCGCTATCGCTATCGCTGTCACTTTCTGTAACATTTATTATAAATGTGTCTGTGATATTGTCAATTAACATATCTAGCCTACTCATTTTTTCCTCTTCTTTGACAACATGGGATACGCATTTAGACCATTCGGTAGCCGTAATTTTTTGAATGCCTTCCTGAAATAAATTTCTCACGTCTGTCAATTTGAAGGTTTTATTATTTTGAGCTACATGCCCCTTTACCTGCGCCCATATCAATTCGATAGGGTTTAGCTCGCAATGGTAAGGGGGCAGTCTTAAAACCGTGATCCCATATTGTGCTGCCATTTCGTCTACAGCGTACTTATTAAAATACTCGTTATGTGGAATCAGTTCTAAAAGCGTAGCTTTAACCATATCTGGTTCGTAATGAATATTTTTATTTAAAAGCCAATCTTGAATGGCAGCTTTTTCCAGCTTATTTTTGGTGCCGTTTTCAATTTTCGGGAGTGGTAAAGTGCATTATCCATCACCACAATTGAGTTTGGTCTTAATTTTGGTAAGACTCCAGCGAACCACTCCTCTAAACAAACTGCATTCATCTCATCATGGTAATCGTCACAATTTTTCTTTGCTTCAAAAATCATGAGCCCCTCTTCCAGGAAGCCTTCTTCACTACCTATATGGCTAATTATGAGACGTTTGCCTTTTCCAGATGGATATTTTAATCCCGTGGTCAGTCCCTCCAAAAACACTTGTCGAGATGATGTGACTTTCTTGTCCACCCAAGTTTTTTTTACAGTATGGCCTTAAAATAAATATAGTACTTACATGAACATTCAATATTACTATTAAATTTAATGTAAAATGTATATAAATTCATTTTGTGTATAAATGTTAGCCTTACCTGCGTTAACCCAAGTTTCATCTTGATAATATATATGTCTCCCTTCTCGTCGAAACTGACATATAGATCGCAAGTAACGCTGGCGCCATGTTATTATATCATTTCGATCAATAAGTGTGCTCTTGCGTGACCGTGCAACAAATTTAAAATTAAGATGCTTCAAAATTTTTCTGAGGGTGTCTTTGGAAATCTTGGGCATTTCTGAATCATCGTTCATCACTTGTAAAATCTAAAATAGTAAATTTTATAATAGCTTGGAAACATTACTTATATATTGTAACTAAACTCCCTTGCAACCCTTGAATTGAAGATTTGATTGGCCATAGATCGTCTCACCTACGTTATGTTTATAAGTAACCCGAGTCTTTTAGAGGAAGGAGACTATTTACAGAAATGGGTAAATGACTTTGGTTAATCTAAATTAATTATTTCTGTGGTTGAATAAAGGTCTTGATGATCAGATGATTAAGCATAATAAAAGTTATTTTTTAAATACCTTATACCTAAGAAAGACAATTCAGTTCTTCCTGAATTAAAGATTCAAACATACATATTTGACAATAAGGAATAAAGGAATTAGGAAATCGGCCCCTACAAAATTTTGTAGGGGTTAGTAGGCTCCACACCAAACGCCTCAACTAAAATGAATGCCAACCACTATGTGCATCCCCTTCAGATGGGATATTGGATTCAAAACGGTTTTAAGCCCTATACAGTAAGTAGGTACAACCATTCAGTCCAACATTAATCAATAATAAATTGAACACTTTAATTAGTGTGTTATTTTTCATTCTTAGTAAAGGATTAAACCTTAATATATGATAGGACTAAGCCTATAATTATAATGGTACTGAGACTCTTTTATAAATTATTGAGATGTACTCAAGCCATTCTTTATATCACAATTATTTCACAACCTCTTCATCCAAGAATTTCGCAAGGGGTCAACAGGTAATGTCCCACCAGTCTAGTATCAGACAGAGCCAGAATTTACACGAAGGGGTCCCATAAGTGCTCCTACTCCTCATAGCGTATCAACGGAAACACCCATGATATTCCATCAGTGCCGGGTGCCTACATACATTGAAATGATGAGAATCATTCCCATATTATTCCTCCCATGGAATTCCAAGAATTAGGTTATTAAATTCATTTATCATAATTAAAATGTCACAATTACTTAATTAATTATTAGGGATATGTTTTGTAAGTATGAGTTGAGCCAGAAAATGTTAAGTGAGCGCATGCAGGAGGCCTGTGACTTGGTGGACTTGGTAAAGTTTAATGCGGAGAGGTATGAGTCATTGACAAATGACCTCACCTGTAGTTGTGCTTCAAATCACCCGGCCATCATGTTACCACAGATTACTCCTGCATCCTCCCCCATTTTGCCTCATACTTTGGAAACCACAAACCCAGCTCAAAGTAACATTTTAGTGTATTCAGATAGATTAGGCACAGGTTTTGGCTCACTATTAAATAATTATTGCGATCATACCGTAGTAAGTCATTGTTACCATAACCTGCATTTCACTGAGCTCATTCATAAAATCAAACAATCAAAATTGAATGAGCAGACCACAGTCATTCTTTTATTTGGAAACAGTCTTAATGTGACAAAAAAGGACATTGTTAATGGTATTGGCACCCTCCTTAAATTAAAATTAGGCAAATTAATTTTATGTGCATTGCCTTATTCTAATAATTTGACATGTATAGAAAATGAATATATTTATAGACTTAATAATTTGATGCATATGTTAGTATGCCGTCATAGTGACCATTTATTGTATTTTGATACTAACAATTTTGTTAGAGATTTTGTTTTGATTCGGGAATATATGTATCTTCCCAAAAAAAGTCGACATTTATTGGCTACTTTGTTAGCGTACAATATACACTCATTTATTGATAATTTTACTGATCCTAGGTTAAGTGAATATTCAGTATTATCTAGGGTATCTAATAATACTGAAATTAATTATTGCATTGACAGTTTACATAACTCAACCAATTGCTTGGTTGCAAATAATTTTACTACTGAGAATTTAAATTAGAAATTTTGACAACAGAGGGAATCTCTAGCAGTAATGAACTTTTAAACTGCAAAGAGGACACAAATATAGTTTTAAAATCAATAAATACTATTAACCTGGTACATCAAAATATTCAAGGATTTTTAAACAAAGACTTAGAAGTAGACTTTTTTCTTAATTTTAACAATATTGATATTCTTTGCCTAACTGAACATTGGCTTCAAAGCCATCAATTTATTTTCAATTATAATAATTACCAGGTTGGTAGTTCTTTCAGCAGAGTGAATGCTATACATGGTGGCTCTTTAATTTTAATAAGTAATAATCTTAAATTCAGGAACCGAATGGATATTGTGAGCCTCTCTGTTGAACGATCTATTGAAATAGCGTGTATTGAATTGGAGCAGTTTATTATATTAAGTGTGTACAGACCACCTTCAGGATTGTACGATTGCTTTGAAAAAGTAATGGATGAAGTTTTGCATAAAATCTGTAACTCGAGTAAATATGTCATTGTTTGTGGTGATTTTAATATTAATTTATTAGAAAATTCTAGTTTGAGCACTAACATTATTAGTTTATTCCAATCATACAATCTTGTAAACCTATTTATGGAGCCCACTAGAATAACTCCTACTAGTGCTACTTGTTTAGATAATATTTTTACGGATGTTGTACCGACTCACAAAAAAATCATTAATTTAATAGACTCTGATCATTGTGGGCAACTAATTACTTTACCAAAAAAAGTCAATAAAATGTTAAAAAAGAATATCACTGTAAATCCAAAAACTAAATATCGCCTGGAAGCATTCAAAACTAAACTCTTAAATAAAATGCCCTGTTTGTTAACTAATGAGGACCCTAATAAACATTATAATGATTTTTTCAAAATATATTGCCAACAATTCGATAACACATTTATTCCCAAAATTGCTTCAGTAAATACTAACACTTCTTTCAGTGACTGGGCCACCACTGGTATTTATAAAAGTAGAAATCGGCTTTATGAACTCTATGAGGAGCGGTCTTACACTAACTCGGCAGAATTTCATTTATATGTTAAGAACTATTCTAAATTATTTAAAAAAGTCTGTTATATTGCCAAGTCTCGCTACTTGAGTTCTAAAATTAAAAATAGTAGTAATGTAATTAAAACGACTTGGGATATTATAAAAAGCGAAACGGGAAGGTCTTGCAACCGAAATAGTGATTACACCCTCACTATTGATGATAATATAATAACATTAGATTCACAAGTCGCCACAGAATTTGAAAATTTTTTCACTGACATTCCTGTATCGACAACCAAGTCGCTAAAATCATCTACCATTGCTGCAGAAACACTACTTAAAAAAAATGTTCCAGTTTGTAGTTCAGAGTTTAAATTCCAATATGTTACTTTTAATGACATCATTAAAACTTTTAATTCTTTGAATGTTAAAAAGACTGCAGACCTGTGGGGTAATTCTGTTGATGTTACTAAGTCCATTATACACATTATTGCTCCTACATTAGCTGTTATATTTAATAATTGTATCGATTGCGGTGAGTTTCCTGATTTAATGAAATATAGTAAAATAATCCCACTATTTAAATCGGGTAGTACATCTGACCCTACTAATTACAGACCTATTTCTGTACTGCCCACTTTCAGTAAAATTTTTGAGAAAATTATTTTAATGCAGATGCAAAGATATTTTAATAAACACAAACTGCTACATAATAAACAATTTGGTTTTACAAAGGGTCGTTCAACAACTGATGCCGGTGTTGAACTTTTAGGACACATTTATAATGCATGGGAAGATAAGTGCGATGCGTTGGGCATTTTTTGTGATTTGTCCAAGGCATTTGACTGTGTTCCCCATGAGACATTAATCAGGAAACTGCACTACTACGGATTCCGGGATCTTTTGTCCTCTTACTTGAGTGAAAGGATTCAGAGAGTCGATGTGAACGGCAAAAGATCGCCGGGATCTGTGGTCAAAATGGGGGTCCCCCAAGGCTCAATTTTAGGTCCCTTTTTGTTTCTTATTTATATAAATGATTTGCCGTACCTGATCAAAAATCATGACATAGTGCTATTTGCTGACGATACTTCTCTTTTATTTAAAATCAAACGTCAACAGCAGGTTACTGAAGAAGTTAACAGAGCCCTTGCAACTGTAGTTAGCTGGTTCAATGTTAATAATCTTCTTCTTAATGAGAAAAAAACCAAATTCCTAAAATTTACGTTACCTCATGTTAGACAAGTGAATACTAGTGTATCAATAAAGGGCGAAATATTGAAAGCCGAAGATACCACAGTATTCTTGGGCATAACTTTGGATGCGAAGCTTCAGTGGGGCCCCCATATAGATAAATTGTCAAAAAAGCTAAGTTCTGCAGCATATGCCGTTAGAAAAATACGTGGATTAACTGATATCGAAACAGCACGTTTAGTCTACTTTAGTTACTTTCACAGTGTGATGTCATACGGCATTTTACTTTGGGGAAATGCCGCCGACATTCACACAATATTTGTATTACAAAAAAGGGCCATTCGTGCAATTTATAAATTAAGTCCTAAGCACTCCTTAAGAGACAAATTTAAGGAGATTAATATTATGACTGTGCCATCTCAGTATATTTATGACAACCTCTTGTATGCACACAAAAATATTAATCTGTTTAAAAAATACAGTGATATTCATAGTGTAAATACAAGGAACAAAGACACATATGTCATTCCTAAAACAAGGTTAAAAAAAATAGGTGGTTCGTTTAGATGCCAATGTATACGTTTTTATAATAAAATTCCTAGCCATATTCAAAAACTAAGTATTAATAAATTCAAATTATTGATAAAACGTAAACTATGTCAGAAAGCTTTTTACAGTGTTAAAGATTATATTGAGGACAAGAAGGCTTGGGAATGAGATGCTCCAGTGATATACGTGTGCCTTTTTTATTTCTTTTTAAAATTATGATTGATGATTTATTTTTGATTAATTAAAATTTTGCTTTCTCAAGTATTGTATATACCTATTAATTTTTGTTTTTGTTTGTTGTTTTTTTTATATATTGTTGTTTTCTTTTTTTTATATTGTTGTTTTTTTTTATATATATAAAATTATTTCATTATTGTAAATGTGAGGACGATGTAGGTTATTCTTTCTTCATTGTTTTTGCTTTCACTATAATTTATTTAATGATGTCAAGCAGTTTGAGTACTTGTGTGGCCTACCCAAAGGTCCTTACTTTGGTATTGTTCGTCAAATTGTTGAGCTCCTTAAGTTCTAAGTTGAGCTACACGATAACTGACAAATGCTTGCACTGTCTGGACAGGTCCGCTCAAATTTGCGTGGTTATTTCCTCAAAAGAATACCACAGACATGAACCTACATGCTTCTCATATACAAATACAAATTGTCTGGACTTTAAAAGAGACTTTGACCTCTGAGTTTGTTTCGGTGTTTCTTCTCAGAGTAGTCAGTTAGGAAATACCGGCCTCATCTAGCTAAACTAAACACGCAAAAAAACATGACGTGTAAAAGTGTTATTTATAACCAATTTACAGAATAAATATTTCATTTCATTTCATTTCATTTCATTTCATTTCATTTCATTTCTTTTCATTTCATTTCATTACATTAATCATGCTGGAGTGAAATAGTATCAGGAATATTTTCCTATAATTTGTTTAAGTTAGAAGGAATGGGAAGGAAATGATTAGTTGGAAAAGAAGGGATAAGGAAGAGGTAGGGCCTAGCTAATTAACTTGCAATACTAATTTAGCCCCAATAACTATGTAAGATTGATGTGGTGAGTTGAATCAATAACACAATGCTTCGTTGGCCTACAAAACATTGCTTACCAATTACAGTTGTAGAGTGTGCATAAAGATCTTTGCTGCATGTGAAGTGTTCCTGCTTGCAGTAGAATATAATCACCAATGAGTATCTTCTTAGGACGCTACACTTAGAAGGGGTTTTCCAGGCCCCTTAAATTCATAACAACTCCTTGAATAGACACTCACTTATGAAAATACTACAGATTGTGTAAAGTCAACTGGTGCAAGATTAGTATATTAATGTTCTTGAAATAACTCTAATCTCACGACGAAGTTCCGCGGAACTAACTACACTTATTATCTAAACAACTCTACTATTCAGCTTAAGAATTGAACCAACACAACCTGGTTAAGTATGAATTACTTTCAATAACAAGTTACAACCAGTTTCTGTCTGTTTTCAAATCATAAGTGAACTGATTTGGCCCTACTATAGATTAACTACGCATATCTGCTTAGGTTTCTAATTCATAAGTGAATTGATTTTACGAATTTTATTCGCATTTCTTATTATTATATCGCACCCCCTACTATAGATTAACTACGCATATCTGCTTAAGTTTCTAATACTAGGTATATGAAGAAACAACTTCACTCGAAGAACTGAAAACTCACACAATATAAAAAATAACAAGGAAAATTTGCAATAAGTATGGAGGTGTATCTGCTTATATTTCTAATACAACCTGGAAGAAATAATTCATCCTAAATTATGTTAAAATTCACATAGCACTATAAAATATCAAGGAAAACCGAAAAATCACAATAAGAAAAACATCATTAGTTGACATCAAGCAACTGTCAAAAGCTTCCACCGACATTCCATAAACAATTATAAACCATAAAGTGATTAAAGTTTACTCTAGTTATATAATAAGTGACTTTATAAATATCTCCTAATAATTGTGTAAAACATTAGTAATTCCAAGGTAGTCACCGATTATATTAACTAGGAAAGCCATGTTGGTTTCAATACTTCTCTCTAATAATATGTCTATTGATAAAAGAATTTACTTTAGGTTTAAATAAAATATAAAATAATTGCTCAAGTAATTAAACCAAAATGGCGAATATAAGGAAATCATGCTACTAACTTTTGGTGTCTTCTTTTGGACTGTGAGTTATCATGTAATTAAACTCCTGTAAATATCCCTAATTCCTATCTTTTCATTCTCACCTACTTTACAAAGGGTACCCCTATTAAATATTATGGACCAATTCTTCTTCCTAAATTATAAGATTGTATTATAAATTAGCTAACCGGTGTACATGATAACCCACAGTGATGCAGTTCTCTTTCTGGAACTCCTTTGTTCTGTAAGGAGCAAGATTAACCTTCCCCATGCCGTATAATAAAGTGTTACGAAGGAATCAATATTAAAATATTTTACTGAATCTCGAGGGAGGTGAAGTGGTTCTCATATGTCCATCACAAGTGGTACATGCTTCTAACTACTATTTATTAAATTAAATCTACTCGTAGAAGCTGAAAGAAAATTCCATATTAACTTATAACTACATGTACCTCCGGTACACGATTATGAGTAACCACAGTATTGATTGTCTTTTGTCGCACTTCCCTTTTTACCATTACCTTAAGGAATACTAATCCCTAAAATTTTGGATATTTTTAATACACCTAAAGGTAATGATTTCATTTGGTAATAAAATACCTCGAACAAGATTTTACAATAATATTTTTAGAAGCTAAGTATCTACATTCGCGTCTGTGCTCATTTTCCAAGGAACTATTAAATATAGTTAAAAAATAATATTATACTACTTAGTACATTCACACATAGAAAGCTTAACACCAGGTTATAGCCTCCTACTTGCAAAGGAGAAAACTTCATTCGAAAAGCTTTCGCCCTTGTTAGTACCCTTTCTTTTACTCATCAAAGAGTTCCAATGAATTCAAATATTTAGTATGTAGCACAACCTAACCACCCTAATTCCCCGTATTAAAACTAGCTGAAAAGGTGGTATTATTCAGGATAATTATTTGAAAACAATACACAGAAGGAGTATTTACTAAATTATTGAGACTTATAAGTCTAGTATTGGTTGAAGTACTCCCTAGCCTTATAATCTAAAATTCGAGAGATATCTACAATTTATCCCAATACTATGACTCCAACCAATACCTCTGCTAATTCGTGTAATTGAGTTATGTTATGGTGAATGTTCAATATATATATAAACCTATTACTTCCTTATTATTTTTTTTCTTAATTATGTTATGGTATTAATAATTTATGTTGAATTTCTATAGACCAGAAACTCACCCCCAGCAGCTGTGAATCACACCAGATCCCATCTAGAAAGTCTCGAATTTAATCGACTAGTCAGGACCAATGGACTCACCTACCTCTTACCATAACCCAATTATATTTTGTTTAATAAATATTTTGTCTCTTATTTGTAGGTATGTGTTATGTAATATAAATCTTCTATGCATTCATTCAACGTGTCGTGTATATTTGAGGCAGTGATGTGTAGATATTAACTTATAAATAATTGTGTACTTATTTATTTAATGCTGAACCTAACAATCCTCATGATTTATCGTATCCAGTCTGGAGTGATAAGTCATTTAATATTGAGAAGCGTCCCTATGATTCTATCGATTGGATCGATAGAATAAACTATCACTGATGTTATCGTGTTTATTTGAATAATACCACATACTACACATGAAAAGACACACACCTTTAAGAACAGTAATATCACATCCTAATATACTTTAGAGATAATTTGCTTATCAAATCTTTAACTTATTAAATACAAAGAACAATTTAATAAACAAATTATCTTACTACTCATAGATCAAACGGAATAGTGTTCACATAAAACATTAGTATAGAACCCTCTATGGTGTATTAATTTATCAATCAATATTAGGAATAATTCTATTGTAATAAAATATATTACTTGGTTTCTTAACTTAATATGCTAAATTAAATAGCATAAGTAGGTATATCTGCAATGAAAGTAATCTAATTTGTATTGATATGATTCACTTAACATTTTCATTTACTCTATTCCCCACTGTTTATTTAAATAGGATTATAACTTAGTAGAACAAAATTAAACTCCAACATAACTTCCAGAAGAATTGTTTTGCAAATATAAATGACGAGTTATAGAGTTTAATTCACGTAATTAATAACACTTCGAATTAAATACCCAATTCTAATCACCATAATAAGATTCTCAAGGATAAAGAATATTGACTTACCAAGTTCTGATGACTCAAACCACAATCACTGATACTTAGTACTTAGATCGACTTTCGCTGTCTACTCTCGACGAGTTTCTTCTTTTTCTCTTCTCAAATCCCGCGAACATGGGTTAAATACTCTAATTTCCCACCCAATTATTGCCTCTTAAGAATTGTATCCAATAGGCCTAGCATGCGTCGTTCCATGCGTAGAAGTCGATTTTTAGGTGTTAGTGATTGTAGCGGGGCGCGGGGAGCGACGCAGTGCTGCGGCGCAGCCCCCAGCGTGCGACCGGCGCATTAGCAACAAAGTACACTTTGTTTTTGTTAAGAGTTTTTTTTTGTTTTTGTTTTCATATTCGCGTTGAATCAATTGAGCTACTCAAGATTATGTACAATATAAAAGATGTAGGTATAAAATAATACTGTCTGACTGATTGACTAACCTTTGCAATGGTTGGAGGTTCATTTCGGTAAAAGAACTGATGAACAATTCTTCGTATTGCAGAGAATGTAAATTCATCAATTTTATCTTTGAATTTTATCTTTTTATTTTTGAAACTTCGCTTTGGTCCAGTTTTTTTAGGAGGAGTTGGCGGCGCACCTTTATTTACTTCCTTCAAAACGTTACAAACAGAGCGTGAGGTTATTCCCAATATGTCAGCAACTTTGCTCATATATTCATTTTTTTCCACAACTTCAAAGGCCTCCAATTGCGCAGAAATTTCATTTTTCACGTATTTGTAGGCGTTGCGGATCATTACTTTTTCAGTAATAGTGAAAGCTTTTCGTGGACGTTTTTTTCTTGGGGACAAGAAAAGATTCACGTCTTTTTGTGATGTACTTGGCTGAGGATCCATTTTGATGGAAAACCAAAACAAATAGATTCACTCAAAGTTCACAAAAAACTATAAACGTAACAACAAACACAACGTAACAACACTTTAACAAAAGCCCAACAAAATAACAAAATATCGATTCGCAATGAAATAAGATATTCGTGCAGTCAGACTGGGAGAATGAAGCCGAATGACACGATAAACAAAATGGCGATAGCTGCACGAGCGCGCACGGATTGCCAATACTGAAAATTATCTAGGCTCTTTTATTATAAGTTTTGTTTTTAATATAAAAACAAAAATAATAACTTTTTATAAAATAGAGCAGCGATTACTAAGTAATAAATAATTATTATGAATAATTATGTATTTATTTAAATAAAAATCAATAAGTTAGTCTTTAATTGGCACACTGATGGCACACACACTGATTGTTTATCGATTTTTGTGTTCATCACTACACTATTATATGTGGTATCATTATTTCACAAAATGACAGTAGCTAATGTCAAATCTGGTATCGAATTAAAATTCTGACTTTATGTTTAATCATTACTTTTTTTATAATCTGTGGAAAATGTTGTGGGCTTAGAACAATGACGCATAGAAGGATAGTACGAGTGCAAAAAGTGAGGCAACTAAAACTTAGCCATTTTGGCTAACTTTGCTCGACGAGCCGTCAGTACTCAAGGTCACATTCTGCCGAACAGAGCTCGCGAGTAAATAATTTAGAACGACCGTTTGTAGCGTAAAGGGATGTCATAGTCCTTCAGGAAAACACAAAACGTGTAATCAAATTACATTTCACAAGTAAATACTTACATTTTATACATTATATTTACGTATATCGACCATCAAACAAAAATTCTAATAACCTAACTTGTCACAATTCAATGTTGCTATCCGTGAGGAAAAAAATACCCATATTGATTTCTTTTGTGCTTATCTTTGTTTAATAAAATATAGTTTTGGCGGCAATTATGTGTACGTTAAATTAAACTAAATTTATTTACAGCTACAACCTACAGTGTTTTATAACTAAAAGTTACTGTTAGTTCGAAGAGTGGCATCATAAAGATGATAATTTTATTGATTAAGATTTTTTTCATTTAAGTAATGTTCTCAATAATATTTTTCTATTTCATAAATACAACACATACTTTTAATTGATATCAAACGAGATTTTTCAAGCAATTAATACATTTCTATAATATCATTATAACACATTACACATCAAACATTCTAAACGCAGTGAACGATATCTCATTTCGTTTACCTTCCGTAAATATATGTCATATAAGTCATATTACATGAAAAAACATCATCTTATCTAGTTACATAACATAAAATACTTGATTTGATCCAGCAACATAATAGTGCGTTTTCCCAGTTTTGTGGGTAATGGTCTGGTAATGGTATCACTGAAAGCTATATTTTTGTGCGTTTGAAGAACGTAGACACATTCGGCTCACGCACACAAAGAAAATAAAGTGGACACACGAAATCGCGCGTGTTTTGTTCTAGACAGGGGGGATGTGGTTGTGGGTTATACACTTACTCACCCTATATGAATTGTCTTTGTATAATTTTAGTGTGTAACTGTTTATTTTCCTAAATAAATAAAATAAAATAAATATGTTTCAGTGTATCTACTCAGGGTAATCAGCTAGAAAAAAAAACGGTCTCACTCAAACTGACATATAACAGCATAATTTATTACCATTTTGCGAAATAAATATTTTTTATAAACTGTCAAAAGGATAAGGCATATTCAGAATATTCGTTTTTAACTCATTTGAAACTATAAAATCAACATTCAAGTTGTTCATTTTGTTAATGAGCATCTCAATACAAAATCAATATTTCTTATGCAGCCACAATTAAACCGAAGTTTGGAACACAGCTGCAATTGTTACAAGCGTTCAGTGAGTGTGTTGGTGGGAGCCCAAAGTGTGGTCAGTGGTCACCGCGACAAACGTTTATATTAGGATACTTTTTATAGAGACTTTCATTTTATATTTCTAAATAAACAGATTAAAAAACTCTATCGTTCCATTACGGAATACTGCATAGGTATGCAGGTATATTTATTAAGTTTTTAATATTATTCATTATTATAGGCAGTGTAATACTACGATGTGCCCATCAATCATGATTTCGTTGTGAAAAGAGATAGTGTTATAATATCTGTATAGCTTTGTCTCTTTTTCACAGCATTTTTAGGTTAAAAAAAATAGGTGGTTCGTTTAGATGCCAATGTATACGTTTTTATAATAAAATTCCTAGCCATATTCAAGAACTAAGTATTAATAAATTCAAATTATTTATAAAACGTAAGCTATGTCAGAAAGCGTTTTACACTGTTAAAGATTATATTGAGGACAAGAAGGCTTGGGAATGAGCTGCTCCAGTGATATACGTGAGCCTTTATTATTTTTAAAATTTTGATAGTTGATTTATTTTTTATTGATTAAAATATTTGTTTTGTTAAGTATTGTATATACCTATTTATTTTGTTTTTGATTTTTTTTTAGCATAATTATTTCATTATTGTTAATGTGAGGACAATGTAGGTAATTCTTTCTTCGTTGTTTTTACTTTAACTATAATTTATTTAATGATGTCAAGCAGTTTGAGTACTTGTGTGGCCTACCCAAATGTCCGTTGGTATTTTTTGTCAAATTGTTGAGCTCCTTAAGTTCTAAGTTGAGCTACACGATAACTGACAAATGCTTGCACTGTCTGGACAGGTCCGCTCAAATTTGCGTGGTTATTTCCTCAAAAGAATACCACAGACATGAACCTACATGCTTCTCATATAAAAATACAAATTGTCTGGACTTTAAAAGAGACTATGACCTCTGAGTTTGTTTCGGTGTTTCTTCTCAGAGTAGTCAGTTAGGAAATACCGGCCTCATCTAGCTAAACTTAACACGCAAAAAAACATGACGTGTAAAAGTGTTATTTATAAACAATTTACAAAATAAATATTTCATTTCATTTCATTTCACACCAGAAACCTGATAAAAACGAAAAAGAAAAACCATATATTCTATTAAACAAAACATTTCTATTACTAGTTTTTTTTATTACTGGTCTAGTTTTAAGTTTCCTTTAATATACTCAGGCCTAACGTAGTCAATTCTCCTCACTCCACAAACCCACCTCAATAATGTCCTCCCCACTACTTGCGCTTTTTAGGTCAACTCTTAGTAATTAATATGAAAATATCAGTGTCGCAATATGAATAGGCAGAAAGATGAGTGTAATTGAAATTGCAAATGCCAAATGGTAAGTTTGTGGTTTTTGAAGACGTCTGCATTTGCATTAAGGTGGGAGAATAATGTTTTAAGGAAGAAAAATCTTAATGAATGCCAACATTTTTATTCTTTTAATAAAAAAAAAACTTTGTTTGATCCGGTTTAGTGCTAACTCAGATTTACTTTCTTTTAAATGTTTTCTCAACCACTAGGATTATGAACAGGAAAATTTATAATTAATTAATAGAATTGGAATATTCTGAACTTGAACAGTTTCACTATTTATTTATGTAATAGTAACAGTTACCTCCATAAATATAATTAAATATATCAAATGTGTGATCTCTACCCAACGCCTTAATGCAAACTACTAAGTTTTCATAAATAAACTGCAGCAATTATTAACTTACTTATAACTTAGTGATAGTTTATGGTTTATCCGCATTCAAAAGTAGTTTAGTTTTGTAACGATAAAGACGAAAATATATCAAGCCAAAGCGGAGTTTAGATTACACATGACTTGCAGTAAATAAATAAGTAAATTGTTTATTTTGAACAAAAACAATACACAAGCAAATAATTCAACGATGGTAGCTGCAAAGTTAAAACTGTGGCGCAGCTACCAACGTCCGGCTCCTAATGAGGAGGGTTGTTCCAGCTTACAAACGGTATAATTAAGTAATTTGTTTTAA
Source organism: Tholera decimalis (assembly GCA_943138885.2). NCBI lineage: Eukaryota > Metazoa > Arthropoda > Insecta > Lepidoptera > Noctuidae > Tholera > Tholera decimalis. The sequence continues at coordinate 14,087,327 of OW964573.2, forward strand.
ACAATCCAAAATATAAAATGAGTTAAAATAAAATAATTAAATTAAAAGAAAATTATACTTATTTAAAATCATACAATAATCATATTGCATTATACATTATTATATTTATCCATTATATATATCCATCAAAGTAATACATACTAATTCACTTTAGGTAAACAACTACAATTAATTTTAATTGTAACTCAAAATCACAAAGTCGTATAAACACGTTTCTCAGAAGTGTTGATTCGCACTCGATTCGCAATCATATTCATCCTCCAATCGGAACTAAATCGATTACTTCTGGTGAGTGTAAGGGTCAGCTGACATTATGACCAAGAAGAAACGTTACAATGCCTGCATCGTACAAGGTAGCGTTGAACCACGAGGTACTGCGAAGCAATGCGCTGCGGCTCGACATTTCGCCCGTACGCGCCTGGTGAAAATAGAATGTTTTTTTTTTTTCAAAGTAGTTCATAGAATAAAAAATATATTGCTAAAGTGAAAAATACTCAATAAAATACTCAACAAACTGCCAATATATTATACGCGTCACGGTTTTTAGGGTTCCGTAGCCGAATGGCAAAAATTCCATTTACATACGGATGGACCGACAGACAGACATGACGAAACTGCGTCATGTCTGTCTGTCGGTCCGTCCATATGTCACAGCCATTTTATTCCCAAACTATAAGGACCACATATGTGAAACTTGATAGATAGAATATGTACTCTGTGAACCGCTTTCCAATGTTTGGACAAAAATAAATAAAATTAAGGGGGGCTCCCCATACATAAAACGATTCACAACATTAGATTCAAAGAATATGAGAGAGTATCGTGCTATATTATCGCTTCTTGGTGTAAACCAACCCTAATAGGAATCGAATCGGTAACTCCAGGCGAGAGTGTAACGCAAATTGAGAAGTTTGAACAAGACGACAGTATGATTTAATGGTCCTCCATATTGGTATTTGATTTACTTAATGTTATTGAAAATTGTTAAAAAATAAATAATTTTTAAAGTAGGTACTTGTTTTAAGTTGCGCTTTGATTACTTGGAGAACCTTGTGATGAAATAATTCCAGCCGAACGGGTCGATCTACAAGGTCAAGCAACGCTGGCCGAGGTCGGTCCTCGGATGGATAACCATTATATCTTCGAGATTCCTCGAGTCTCGGAAAGTAGGTACGTGAAGCGGTCGGTACCGGCTGTCATGTGTTAACTTTGATAGCTATTACAGGTAGTCAGAGGTCAGAAAATCTGGCACCAGCATTGCCCTCCCATCCTGTAAGATTGGAAGCCGACGCCAACATAGTTGGGCAAAGGTTTGCCAAATGATATTGAAACCATTGATATTTGAAACCATCGAATATTGCATTCAATTTCACCCTTAAAATACATCATCTTTCTCCACCACATTGCAAAGTCAATTTCCCAAATTTCCAGACTCCCATTAGTTTATTGAATGAAATTGGTGTTTTAAGAATGGGGCAGCAGATACATATTCCCGTTCAAGTTTAGCCGCTAACTGCATGAAGCGGGTCATTAAGTTCAGTGATGTAGTGGCGACTTGTAGCTTGAGGTACGAGCTGCAGCGTCAAGTTATTATAATTTGAATGTTCCAGGTGTTACCTTAAATATGTGCCTCTCTGAGGGAGTATTTATTCTTTTAACACATAATAACTGTAGCTCTCTTCAAATTAATAATCTATTAAAGTAAATGACCTATCCTATATCATAAGCTTATATGAATTTTAGTTATTTATTTGTATTTTATCTACTATTGGTCAATTTTCTATTCTGAGTGTTCCTTTTATTAAAAAAAGCAATGGCTGTCCGTCATACATTATATTAACGCTATAGTTTACACTGAATATTAAATAAAAAACATGACTCTTCATGATGACAACGCATTACTGAAACATTCTGCTATAATATGTTAACTAACAGGGGGCGTTCCCGTTAACCCGCAATAGTATAAGCACATCAATTAGATCGCCGCACACGCGGCCCGTCATTCATAAATAAATTGCGACGTTGCCGTCCTTCAAGTACGCCTGTACAGAGTGTTTCTTTTACGTATCAATTTAACATTTTTAGTGAATATTTTAATATTAAAAAAAAAAACAAAAACATTTTGTTTTCAAATGGTAATATTTTTTTAGCATGTATGGATGCTATACTATTGCGGGTTAACGGGAACGCCCTCTGTTAGTTAGCATACTGTATACCGTCGAAGTTAAAACATATTACTCTTTCGTTACTTTTTATCCAAAAATATCATAAAGATAATTATGATGCAAAGATAATTTTAGGATTATTGTGTAGTTTCTAGAATAGACCCGAGTAAATTTATATGAACATCTTAACATACCGAGTCTACTCCGTGCTGTCATTTGTATATCTTTGACAGTCGTTCTGAGAAGTCAAAATACAGAAAAACTGACACCATTCTTACCAAAGGACATCATGTTACCCAGTTACTGAGTTGCAAACATCAGATAGACAAAATACTGGGTTGCCGGGGTTGCGGGAATATTCTAATGAGACACCGCGGAACCGGAACGTAAGGGCAGTTGAAGGAGCAGGGTGAGTTTTTAGTCAGTAGAAGTCTGACACTCCCTTCCATTCCACCCAGAGCGGGAAGAGTCATTAAATGATTTTCCTACCGAAAAATAATTAAGTCACGTTATATCACGCCGCTTGTCATATCGATGGTCCCTAGGTAAAGTATCGAAAGTGATAAATGCTACTTTACAGGAGAGCGATTTAAAGTTTATTTTTTGCATAACTTTTTTTTTAATGATTAGATTTCCATAAAAATTTGGATTCACAGTTGTGTTGGGTTTACATACTATTAAAACGCATCAAAAATTAATATACATGAATAGTTTTCGAGAAAATTGAGTTACAATAGTATACCAAGTAACTGAACTTACTTTACGAATCGAAACTGGCACTTTCGATTATTTACAGGGAACTGTAAATTCAAAAATGTATCGGATCTGCCGATTTCGATATTCTACGTTGGTTTGTGTTTAGAATATTTTAGTGAAAGTGTCACATACGATTATTTACTTCGCAGATTGCTTGTACTTACAATTATTTTTCAACAGAATAACAAAAACACAGCTTATATGGAATATCTTTATTATAGTATGTGTATTACAAATTAAAAAGATAATTGAAACAGTTATACTATATATAGCAAAAAGTAGTTAAAATCAGTGTTTGGTACGTTAACTTACGGTAAAAAGCTGAGATCACGTATTAATATTACTTAAGTTATACCAAATGCGTACACTGAGTCCTTAATATGCTAAAATAATAGGAACTTTTAAATCAAATCACAATTAAATCACATTACTTATATCAGGCAAAAACTAATAAAACTTCTAAGAAACTTAAAATAAAAGTGACGAAAAATTATAATCTATAACATCAAATAATACGTATCACAAAATGTATACTAATTGTAGTTAAATATTTATGATAGGTACTTTGTAAAATCTAATAAACACAACAAAATGTATGAATTCTCTGGTAAAATAAAGTGTTAATAAATCAGGAAAATATTTCTGTTTTAACAAAAATAATAAGACGTATTGACACATAAAAAATCTTAGTACGTAAATATTATTCATCGGATTCATTTTCAGAATTTTCTGCGGCTGTAGAATACTTTAAGCTTTCGTAAAACTTATGATATTCTTTGGGTATTGCTCCTGAATTACATAAAGAAATCAAATCTTTATACTTTGCCACTGGCAAAGCTAGTGAATCCGAATAAAGATTTTTTAATTCCATAGACTGAACCTTCCTCTTTTTTCGGTTTCTTGTATCTACAGAAGTATTCACACAAAAATAATCACCCTTCAAATCGTATTTTAAGTATAGGCTGTCTGGTTCCTCTTTTCTCACACTAACTTCTTTAATGCTGTTCCATCTCACGTTTTCATTTTTGTTGTCCTTTTTCCAATTTTTGTCATTTAATAAAAATTTAAAATCATAAATATCACTCTTGGTTACTTCTACAACGTTGTAGGGCCTTCCTTCAGCCTTTGCCCAGCGTACTAATGCGTACCATTGGTCAGGAGTGTAAATTAGTTTTCTCTTAGATTCTCTTTCTATGAGGGCATGTACGCTATCGCCTTCGTTCTGAGTATGACCTTGCTCTAAGAAACGATGAGTAATATCTATGCCAAAACGTTTTGATAAGTACATGTATAACGAATAAACGACTCTGTTCCTATTCTGGCCCGCACAATTATCCGACCAAAATAAGAATTTCTTAGCACCCTGATCTATCTTTGCGTTTACAAATTGCATTAAACAGCTACTTACTTCATTAGCTCCCCTTTTACCGGTACATTCCGTCCACATGTAGCATGTACCTTCTTTTAACGCTAAATCGAAAACGGTAAAGTTAAACACGGAAAGTTTACGCTTATAATAGAACAAACCAACGTCTCCATGTGGACAATTTAAAATTTTTTGGAAATCAAATGTAGCACACACAATATCAGGTGATTCTCTAGATTGCTCTTTGTCAATATTTTTTAACTCTCTAGCTATTGTCTTATGTTTTAAGTGTTTATTATGAGTCTGTACTTGTTCATCTGTCGGAGATGAATTGTTAGAAAAAGTATGACACTTATCACAGATATCCTTTTTGGGATTAAAAAATCCAACATTCATGTTAACATTGATGATGTCTCTGTACTGACGAAGGGTCTGTGCTTGATTGCTATAATTTGATAGTTGGCTCCATTCTTTGTATAAGGAAAACATTCTGTTCATATTTAAATTATTATCCAAGTACAGCTTACTGGTGTCTTTACGTGTATAATGTGATTCTACGGGTTGGAAGGAGGCTACATGATCACAAACACTTTTAATCATTGCAGAATCTATTACGTTTGGATGATTGGAATGTTTACCTCTATTATCCGATAAAGTTATTCCTTCTTGATTTAATTTACTATGAGCAGTGCGAACAAACTGATCGGTAATACATAAGGTATTTAGAAATGTTTTCAGACAAACCTGTTGTGGTTTAAACGTGTTACCTGTTGGTACTGGTAAAAAATATTTGGTCGTAAATCGTCTTCTAGATGGGCTTTCCGTCGTGACACGTTTCTTATTCATTTTCTCGGTGAACTTGTTGATAATATCCCACTGCTTAGTATGATCCGCAAGTTCCCAAAAATTTTTAAAAATATTTTGTAGGGTGTCTTTATCAAAATTCTCAGAACATTTTAATTTACATGAAGATAAACAAATGGGGCGCAGTTGTTTTTTATTTTTAACCTTTCCATTTCTACTGAAGTATTGCTGACCAGAGTTTAATAAGTATTTTCGTTTATTGTCTATCCAGTTTTCAGGGCACCTTGATCTTTTTTTTCCGACGTTAGTTTTATAGGTGCGTTTTCTTTGGTTTCCTACACTGCTACATGGGGAATCACATTCCGACACAGTTATATATGAGTCTACACTCGGTAAAAATTCTGTAGGTTCAGCAGAATTCTGAACCAACTGGTCTGAGGTAGTGAGATCTTGCATCGAGGACCCGAAGTCTAAATTTGGAGGAGGTACTGGGGTTGTTTCTCTGCTATCTATGATAATGGAACTTTGATCACTATCTTCAATGCTAACCGAGTTAAATGGTTTTACGGATGGGATGTCAAAACTGTGGAAAGCCTCTTGTGCTAAATTTCTGTCCGAGGAGAGTTCGTCATCCACCAACTCTTTTAAGTTATGCCAATCGGATTCATTGAAGGCGCAGTTCGTGGGGAGCGGTGACTCTAAAAAAGAAAATAGAAGGTTTTTCATTTAATAAATACATTTTTTTTCAAAATCCAATTTAGTTAATCACAGAAAGTAACATTAAAGTAAGTTACTACATTTTTAACTTAAAACACATATATCGAATCTTTACAAAAAATAAATAAAATTCGTTCGAAATAATCGAAAGCGGCACATTCAACAAAAACTTTAATTTGTAATACCACGTACAGTATCGAAATCGTCAATTTCGATTGAAATAATTTATGAATAAACCACGTACATTATCGTAACTGGCACTTTCGATACTTTTTTTTTTTTTTTTTTTTTTTTTTTTTTTTGAACAATGACAACCCGTCATAAACTATCGAATCTACCCGATTCGATATATTACGCGGGAAACATTTTTAATTCAAGTAAATCATTAAGATGATTATCAATAAAACATTATTTAGGTAACCTATACTTAAAAATATTCTTATTTATTAAAGTTATAATTACGTATGAGTAAAATAATAGTATTTCAAGTATTAAAACTTACCCGCATTCAAAATAACTGATTCCGTATCCAAGTCTTGTTGCTGTTCATTCTCGCTGTTTCTTTGCACTAAATCAACTATTCTCCTCGATCTTGAGTACATTTTTAAAGGTAACGGGCTCATCGTACCGTCGTAATCGTATTTTAGTTAGGAAATTTAAAAAACAGTAACAAGATACATATAATACTGTTATTACGCAGCTGTTGACGTTGCCGTGCGCGCGCACACTGCGGCGGGCGGCGTACAATCACGATAGTGCTAGTTCCGTCCTTGTCGCACACTTGCCGGCGCAGCGTAAACACGCGAAACTTAACATTCGCTGATAGACGTCGGATAGACTGATATGTTTCGATAAAATACGTCTCTAATAAACGCATAAATAATGAGTTTTTTAAATTTTTGATATTTAATTAAGAAAATTACCTTTATTAATAGTTCTAAAAAGCAATAAAAAAAAAATGGCATTTTGTAAATTCGATACATTACGTAGTGACCATCGATATATATACTACAGTACACAAGCCTTGAAGGAAATCGGATATTAACCAGAGGTCTCGGAGTGGTACCGGAAACTCGTGCAAAAACGGGTTATAATATAATACGGCATTATTTTTCCTTTCATTGGACACACAATACGCATAAAGTTTTATCATGAGGGGCTGATTGCACAGTTCGTCGATTAGTTAATCTTTGTTTATAGTTTTGCAATGTCATGATATCTGAATGATAGGCATGCCGCATGCATGCAAAAATATAACCATAAAAAAAACAAAATCATTTATTTTTTAACCGACTTCTGAAAAAGGAGGAGGTTCTCAATTCGGATGTTTGTTTGTTTTTTTTTTTTTTTTTTTTTTTTTTTTATGTTTGTTCGGGCATAGCTCCGTCGCTCGCCAACCGATTTGAAAAATTTTTGTTGGAAAGGGTATACTTCCCAAATGGTCCCATGAAAATTTTATCGACATCGAACAAGCCGTTTCTGAAAAATCAACAAAAGTCTAAAAAAATATTTACATTGATGACCTTTTCGGTTACTCTATATTGTGTTTTTTGTTCGCGCGTTTTTAGTTTTTTGTAGTTGACATTTTGGCTTTTATAACTAGATTAATTACAAATTGACCCACTAAAAAGCGCGAAAATAAAAACTTTTTTGCAAAAAAATAAAACCGACTTCCATATCAAAACACTACAAAGCCAAAAATAATTTTAATTTCGGAAGGCGGTGTGAAAAAAAGAAAATACAAAACCAATAACACCGACTACCGAAATTAAAATTATTTTTGGCTTTGTAGTGTTTTGATATGGAAGTCGGTTTTATTTTTTTGCAAAAAAGTTTTTATAAGCAGTTGGATCAAGCTACCTAATTTAACTCTTGAGTGTAATTTATATTTCAGTATTTTATGAGCTAGTTCAAAACGGAGCATAACTAGACGATCTAAAACAGCCCATAGTCATATTTTAACCAACGACCGTTAAGCCCGATTTACACTTCAACAAGTACAGTAGCGATTTAACTTGCGTCATTGGCGAGTTAAGTTGTTAATGTAGTTTGAACGGTAAAAGCGAGTTAAGTAGTAAGTTGTTGATTAAGTTGAGCTAAATAGATCGCGATCCTATTTTTCGGCGAGTCCAGTGCGAAGTAGCCCCCTCTCTCGCGTCTTCCGCACCCCTCCAACTTAACTGGCTGGCATGTAGACGGGCGAGTTTAGTACAGTCCATAAATTAGGGATGTTACCTTGTACATAAAAATCGATTTTTAATTAATCGATTAATTATTTAGCATGAAAAATCGATTAATAAATAATCGATTTTTCTTAAGAAAATAATCGATTTTGTTATATTAATCGATTTTTTCCTAATTTATCAATTAATTTCAAAATAAACGCCATAAATATTATATCAATTGATTTATTAATTTTAAAAATAAACAGAAATAGTAAGTTTTTCAAGTCGGCGCGTATATTTTTTCTTTATGTATGATCACCGATTACTTGAAGATGGCTCAACCGATTTGAAAAAATCGGTAATAATTGATTGAACAATTATAAAAAAATCGATTATTAATCGATTATTCATAAAAATAAAATCACGTATAAAATCGATTTTTCTTTTGATAAAAATCCATTTTAATCGATTATTTCCATAATCGATTATGTTTTCACATCCCTACCATAAATTTGTAGGTTGCGGCCGCGAACACGTGTTATTGTCTTTTCTTCTTCTCGGGCAACTTAGGACTACTCACTCGCCTACGTTTGGACGCTACTTACAACTTACTACTTATTACTTAACTGTCTGAGTTCTTAACTGGCTACTGTACTTATTGAAGTTTAAATCGGGCTTTAATGACCACCATCTAACATATTTCTATTGGGCAATGGATATGATAATATCATTTTATTTACCGTTCAATAGCCAATAAATATAGATACAAAATATTCAGTAGATTTCTGTTGATTTTGATAGGTTCTCTACACAGAAATCTTAATAATAAGGCAAAGATCTCTGTGGTTCTCTATATGTATCAACCGTCAAACTCGAGTCCAGTGCCACCGAACACCGTACCCAGATCGTTCCCTTTCTCGGATTAGCGAGGGAAGCACTCAAGATTATATTTTTCATCGTCTCTCTTACCTCGTAAAACTTGTACGTGGCTCTTATATTCAGAAAACTATTGAAAGTAGGTAGGTATTTGTGAAATTTAATAAATAGGCACTAAATGCATTTAATTTTGACTACCACCCGGCGAAGAGAGACATGAGATTTCAGGTCTTTGTAAAGTAAGTAGGTAGGTAGACATTTTCACTGAAAACAAATGAAATGAAGGTAGATTATGTAGGTATCTACATAATGTAGACCGTACCTTAGTACTTTTATTACTTGTTTGGCAACAGTCAAATCACTAACATTATGCCAGCAGAAAGTTTCGAATCGAACTTTTTAACTTCTGAGCGCTTTCAGTAAGTTAAACGCATACAACGGTACAACACAATATTCCATGCGTTTTCTTGCCGACTATTTATACTACTATATTTGTAGGTACCTACCTACAAAAATGAAATTACTGTTTATTGTAAAATATTATGAAAACACCAAAACTCATTTCCAAATACAAATTAAATCAAACAAGTTGACTACTTTTCAAAACAAGACATATCGCTTTGAAATAAGAACGTAATTGGTTCAAATTGTATTCCGCCAGCTGTAAAAGTTTTGTTGGGGTATATTGGGGGACGCGGGGGATGTTTCGCACTCGCTTCACCGCTTCAGCTACACGGCTTCATTCAGTACCGCTCTGGACGCTCCTCGGTTTGTATATGTGTAGTCCTTTGTGGACCCTGCGAAATAAAGTTCGAAATTGATAAGTTTCGTGGTGGTTTTGTGTGTTGGACGTTGAGGTATTGGTGTTGTTTTGTTTGTAAATGTGGAAATAGTGATTCAGCCTGTTCTGGATTTCACAAGTAAGTCCATTGTGTTTTATGACGATTTTAGGATTTGCTTGGTGTTCCCGTTACAATGCTAAATTATTATTAGGACTTACTTGAAAGCCTAAACTGAAAAACCTATAAGATTACTGACGACACGCTCTTTAAAAGTGGTAAACAGTTATCATTTACTTAGGCATGAAACTATGACTGCACAAATTCTTATTCAGAATTTAAATAACAAAAGACGAACGGTTTTCTCCATAGTTTTCTCCTGGAGATTAAACGAATTTTTTATTGAAAGAAATTGTTTATACATTGCCTAATATTTTTACTGTCAGATTTTGTTCATATTAACATTGATATCTTTTTATTTACCAAGTGGGAGGTCATGATTATACATTTTTAGTTCATTCTTTACACCGGAACGGAATTTGAACGTTGATTTGTTACATTCAGGACCACAGTTAGGACAAAGGATTATTTTTTGTTATTTACTTACCTACGCGGGCAAAAAAAGAAGCAAATAAAGAAGCGGTAATAGGTACCTTTTAAACAAAACCAAATGTAAACAAATCTTGCCTATTGTTTGCTTTTCCACCGCAAGGAAATGTCAAAAAAATCCAAAAAAAAACATACCACAAAATTTAATTTAGAAATGACGCCATTCTATCTGGTGCCACAGAACTGTAGCTCTACCATGAGTTACTATCGAAAAACTACACCCAGTGTTGCCAACAATTCAACTAGCTCTCCACCAAATCCAAATTCTAAAACCACCAGAAATCCACTAACAAAAATCGGCCCTACTCTAAAAATCGCTAGAATTTACACATTTTTTTTTGTTTTTACGAAAGAAAACAGTATTTATTTATTATTACTTGTATTAGCAAAAAAATATCTTTAATATGACGTAATAAAATATTTTAAGTCAGTAAATCAACATACAAGAACTTTTGTCTGCACCATCATCGTCGGTTTCACATTTATATGATGCTTTGCTACCAATTTGTTTTATAACTTTTATTGGAATTTCATAATCAATGCAGCATTTTTCTTCCAATCTTAAACCACAGCGTGTTTTTAATATTGCAGTTAATATTATTAACATTTGATGGAATCATTCAAAAGACAGTATCACATCACAGTCATTATACCTATGTCAGTCCTGGTCCGTTAAATGAGCTATCAAGGAAACACAAAATTATATTGTATAGCTTCCCCTAAAGCAGCCTCACTAGCAGGAGGCACTGTAGCGTGTCCGCCCAGAGAGTATATAAATCACTACGTTTAAGAGACGGGACTTATATACTAGCCAATAGAATCAATTTACATGGCATTCCAATACAAACATAACCATCAAATACCACAAAGATGTCAAACAACATCAGGAGTACCAACCTAACAAACCAAATAGTGCTTAACAAATAGCTTTTTATCGATATCGATAAACTATGCAGGGTAGAAACCGAGGTTACTACTAAATATTTTTATTTATTTTAGGTAAGTATCGAATCCGTATTTATGAGTCCAGTGTTGATAAGGAGATGTTTGGTACGAATACAAGATTGGACTTAAATGCGGACCCGAAATAAAATAAAAAAACTGTTTCTTTTTAAATTTTTATTATTCAAAATCAAAATCAAAAATCAAAATATTTTATTTCACATAGGCCTACTAGGGCACTTATAAAACGTCGAGCACGGTTCGCATTGGTCGTTTCTATGGAGAAGAACCGGCAAGAAACTCCATGGTTACTCTTTTAAAATCATTTGGTTTTACAATATTTTCATGTTACAGCATTATTAGGTACTTTAGTATGGGAGGACATCGTAGCTATTATATTATATTATTTTGCGATACCCTGTTGCTGTGATCTTTTAATAATGTTGGCAGTTGAGTCTTCAGCTTTAACAAATGAAAGATTTGCATGATGGCATTCATTCCTTATCAAAAGATAACTCAGACGAACCAGTAACATATGGAGCAGACGATCTTTGTGGTCATCACATATCCACAACAAATTGTCACATTTTGACAACATCATCGTAACGGCTTGCTGAGAAATATTTCTTTCATGAAGAATAGGTTTAACTTGAACTTCAAAGCATGATGTAACAGTGTCGACTAATTTGCACAGATTTAATGTGGGATATGTTAGACTCTTTTTGTCTTGCCACCACTCACGAAGTTGTATGTAGCTATACATTGATGACTCACATCGTTCTGGGTCTTTTATTTTTAAGCTTTGCTCACAACTCTCACATTGCCACCGCAGTTTTTTTAGCACCATTAAGGCTATATACCCTGCAACATATACAGTAGGCTGCTTTTCGAACGATTCGAACAAATTATTTTCCATGTGAACATGTTCCGCATCATCGTCTGGAAATTCGAAATCGTCAGGCAGGACAGCATCATTAACTTCGGGTAGGTGTAGAACGGGAATTCCAGCATATTGTTCCAAAAGTTTTTCAGGAGACCGGTTTTCAAATCGAACGGCTTTTGAATTTTCAATTTGCCTAAAGAAATCTTCGAAATCAATGATTGCTTCACAATTATCTTCTTCACAGTTTGCCCCTCTACCAACTGGCGAACTTAATTTCGTCAAAATGTTGGATTTTAAAGCAGCTGTGAAATGATGACACGTCGGGTTATTGCTTGTAGGACAATGTTGTCGTATCATGCCAAAAAGGTTTTCTAAACAATCTTGATTCAACTGCCGAAGATTTAAGTATTTGAACCCTTTCGACTCAACATACTTCCAAATATCTTCCAACGATGACAGCGAAGTAACGTATCCCTGGACGCATCTTACGTTCTTCAGTCTCAGAAAGCTATCAGATTTGAGGAAATACATTGTACTCATAATTTTTTTATAATTTCTCCACAATTCAACATGGTTAGTTTTCTTGGAGACATTTTCTCTTCTGTTCCTGATTATGTCTTTTCGGGACGAGGGACCATTGGTACAATCGAAAAGTCGATCTAGGCTTTCTACAATGTGTGCAGTCTCTAAGATTTCTTTGGCTTTGACACTATCTCCGTACTTTTCAGCCATAAGTTTTAGGATGGCAGCAACAGTATTACTTAGAACTTGAGCAGCCAGCTTCACCTTCATTTTAGTTCTAAATGTAGGATTCACGTGTAGGGCTGTCAATTTTTTAAAGTGTAATGTACTTTGATTTTTTTCTGCCACATCTAGCAAGTGAGATCACTTTCCTTTTTTTCCATTTATTACAATTTCTCCCCCATTATGAAAATTGTTTCGGAGCGATTTAAATAAATGTGGAATATCAAACATTATAAAGATCTTCATGTCATTTAGTAAGAAATAATTGGAGGTACTTGGGATGCCACACCAATTCTTTAGTAAATTTAAACTGCCAATATTTGTGGGCCCTTGGTCACATACTGTGGTAATCACGGTAATTCCAACATCAGTAACAGCCTTAATTACATCTTTAATAAGAACAGCCAGGCTTTGGGTTGATACTGTACCTTTCACAAAGTACTATGCTATTGGTTGCTTCATTTTTTTGTGTAGACCTTGAAGCATGAATACCAAAGCGTGATCAGCTATTTCTGAAGATCTGCGCTGGTTTTCACCTAAGTCTACAAATCCATTAACTTTGTCTGTCCTTGGATTGAAGATAAGCCGCTTTTTTAAAGCTATCTCATCGAAAAGCAAAGCACATAACCTGTCTTTTTCATTTAATTTTGTAACTTTCTTTTTAAGATGATCCATGATAGTTGGACTGATACCTGGTTCTAACTCGATGCTTTGAAGAAGAGTTTGCAAGGTTCTTATGCTTGGTAATGCCATAAGATGTTGTAGATATCTGTATGTGCGAGGTGACTTCTTATATATAGCAATAGCCAATGCTTTTTCTAAAGGAGTCCATCGTTTTCCTCCAGGTTTTCTGTCATGGTTGCGTATATATGCTTTAATCAGAGTTTTTAGTGCTAAGGACTTGATACGTGGCATTATATTTCCTTCTCGTAAAACATTTATTTCGCGCTTGTACGAATTTATCTTTTTTATCAGCTTTCTTTTTCGAGGTGTCACTTCTAAATCTGCAATTGAATGAAATATTTAATGACTTAAAATAAACACATGTCACCTCATGCACAGTGTTCTATAGTTTTGTTCCTCTTAATTTCAAGTCAATCAAACTACATAAAGTGGGTGGAAATCAAACAAACATACAAACATTGCAAGTTAAATCAAAGCTTGTAAAAAATCAAAAAGAAACAGTTTTGGATAGGTGCACCATACAAGCTTAAAATATTGCCGCCACATATCTTTTATGTACGAGAATGCATAGAATTAAATGTACATCATACCTGAGCTTGATCTTTTTATTCTTTTAGGTGAAAGCACTATCTCCTTTTTTGTGCAATAATCATGGTCAGACAACTGCAGTCTTGAAGTTGATGGTTCTGTAAATTTGAATGAAATTAATGAGTTAGCGCTACGCCATCGCCACACTATTAATGTGGTACTACTTTTTAAACTTTTCATTGGTTGACATTTTTATACATATTCAGAAAGAATACTAAAAAATTATGCTAGTACTTTCTGTCCCTGTAGTGTTTAGTAAAGTATATTGAAATGAACTATATTTACCTGAGCTAGGTGACAGTTTTCTTTTACGTGATTGAATTTCTTTCTTGTCACTTGATTCTGGAGCCAACAGCTGCTGTCCTGCTGTACATGAATCTGGAACAAATTGCAACATAAAAATAGAACCAAAATCCTATAAGTATTAAAGTTCTAAAAAGTTCAGCTGCTAAACAAAATTGAGAAAAAGAGATTGTACCTGAGTTACTAGGTCCGGCCTGGAATAATGTATCTTCATTGTCGTTTATCCCTTGAGACGTGTTTGTAGTTGTAACGTCAATGTTTGAATAAATGTGACAGGGAAATTCAAGCAACATTTCATCAGGAAGTGGATCAGCTTTCAAATTTTTTGATGGTATGGCCCAATTTTTAAGGCGATTTTTTTTTTATTAAATGCTCTTTTGTCAAAGTGGTTTCCACATACATATTTTAATGTATGCAACTTTTCAATGGGAACATATATTAAATCTTCTTTGCCCACAAACTTGACCCACTGTTTGCATCTGAATTTTTTTTTAAATTAAAATTAAGTCAATGTTTCTTGGTTAAAATCATATATATTATTTTATATCGTTGTTATCGATATGTGGATATTACAGTTGCAGTACATCACTAGCACACAAATTTAAATGAGATAAATTTGCTAATATTATTTGTTTCTAGCCTGCTTTACTTACATAATGGCTGCAAAGTATCATATTAAAGTGCTTACCGGGCTTCATCTATAGGAAATCTCGCCATAAACATCCTTTTTTCTTCATTCGAACGACTTGCTCGATTTGCACAAATTTCACAAGTAATAAACCGTCTTTTCGGTGGCATTTTGATTGAAAGTACACCACTGATCACCCGCCACTAATTTTGATGAGAAATTACACTTTAAAAAGTTAAAATTCACAATCAAACAAGCATTTACATTCAAAACACACGGCACGAAATGAAGTTTTGACAAATAACATGGCTGACACTTGACGGAAGAAAGAGAAACCGGACTGAGGGAGTGTGATAGCAATATCCACCATTATTTGCCACGTAAAGTCCATAGAAAAGTTTTTTTGTTCCTAGTTTCACTAGACTGTGTCCGCCCGCTACTACGGTACTCTGACATCGATGACATTACGGAGGTGGCAGGTGGTGGATACTTAGTGGTGTTACTTTATACCACAACCGAGTCACTGTTGCTAGGACTACCAGAGGCAATAAGTGATTGGTGTGGCATACAGTCGTGATTTCCAATAGGGTTGAGAAGGTCCAAAAATGTTCAGCGCATGTGATAAAATACCTACTCGTTGTTTATGTAGCGGAGAGTAAGCTCAGAACAGTGGTGGCCCAGTAGTTAGGGTCCCGACTTTCAGGTTGTAGATCGTGGGGTCAACACTGCTCTCAAACTGGTGAACGATGTTCGCAACACATAAATATTAATTATTCAGATAAAACTTTACAAAGTCAGCACCTACAAATAATTCAAATTTTACATTTAACCCCGTTATAAAACAAGAATTAGTGTCAATGATAATAAATTTTAGTTCAAATTAAAATATAAAATTATAAACTTTGAAGAAGGTTAGTAAACTGAGGGAATTAATTAGTTTTATAGTACCCCAAGCGTTTATTAGGGGTAAAAGTTATCAACTAGGTCTACAAATTATTAAATAACATATATTTGTATTTATTTATTAAAACTTTATGCAGCACAAAATGTATAAAAGCGGACTTAATGCAATAACATGGTGGGTTTTTAGTCAGTAGAAATCTGACACTCCCTTCCGCTCCACCCAGAACGCGCGAGATACACCCTTCGAGTAAAAGATTGAGTTGCATGTTCCAATAATTCACTATCTGCTTGTTAATAGATTTGCAGACGGCCTGCCACATATGACCCGTCAGCCTTTAAAGCAAGAGTGAATAGGCATTTTCTGGACTCGCTCGTTCGATCGTAGACCTCATCTTATACTTACCATCAGCTGGTGTGATCGAGGTCAAGAGCGGGCTCATTCCTAATAAACGAAAAAAAAATATATATATTGAATTCATGAATGAATAATTAATAATTGGTGAATTAAAATTAAATATTAATATTTCTCTAAAGTAACGCTGGATTTTATTATATTTCTTTCATAATTTATAACATGCTTGATTTCTACACGGTCCATAATATTAAAGTCGGTCTCACAACACTCACGGGCCATTAGTGATTGAGTTCACTTCACATTACATAAAACGTCAATAGCCTAATGGTTAAGGTGTCAGATTGGTAATCGAGAGGTCGCGGGTTCGAGCCCAACCCATTACACTATTGCCGTGAACCCACTTCAGACACAAGCATATTTAGCTTAGTTGGAGGGGTTAACAGGATTGCTAGTAATGTGAATTCTACCCACATTGTTAGTAATCTTTTTTTTTTTTTTAAATGTCCTATAGTGTATACTGTATAGTATTGTGGAACAGTTCGGAATATCGGTGATATAGTTGACTTTGATTTTCGGGCAGACACTTTATTTTGACCTTTTGGTCCGAGTGTGTCTTAATTCCTATTTTGATGTAGCTGTATAGAGCACTTTTAGGTAGCGTGAGGACGGAGGCACGAGGCTCCACAAAGGTCATACATACATGATATAAATTATTCACAGACTTCTTAGTTAATTGCGTCCGAAAATACTCAGTAGAAGCTCGGAGTCTGGGTGTGTTCTCACAATTAACACATTTTTAACTTAAAAGAAGAAAAACTTGTTCATTTTTTAAATAGACTGGTTTGGTTTGTAGTCATTAGCGTTTCGCTTGATTAAGCGAGCATTTGTCATTGGGTTTGATTTTGATTTGTTTTACGAGCCTGACAGCAATAGCCTATATCCTCCACCTCACCTATTACTTAGTACTTAAGAATTCCTCGTGAAATTTAGGCACACCGCTTTCATTTTGCCTTTATAACAACTTGTATTTGCTAGGCCCTTTGAATAATAATCAACATGAATTCTTCCACGTTCGAGATAAAATGCGTTAAATCGTGTAATGTGTTACAGCGAGGACAGATCGCGCCATTCATGTCGCCAATAAAGTAGTGTTCCCAATGTATTGTCCTATATGGGTTTGTTTGTACGTTTGTAGGGATCGGAAAGTAGGGTTTTTTTTTTAAGTTAATATAGGTATGTATACAATTGTGAAAACGCAATATGCAGCTGCACGATTAATATTTTAATCACAAATTGATTACGTCACTATGCCTATACTTATCATTTCGTGACACGCAATATTACAAAGAAGTGTCACAGTATCCTTATTATCACCGTTTTGCAGTATACTAAAAACAGTAAAAAATTAAAAATTAATTTTACCTTGTAATTTAAAGATACATAATTAAGTATATTCACTTATAAAAGGGTAAAAAAGTCTGTTTTATATTTCGAGCTGAAAGCCAAATTATTTATTTAGTTTTAAGTAGCCGTTTTTAAAAAATATTTTCTCATTACTTGACGTGACATATTACATGCGAAAGCGAATGACACAGAATTTCAGCTCAGAGCAATAACGTCAAATCACATCACTTCTCTTCCCAAAATCGAAAACCGTGCATGCAATTTTGACCCAAATTCTATCCTCCTTCCTTCTTAATTAATAAGGCAGTTGTCTCACCGCCGACGATGAATGAGCGAGTAAAGCTAGCATCTGAAAACGAGTTGGCGAGCAGCGAGCAGCGAGTGTATTGTTCCGTTAGTTTAGTCGCTGAGCTATCATCTGGTTGGTCTCTCAGGGTGAGTTCTGACCGCCAAGTGACCGCTGAGAGAGTGTTATCTTTGATAGCTCTTGTCGCTCAGAGACGGAACTAGTGAAGTGAGTACTCGCCGGCATTGTGAATAGTCAGTGATCGACTTTTAATATACATATGCATTTCTCTTGTTTACACAGAAAGTATATCTATTGTACGTTTCTTCAGCAAGAAATAAGCCGACAGTTAATCGTTTCCTCGCTGGCGGTGGGACAACTGCCTAAAGAAAGGATTGAGACTCATTTGCACAGCTGAAGTCGTTAATTAGCAGAACTATGGGCTCAAGACGATATCCAACGTCGGTTTCAGATTAAAGCCTGTAAAATTTACAATTCAAATCCCGCAGTGGAATTCAAATGAAGAGACTTTGGAATATCTTCGCGTTGGTGGTATAGGTATGGTGTAGGTAAGCAAAAATCTGTGCAATGTTCAACGTATTCGGTCTTATTTCTTGAAAATGCTTTGAGCCCGGACTCTGTTTTATTAAGGCGATACCAAAATAAATAAGGGGTTTTTTCGTCACCATTTATTTCACTAGTCCAGCAAGTACGGATTTAATTTTTGGTAATATGTTTATTGACTATTTCATTAATACTCTGACTGAAGGAAAACGCAATTGGGTTAAATTTGCTCCATCGAATTTGATTCCGAAAAGACCTCTATTTTTTTTTTCCTGTAATTCTAAAATCCTAAGGAATTTCATTTCAAAATTGCATTCAAAATGTGCATAATAAGTAATTGAAAACTCTGACTGAAAATATTTTTGATACATAGCTTAATTTATTTTTAAACAATTTTTATTTGGTTTGGCGTTTACGTTGGTTTATTTTGGTTCCAGCGCATTGTTGCGCTCTCTTTTTTTCGCACGTGAAAGTAATAGACTCTGTCACTTTCTTATGCCCGCCCAGTTCGCCTGCGGCCTTTGTCAGTGATAGACCTGTGTCGGTTCCTTCCGCAACCGTGATTATATTTTTTTATCGAAATAGTTATTGTTTAGTCTTGTTTTCTGATTTTATTTATCTATATTTGACAAGTGAACAAGGTTTATATAACATTAGTTTACCGATATGGGGAATAAGCATAAAAGACAACGAAAGGTGAAAAAACCGACATTTGGAACGCCTGAGGGATCACGCTCGTAAAATGACGGAAAATAATTGGCCAAGTGCGAGTCAGACTCGCCCATGAAGGGTTTCGTAGTAACTATTATAATATAATATAATATGTATATTTATTTGACGAAAAACAAAACCTTACAAATTTCTTAAAACTAGGTTATTTACATTTTTTACAACTACGCCAAATAACTTTGTTTTTCATAGTGTTTGTATGAATTACAAAGTTATATTTGCGGTTTTAGAAAATATGTTGTATCACAAAAAATGCTGACCCGATCTCGTTCAAACCAATTTTGGTTGAAAGTATACATTAAGATCTACAGACATATATTTTTTTTAGATTTTCATTCCATTATTACAGAAGTTAGAGGGGGGGGGGGGGGGGGGTACACATTTTACTACTTTGGGAGCGTATATTTTTTAAACGATTGACTTTATAAAAAGTAGTTTCAGAAACCCCTATGTCATTTTTATAGACCTGTCTATAGATACCACACACGCATAGGTTTCATGAAAAAAAAAAAATTCAATTTTAGTTCCATATATAGGAGCCCCTTTATTTTGAATATTTTTATTTCTTTTTTCTTAAAATCGGAAAGCTGTTCACATCATACATCTACCTACCAAGTTTCACATGTATAGTCCTAATAGCTTCGGAATAAAATGGCTGTGACATACGAACGGACGCACGGACAGACATGACGAAACTATAAGGGTTCCATATTTTTTAATATTTACATACCAGTTTTATTTTACAGAGACAAAATCACAGCGCCGGAGCAGACCTCGGATAATACATGTGATTCGGAAAACAAAAGATTAGAGTCGCCATTATCATTTTTAAATTTGGATGATCAACAGTGTCTAACTACTAACTTCTTGGAAAAAAATTAGTCAGTAAACTGTTTATTTCCTATTAAGATAGAAAGAAATACATTGGCGCGGATTGTCTTGTTCACAAACTAAAGTTCAGTGCATCTTTTTCTTACTATTTCATTATAAAAAGGACAGACAATATTAGTTTATTTCTGTCAAATTATTCAGCGCCTGACGTAAAATGACGTATTTTTAGTAACCAATTTTTTAATCGAGTCTAAAATTGTCTATGGAATATCTTAATTTGACAGGACTAAACTAATACTTTTCTTCTGCTTTTTTCTTAATGAAATAGAAAGAAAGTGCGTTGACAGGGCCAAAATTCGTGGTGGCAAGGCATCTGCCGGAGATTTTTCGCACGCCCTGCTCCGCCATTACCCGATCCGCTACCAAGACCAGGAATAGCGGAGCTGCCAGGGACTGGGGGCCGTGCGTAATTTGTGTCAATCATAATGAGGGGGTGGGGGGGGGGGGGGCAGGGTCGGATTATGAATTTGTGGGGCCCTGGGCTACAACTGCTAGGGGGCCCTTAATCATTCAAATAATTGTTATTTTGTCAAGAAACTGTTTTCTATTTGATGAAAATACTGGCTGGCATGAAAATATAGGGCTAAAATGGATGAAATTGAATTTATTTAATAAGAGTTCGTATTTATATTTTTTTTTTGTTGCTGATAAGTCCGCTCTTGACCTTGATCACGCCTGATAGTAAACGACAGATGAGGTATACTACAGGACGACATAGCACAGAAGTTGCCTGTTCACTCTTACTTTAAAGATGGCAGACGGGTCATATGTGGAAAAGAACACAGAAGCCGACAGAGAGTTCCAAACCGATTCGAAGACCGGTCGAAGTCCGACCGAAGTCCGACCGACAAAGTGCGCACAATAAATGTAGAGGAGAATTACATAGTATGACAAAGTGGTATATTGACCAAGTGAGGATGGTGCCCTGTAGTACGTCTGGTATATTAATAATGAAAGCCATTACCAATGATATTGCCGTTATTCATGAAATCAGTCATCGTGTTTTTTTCTAAATATATTTTATTTCTATTTATCAAAGTAATCACCCATGCAATCGATGCATCTTTTCCAACGCACTGGTAGCTTATTGATACCCTTCTTGAAGAAATCAGTTGGACGGGGGGCAAAAAATTCTGCAAAGGCATTTTTACTGCCTCTATGATGTTGATTTTTTATCAAAAAATATTGATCACGTATTTTTTGCCCTTTCAAGTCAAGAAAAATTCACAAAATGGAAAGCTTAAAAGAGTGGTGGCTGCTGACGTCACACAGTGCCAAGAATTATACCGGAATGTGACCTCACGCGAAACTTCAACTCACTGTATCGTCTTAATTTTTCAATTTTGTGAAAAAATAAAAAATACGTATCGAATGTTTTTTATTAAAGTACGTGACGGACTAAATAAAATATTTTAGGAAACTACCTACGCCCTTCCTAGGGTATTAAGTATTTTTTAACACTGAATACCCGATCATTATAAGAGACAAGGGAATTCCCTGCTTCGTTATCGATAGTCGCACATACGGATTGGCCGATTATGGCGCTGCCAAAATTGTGTTTGAATTTTACATATTTTCGATTTATTATATAATATAGATTTAAAAGTATCGTCTATTTTATTAATGAAAACTGGCAGGGGAGCCCTTATATCCATGGGGCCCTGGGCTGCAGCCCAAATAGCCCATAGCTAGATCCGCCCCTGATGCAAGCAAGCATGCAACATGCAGCAGGCATAGTTTCTGTCACGGCTCCGGTGCTGCAGGGCTCCGGCGGTCCCATGCAAGCTTATCCTCTCAGATGTGTTTCACGCTCACCACCGCGGCTGCGGCTTGCTGGCTGGCTTCGCTGACCAGCCTCAGCCGCGGCGGCGAATGTTAAAACCACCTGCTCCTCATTTCGCGGACCACCTCGCCCCTCTGCGCCTACGCGATTTTAAATAACACTCTAGGGGTAGGACAGACATGGAACAGACGTGAAATCGGTTTCGCAGCAATTCGTTTCTGTCACGCCACTTCCGCAGCACACTCGATCAAATTACTCGCAATATTATATATTTTAAACGATAGGCTTAATGATTTTCGATTAAATAAACGTTATATCCAATAACGTTATACGAAATAAGTTTTAGAGTATATAAATGTTATGTCTAAAGAAATTACATCAACAGTTGGTATAACTCACTATCTTGTGAACGTTATTGAAATGAAAATATACCAAATAACTTTTTATGATATGAGACGCACCCCGCTAAATCAGTACGGATTTGTTTCGAACAGACCAGTTAAAAAACCGTGTTCAATTCAATTGCACATTATTTTGTAAAACCTCTTTTAACGTTGCTTGACCGCAAAAACGTACTCAGTTGAGCACGGGTTGGTTGAATTGTGTAGTAATACAAAAGCGTGTGTATTTCGCGAGACCGATGTAGCCAGTTGGACACGGAAAGGGAAATACGCGACGATGATTTGGTGCACTCACTAGAGGTCAGTGAAGATGATGAGCCTGTACCATATGAAATAGAGATTGACAATAATGATATGA